>JAPQRP010000012.1:17423061-17444002 GCA_037367295.1 Apogon hyalosoma | reverse complement strand
ACAAAAACAGTGCTTTTATTCATTCCATGTTTTCTTTTCTGTCTGTTTTAGTCACATGATATACACAGGAGTTAGTACTTGATTGCATAACTGTTGTTTTTGATGGTCTAATAATTTTTACCGTGGCTGTAAGTGCTGGTCCAGACCCCTGTCCACATCCACATTCTCCCTTTAACATCATTCCTTACATTAGTACCATTACTTCATGGTCCCGAACATAGCAGGTCCACTCTCTGTTCATGCAGACATGGACCTTACAGACCCTGTAGACCACATCGGACCTGAGATTGTTGCCTCACTGTCCTCACTGAAACTGTTGCTTTCACTGTCTTGTAATGTGTGCAGAAATGACCAAAAATAGTCACTTGCCAGATAAAGGGTTAATGCACTCCCACACTTCCCTTCAGCAGCTTAAAATATATCTCAGGGTCGTCGGTGGAACTGACGGCCTCAACCTTTCGTCTGATCCTCCCCTCCAACATCTGATCTAAACTCCAACCTCCCTCACCGTGACCCCTCCCCTTCCTCCCGCCTCCCCCTCCTCCTCTTCCTCATCAGTCAATCAGTCAGCGCTGCCTTTGTGGCGCAGAGCGACGCCACTTTGAACTCTGCATTTCACCCACCGCCAGCCACTTCCTGCACGCCAAACAGCATCGCCACACATACACAACGCCCACACATCACCTTTGTCGATGCCTGTGCACCACCGCCGCCACCACCACCGCCGCAAAACCACACACAGTGAGATGAGCAGCACCGCTACGATGAAAACACAGAATTCTCCGGATGTGTCACTGAAATTAGCGGTAGAAAATACCAGAGAACAGAAATAAAGCCTGTAACTCTGTATAGAGATGACTGGATGAATAATGCACCAGCAGACATGATTTATGCATGAGTACGCATTTGTATGGAGGTATTCCTACCAGTTATCTGCTGTGTTGGAACAAAGGGTAAATTCAGGGCAAGTCAGCCTATACCGACTCGATCTATGAAGGCTTCAGGGATTCAGTTTCATTCCTTTTTAAATCCATCTTCAAACAGCTTAAGAACCACTGATATTATAAAGGTGTTTGTTTTTGGGTTTTAAAGTGATGCTTTTGTGGAAACTCCTTTTTTTCCTGTTATATCTTCCAGAAAAATCACACGTTTATGACCTATAATAACTGCTTTCACCTGCACCACGCTTGTAGATTTGCTGTATGTATTGAACGTGACACAAATAGGTCAGTGATATTCTATCGGCGCCCCTGTCTCTATATTGGGGCGGTGGAGTTTAAAACCCCCCGGTTGTCATTCCAGTTTCTGCCTACAATATCTTAGAGTTACTTATTCATGCTGCTCTGCTGACTGGGCTCATGTGGTTATGTAACGGTGCTGAGGATGAATGTTGTGTAGATGTACATCCGACGTGAGTTACATGCAACAGTAAACATCGGCGCATAAATGCTTTCCAGGCATTTCCTCTGAGCACGGAAGGTTTACAATTCACACTGAAGTTACAGAGAATGTACTGAAAAACACAAAGCACCTGTTATGTGTTTCATTGCAGACAGAACGAAGACAGGATATCTTAGAATAGAATGGACGTAATTAGGATCCGGTGCAATGATAAGACAATTAAAATTATTAAAAAAATAAATAAATTGTGTATTGTTATCAACTTTGGCTAATTTTTCATCATGTCCAAGTTTGTTTTGACGTAAAATAGGCTTCACAGTCCAGCCATACTGAGCGTGATTGACAAATAAGGATATTTATGTGTTTTTAATTCACCACTCGGCTGTTTTCTCCTTCGAGCTTCATTCTGAATTGGTATAAACAACAGAACCAATCCGCCAAACAAGACTTCGATCCGTCGCTGGTCATTGCGATGTTGCATGGTGGACGCTGAACCTTAAACATGTCCGCTGGTATGTCAAACTGAGCCATTAATAATGGTCTGAGTCTGAGCTGAGTCCAGTCTGTCAATACTGGCCTCCTCCCATTAATCGTCATTACCGTGGTGCGCAGTAAAGGGCAGCTCTAAGCGGTGTATTGGTATTATATTAAGGCCTGCAGCTCCTTGGCGTCGGGGCTTCGGGACGGCAGTCTGCCCAGTTTCACACTCTGGACCAGCGCTGTGTTTGGCTCTGCCGCCGTCTGTGAATGTGGGAGTGAGTCGCATATTTTACGGATTAACTAAGCAATTTGACCGGCTAAATTTAAAAAAAGTGTTTGGGCAGACAATATGTTTTAGACGAATGAAAGTGATAGTTAAGAACTGAGAGTCATCATTGATGTTCTTGAAGTATTTTATTTGAATATATCAGGTCTAATAACGTAAATAGGTTTATTACAAATTCACCATTTACAATATATTCAGTATCAATGGCTTGAAAATGGACCTGCTGTTTTAAAGTGTCAAATATTTATAGGGCACTCATGGAAATAAAATAAAAATTAAAAATTCACCCATAGTGTGTTATTGGAGGACAGAACAAGACTTTATTACTTTTATGAAATTTTTCAAAAAATTTTTTTTTTTTGATATGTTTAAAATCAATGTCAGTGAAGTTACCATATTTTGTTCCTTACCATTAAGTGGCAAAAAAAAAAAAAAAAAAAAAAAATCAAAGAAGTAAATTTAAAAAAAATACAGAAAAACACATGTAAGGTGAAAGGAACATGGATTTTTGAACATTAGAACATCACTTTTAGAACATTAGACCAATATAAGTGCAGATCCAGACCCCTGTCCACATCCACATGATCCCTTTGAACATCATTCTTTACATTAGAACCATTACAAAGCAGGTCCACTCACTGTTCATGCAGAGGTGGACCTTCCAGACCCTGTAGACCACATTGGACCTGAGGTTGTTGACTCACTGTCCTCACTGGAACTGCTGCTTTCACCGTCTTGTAACGTATTGGGAAATAACCAAAAATAGTCACTTGCCCGATAAAGGGTTAAAGTGTAATACTACGATGATCACTACATTCCAACAAATCCTGAAAAACAGCTTCTTATTTCTCCAAATACTAAGTCAGTTTTTACCAGGAGTCATTTTAGTCTTTTTCATTTAAGTGGTTTTATCTAATTTTTTTGTAAATTATTCCCATTTTAATAAGCTTTAACATATTCCTTCCCACCTAATATGTGTTTTATCCATTTTAAGCTTATACCTGAAGAACCACAAAACCTATATTAATCACCAACACCTCATTTAAAGATAATAACGTCTAGTTTCAGAACATTTCCTTTTTTAGTTTGTGGATAAAATACAACCTGAACTACATACACCAGTCCCATTAACTTCCATCACTATCCAGATGATTCGTTCATTAATTGTTTTGTTGATCAGGAATACTGAAAAAAGTTAACTTAGTGACTCAATTGCAGAGAATCTAAGCTTTTTAACACGTTACAGCATGCAAGTTGTATTGGATCACCAGCAATCCAGTGGGAATAGAGAGGTTAAGAGCCAATGGAAGCATTCTTCAAGCTTCTGTTCGTTGAATAAAAGGGATTTTAGCAGTGCAACGATTTTAGCTGGCAAAGGTGTTCGTATAATATTGCAAAATATTGTTGTTGTATTGTTAGGGATCGCGGCTTGAAAGAGAAGTCGGTGCCTAATTGTCCTAAAGTGTAAAATAGTAAGATTTATAAAATATTATTAATCTAAACATCTGATGAAATTGACCACTTTGCCAGTAAATGTCAGTGAGCTAGAGTTGAACCTGCTGTTCCTAAAGCCCCGAAGCTTCTTAGATGGTTCTCTAGGGTTGATTGTTGACTGTAAAGATGGGTGCTGCGATAATCCTCTAAAGTTAAGTCGATGCTTCTGTGTCCCCCTGCTGGCGGTTGAGGTATAGGTCCCTTTATGTTATTCTATCGGAATGAAAACTAAACGAACAAACACATTTGTTACACGTTTCTATTTTTTCAGGGAGAGTTCATCAGATGTGTGTTCAAATCTTCATCTTCATGATTTGATTTTATAAACTGAGGTGATTGGCCGCTGTAGTGACCGATCACAGCCCTGAATCCATCAGACGTGGAACTGGGAACCAATGAGACACCGTCTGTTTCATTTGTACGCAGTGTGTAACATCCATCTTTATACACAGGTTATGGTCTTGACCTTTAGATGACTTTATATTAAGGTTTACGTATACTAAAGCTTCACTACATTAGCCACTGTTAGCGCTCATCATCATGTATCATATGTTCTGTTAGCTAGCCTGCTAATTAGCATTTTCGGCATCATGTGAAGTATTTTATTGCGTCTTAATATTTATCAAGTAGCTGAAGGTCAACACTTTTAGCTGCCATTGAACATAGTATTTCCAAAGTATTGGTGTGGTTTGGTGTTTTCACTCAGTTACTGTAGTGTTTGTGTTAGTTATCACTAACTAGTGATGCTGCTAACTTCTCCATCTCCACTCTCTTGTACAAATACGGTAATTTCTAAGTCCAAAAAAAATAAAATCAAAGATGGGAATGTCCAAAATGCCAAATTTGAGACAGACAATGGTGGTTCTGTCCAAAAAAACAAAAAAAAACAAAAACAGAAATTAGGTTTTTATCATTAAAAAGAGATGATTTGAAAAAAAAAAAAAAAAAGCAAAATGCAAGCAAATCATGCCTTTTTTTTTTCTTTTTCTATGACTGGATGTGGTTATTTTGAAGGATATTTTACCCAAAGAAGACAGTGTTGTGTGGAAGAAAAACATTAATGACTTATAGGCTAAAATATTTGGTTAACTATAAACTGAAGAGAGATAGTGTTCTAATTCTGATTTCCCACAGTTCTGGAAGAAATTTGGTGCAAAAGTTAAAGAGCTGTCGGACGGTAACTTCCTGACAGTGACCGTCTGCGTGAGCTTTATTTGTCATTATTGGTCGTAAAATATCATGAAGACATCTGCGGGTTTTACTCAGATATTGTTCTGAAAAGAGCAGCAGCTGTATTGGAAATCCTGCTGTGGTTTGGCCTTCTCCAATATGTCAGTGTAAAGAGGAGGACATTGTCATTTATACTCACCAAAGGTCAGCAGTGATTGGATTTTCGTCTGTGAGGGAGAAAAGAGGGTGAGCCAGAAATAAAAACCAAAAAAAAAAAAAAACCTAAAAATTCATGAAACTGAGACTTGAAGGTGGGTGATGCTTACGCAGATCCACCAAACTCGTAGCGTAAGACTTTTCCGTAACCTCAGTTTTGTTCTTTTTTTCGCTGTCTGGTGTCTAAAATTACCATCCCAGAGGACGAGTGACGGCGGTGACTCATACTCAATCGTCGGATGGAGATGTGGAGGTGAAATGCATGCTGGTTGCTCTGACAGCTTGTTGGGGCGGCTTTAATTGAGCTCAGTTCACAGCCCGACTAACGCTGACAAATTGTGACTAAGTTTTTTTTTTTCCCCCCCGTTATCTGTAAAACGTTCCGTATTTAGCCTTGATCATGCCTTCACACCGGAGCAGCCGCGTCACATCCTTCGTGTTTAACCTTAGAATTGAATAGAGATGACTCGTGTGCAGGCCCGAGGCAGGGTGTTAATATCCTGATGAATTTTACATTGATGGCCCTCCTCCTGGGCGTCGTCACTCGGGTCTTTTATCCTCCCTCCCTCCCTCCTCTTCAGGAAGCCTTTCTGTGGGTGAGGTCGCCGGGCTGTTGGACAAGGAAACCCTGCAGGTCCTGAAGAACGAGTGTGGAGGTCTGCAGACGCTCCTGAAGAACAACCACCAGGTCTTTAGAGGTAAACGCACCCAGTCTAACCATGTCCTGTCAACGGATTAACCATCCACAGAGACGGAAATAAGATTGAAGGGAGTTTTGGGTCATGGCAATAAAATGAAAATAATACAAGAGTAAATTAAGAGGTTATTCACTTAATTTGGTTTGAGTTGCTTTCATGAACAGTTAACACTATCCTTTGAAATCCACATTTGCACAAAAAAATTGCACTGTAACTGTATATAAGTTGATTTTATGTATATAGAGAGATACCTAAAGATGCAGTTTATATGTATGTCCTCCTCAGACCAAGCAATGCATTTTCTGTTTTCACAGCTTTACTTACAAAACAATTAAAAAAAAAAAAAAAGACAAAATCTGTAACATTTAACATAAAAAAGCCCAAACTTTTCCATTCCGGGTCTCAGCATGATATAGAGTTTCAGTTTTTTCTTGTTTTACTTTTCTTAGTTTCAATTCTATTATATATTTATAATTTACTAGAGAAACAACATCTACCAGCACAGAATTCCTTGTATGTGTTCATGAATTTGTAGAATAAATATGATTCTATTTCTGATTCAACATGGTGGAAGATTCACAGTTTTATTCTCGTTATTTGGAAAATGTTTTGTAGCCAGAGTTTTTTAAAAGATATTTTCTAACAGTTTTTCATCTATTTTAGCATCAATTTAATAACAAAACCACACAGACTGTTCACATGTGAACTGTCTCCGTCCTGTTTGTTTGTTTGTCAGTGGAGGGGGGGCAGGTCCACATCAGAGACTGGCGGGACAGGAAGTCCTCCAGGTCGGACGCCAGGAGGAAACCGGTCGCCCCCGGGGCTCTGAAAACCAGAGCTTGCTGGTTTCACATCCACCACCCTCAGGGCTGCCCCCTGCAGGCCGAACACTGCGCCTTCGCTCACGGACACAACGACCTCCGACCTTCAACCCAACCTCTGAAGAAACTAAAGAACAGCCTTTTACCCTGACTTTCAATTTAAATGTTAATCAATATTAATTTAATGACAATAAATGTTTATGTAAGAGGACAACTACCTAATTATGTTATCTGTAGTTACTTTTCTTGCCATGTTAGGATACTTTATGTATTCGCAAAAAAAAAAAAAAAAAATGCTGAGCAAGAAAAAACATTGAAATTGCAAATTTACCGAAGAAAGCTCTAGAAATGTATGAGAAAAAGACCAAATACTCACTGAGCTTATACAATCTAACATTGTCCAGAAAGAAATCTGTTGTGATTAAAGTTGGCAACCCCCTCACCCCCCACCCCCCCAAAAAGGAAAAATTAATGGATGTGTTTGGTATGTACGTTTTGCATTTTCAGTGTATTAGTACCACTTTAAGTATTAAAAAAAATGTAGTAAAGGAGTAAGTAGTAAAAGAATACTGAGCATTAAAAAGTTCAAATTTTTCAAGAAAAAAAGCCTCACAAAGTTTATAAGATGAAAAAAAAAATTACTGAGATTATAGGCATATATTTTCTGAAAAACATCAGAAATTTGTAGATTTAAATTGTAAATTTACCAGAAAAAGAAAAATCATTAAGCATGTTTGGTGCAAATACAGTGAATTTTGCTTGCAACTTTAAATTAAAAAAAAAAAAAAATCCCTTCACAAATATATGATTTTATCGTTTCAGAAGAAAAGTATATTAGTTTTTTTTTTTTTTTGGTGCTTTTCCCACTTGGAAAAAAATTACGAGTTCTTAAACTTACAACAAATAAATTAAACATTCATGCAAAAGTTATAAAAGTACATTAATATATATATATATATATATATATATTTAAGTTGGATCAAAAAGAAAAAAAAAAAACAGTCACAAAATTGTAGATTTCTGAGACAAAAATGTATTGAGCATAAATCATAGGTAGGTATATACGTTAAAATGTACAGGAGGAAAAGCAACAAGTTGTCAGAAAAGTACCGTACTTTATAAGTACTGCAAAGATACCTGAAAAATACAGCAACAAAACTGAAAAAGAGGCATAGTTCAGGAACTGGTCTAAAAGTCTGTGTTGAAAATGATGCTCGAGTAGAAATTCTGCATCTGTAAAACATCCGTATATTCAATCCTGAGGAAAAATCTGAAGAAAAAGAACATAAGGTGAGTTTTATTGAAGTGATGTTACGTCAGTTCTGGAAAGTGCTCGGTTCTTTCCCCTTATTTGCTAAATGTAGATGTGAAAACCTCCTGTGCATTTGTAACCGCATCCTTGAGTGATGTTTTTTTTTTTTGTTCTAATAGATTAAGTTTGTAAAAGTCATTGACGTCATCTGTCTTTTTCCAGATTGTCTCCTGTCCTGGGGGGTTTGCGGTTGACAGACGGGTCAGTGGGTAAAAATCTGAAAACCTAAATGTTAGCGGGATGAATAATTTGTCGGCAGGAGTGGCCTGTGGACTGATGCTCACCGCTGGGTCCCTGAAACAGTCACCTGTGGATCAAATGTCAGAGACAGAGTCAACCCACCTGGGGCCGTGGGGTGGGGGGGGGCTCCTCGGGTCGACCTGCACGCGGGGCTCCCAAAAACCACAACGTATGGAAATAAAGGACAACGATGACGCTTTGAGGTGACACTGAAAACACATCAGAGTTTAGGTATGTGTCAGATTCACATGTTAATTAACCCTTTTTTAGACGATCGTGTCTCCGGCGCCACAGTTTTACTTCCACCATCATTCAACTTATCACTGTTGACAAAATTGAAATTGCATGTGAAAGCTGAGATTCTTAGCTTTCTGTTGCTATATAACACGTTATGGTCGAGGCCTGAATTGGCTGACAGGGAAGGATAGAAGTGAGTGGAGTAGACAGCAGCAGAATGCAGTCGGTGAGAGAGAGATGGAATATTTTATGACTTTTAGCAGCGTTTTGCTCTGAATTCTTGTAAACAATTGTATATAATAGTGATAGTGGTGTTTTGGAGTGTTTTTCTGTGTTTTTGTCAAGTTTCGCTTTTTTTTTTTCTGTATTTTTCCAGTTTATACAATTCACTGATAGCTGTATTTTATTTCTTTATCTTATTTATTTAACCTGTATTTTCAAACAGGTAAGTTATTTGAGACCTGATTCTCATTTTCAATAGTAACCTGGCCAAGAGGCAGCACACAAACAGGATGAACAACAGAAAAGATTACATGTACAACAAATCACACAATGCTATATAACAGGGGTTCCCAAAGTGGGGTACGTATGTAACGAATACAAAATAAATAATGAGAATTAGTGCTGAAATATAAAACACAATAAATACATTCATATAATAGTTTTATCTTCAATCATCTTGTTTAAGTTTTGGTAACATTTTAAAAACATTTCTGTTTTTTATTATTCAAATTTATTTGAGTAGTTAGGTAAGTATTTTTTGTTGATGAAAGGTTCATTTATTAATTATTGACCAATTTATTTATGTTTTTTTATCAATGAAAGACAACACTTTTCAGTTTATATTTTGCACACAAAATTTACTTAAAAAGAAATGTTATTTTTTATATATTACAGTTAAATGTATGTTGTTTGTTTACAAAGGTTTGAAAATATAAACAGACACCTTTGGCACAGGAACAAATTTTGCCTAATTTTTTTTCAACTAAAAATGCTGAAACGAGAGTTGGTGGTATTTGGCAAAAAAAAAAAAAAAAGTAAATTTCAGGTGGCACTCCACTGTAAAAGGAGAGAACCACTGCTATATAACAAATAGAAAGGCTAAAACAGGTACTGGGGTCCTGAAGTGTAACTCACTGACCTGATTTTATCTGTAAAATAATGTATGAATGTATGCATATTTACATATATTTGTAAATAAATAGGCAAAGAGCTAGCCACAGCAGAAAGAGTAATGTGAGATGGGGCATTAACATACATTTTTTATGACAAATTAACCCTTAAAGGCCAGCAACCGTTTTTTGCAGTGACATGCAAATGTATCATTTTCTTAATGATTTATCACTATTTATTACAATATGTATTGTGCATTTTTCAGTGAAAATCAGGTATTTTCTTTACTTTAACTTGCTGATCATGTAGATGTTTATTAAAGCTCAGAGTAAATTCAAACATTATATCAAAACACAGAAAGGAGAAGAAAAAGTGAGTTTTTCAGTAAAATCTATCACTAACTGAACATAAACCAAGTGTGTCCATCCACTGTCATTGATTCAACTCCATGGGTTTTACTGGTGAATTAATGTCGTAGAAGATGATGGTGTTAGGTATGTTATGGTATAGGTCATATCTGATGACCATGAAAAGATGATAAACTGTTTTATTTTTAGAAAATACAGTTATCTCAGTTTACATCAGAACCAGTTAGACCCAGGCTTCAAAATGTGGTTTAATCAATGAATAACTAAGGACTCCCATGTGTATAGTGATAATAATTTACTGTAATTTGAGCAACTTAACCATTAAAAACCTAGAAGTAACCTTTCCTAAGTTATTTATCACCATTTATTATAATATTATCCTCTGCATTTTGGATTTTTTTTTTTTTTAATTTTTAGCTATTCTCCTATGTTTAATTCACTGATCATGTAATTGTTCATTCATTCTCAAAGTAGATTAAAAGGTTATTATATCAAAACAGAGAAAACTGATGGAAAAACTTACATTTCCAACAAAATATTACATCAACTGAACACCCTAAACTGGCTGCCATTTAGAGAAATCACTATATTACAAGATATTACAAATGCTTGTTTATGTTTGACCTCTGGAATTTTAGTTGCAACTTTGGCTTTGTGGATGTTTTTATGTGTTATCAGGCGTAAGACATCACTTCTCTCTAATGTTTTTTTGTACATGAATCCCGATAACTAAACTAAATTAAACTTAAGACTCAAGTCAGAAAGTCTTTATTATCATTGTAACAAGTACAATGAAATTAAAAACACCATCCAATCTGCATAATATAAAACCGACTCATAAAAATCCAAATAAAAGCAGCCAAAATAAATAAGGTTGTTATATTTTGAGTAAAAAAAAAAAAATTAATTGAAATGAGAAAAAGGCTTAATATTACTAGAGTTGTCCAAATTCCCAGCTCACCCAAACGCACCTTGTGTTTAACTTTTCTCTTAAGTGAATTGATGCTTTTTATCCTTAATGTGGCCCCAGTTCTTCCTTCAGATCTTATTTATCTTATCTTAAATTGTTTTTATCTAAATTATTAGTGGTGGACTTGAGTCATTGCACACGTTCACCTCATTAGTGTAAGTTGGATGATTATTTTTAGCATTTCCTTGGTGAATTTTGGGAATATTCCTCATAATATGTTGTTTTTCCTTCCTGTGCTGCCTCTGGATCATTAGTTCTTTGTTTTTTGTGTTCAGAAGGTAATAATCCATACAATGGTTAGTTACACATTAGCCCCCCCCTTCCCCCAAATACCCCTGGAGGCAGAGTTATCGAATATTGATGAAGATGTCCCATTATCTAACCACAGGGAGGAAGAACCCGCTACAAACACAACCTGAACAGTTTCCAGATGATTCTGAGTCTCATTATGAGTGATGAAATGGACCCGGCCGTGTTCGAGGTGTGACCAGCGCCGGCTCCAGCATCATGTTCGTGTTTTGGCGGGCGGCGTTGGGTCATAATGCCAGCGTTGATGTGTGTGTGGGTTTTAATGGCCTGTTTAAATCACTTCCCCCTCGTGTCGTTTCGCTTCCAGGAAGAAATCAATTCAGGAAAATGATTCTTCTGCCGTGCGTTTGCAAAAATCATGTGATCCCATCGACCTGACGACCTACATTTAATTTTTAAGGCTTGCGATGTGATGGAGGAGTGAAGGCGGTCACCTTTAGCCAACCCCCTCCCACATTCACCGCCCACGCCAGCGCCCAAACCGGCTCCGGTCGTGACCTTTTGACCCGGGGCCTTTCCGACGGCGATCCAGGAAGCAATCAGCCATTATATCTGTTTATGTCCACTTTGCACCGTCACCTCCCTGGAGACTGTGGAAAATAACCTCCCACACCCAGCGTCGCAAACCCCCCCACCCCACCCACACGGAGCGAGTGTCCTGATGTAAACAAATCAGACCATGTATCTGAAGAACACACCGTCCGGCCAAAAATAACATAACACTGGAAAAATACAGTGTTCTCTGGAAAAATATGAAGAAAGAGTCTGTAATTAACATCTGGAACTGGAACTATTTAAAAACAGGCTTCATGAGACAACAAAGACGCAACAAGATTAAAATGATTTAAAAATATGGAAACAATATAAAACACGTAATAAGATTAGAATTTCTTGGTAAAACAGAATAGAAGGATGAAAAAGACTGAGATGGGATGAAAGACGACAACAAAATGAAAATGAAAGTACTATAAGAAGTTGAAAATGACAGACAAAAAAGAAAAACGAACCCCACCCCTTACATGTATTGTAGCTTATTTTGGCATCGATCCAGCTGATGTCATCATGTCTATGCATGTGCTGATGTCAGCATATCGATTGCCTCTATATATGTGCCAAGTTCGAAGTAAATTGAAACAAAATTGATGTTTTTATAGACATTTGAAATTTTGCCCATTATAAGTAAAAGATTAAAAAAATTCATAAAAAATGTAAATTTTGACCTATTTTTCCCAAAGTGTAATCACATTTATTCTGGATCACTGGCAATCTATAAACCGAATTTGGTATGAATTCAACTGATAGTTTCGCTGCTAGAGACATTTGAAATGTTGCCCATTATAAGTAAGTGGGGAAAAAAAGATTTAAAAAATTCATAAAAAATGTTAACTTTGACCTACTGTTCCCAAAATGCAATGAAATTTATTCTGGGTCACTGGCAATCTGTAAACTAAATTTGGTGTGAATTCAACCAATACTTTTGCTGCTAGAGTGTAAACAAACAAACAAACAAACTGAACCAAAAGCAATACCACTTGCCTCCCCTTCAGACAAAGACTCTAAAGAATAAACCGTCACAATAAAAGCAACACATGATGCTGGAAAAATACAGTGTTGTCTGGAAAAATAAGAAGAAATCATCTGTAATTAACATCTGGCACTGGAACTATTTCAAAACAGGCTTAATGAGATGACAAAACGACAAAGATGCAACAAGATTTAAAGGATGTAAAAATATGAAAACAATATAAAAGATGTAATAAGATAAAAAAAAAAATCATGGTTAAAAAAAGATAAGGAAAGAAAAGATGGGAAAAAACAAATGGGATAAAAGATATAAAATAAATGAAAGTTGAAAACAAAACGATTAAAATAATGGAAAGAGACATAAACAAATGCAAACAAAAATATAAAAATGATACTAAAGATGTAATCGAATTAAAAAAAACAAGGAAATCAAAGAAAGAATCTGAAGAACAAATTGTCAAGATAAAAGCAACACACGATGCTGAAAAAATACAGTGTTCTCTGGAAAAATAAGAATAAACCGTCTCTAATCAAGATCTGGAACCAGCTGAAGAAAACAATTTGTTTGATAAATTAACTGACTGGCGAAAAAATCTGGTGGAAATGAGCAAGTGATCTGGATTACATTACTTTTATAACGAAAAACAGGCTTAATGAGACAAAAACAACAAAGATGAAACGATGAAAGCGATGGACTGGATAAAGGGGCGGAAAAGATAGGGACTTACAAATGTAGACAGTAATAGATGCAAACAATGTAAAAAGACAAAATGAACAAAAATAATATAAAAATCATTAAAATAGGCATAATTATTCTGTTAAAAGTGTGGGAACCTCTGCACTGGAGTGATGCCGAAACACAAACCAGAGGCTTTTTGATGTGTTTTTTATAGATAACATCACTTCTATTGATATTACTACATTGAAATTAGCTTTTTTTTGGTCATTTCTGCACAAAAACTTTTGACCGTGTTGATCATATTGACCGTAATTCCATTTATAAAAGCAAAAATAGAAGGAACAAACACCCAGTAGTTTTTCCAGACTCCACAGTGTGTTTTACTGTCACTGCAGCACAACATGAATGCGTCTCAGTCTGCTGTAATCGCCTTCCACCAATCAGCATCCGGTTCCATTTGTAAACTATGTGAACCACGTCGACTATGTAAACAAACGTTTCCCTCTAAAGCTGAACCAGAGCTCCAGATATTTAGGAAACGGCCAGTTGTTTACATGTTTATTAGAGGAAACCCTCCATTATTCAGCCTCAACCTGAGGAACGGAGGGATATTAGCAAATAAAATCAGTGTCACTAGTCTTTAATTTGCATTTACTGCTTGAGGTTTTTCTTCCTGGTGTTGTCAAGTGTGTTTCTTAAAAGAGTCCAAGTCTCTGCGTAAAGCGCTGATAATTCCCAGTGATGCTGAAGTGAAAGTAAAGACAGACGGAAGCACATTAGCCCAAATTACTCTGCCTTGAAATCTAGGTCAAGAAGAAGTGGCTGCATCTCCACTAAACCAACAACTTTCCCCATGTTGTGCTCATGTCTTATTCATGGCGTCTCTGCGGGGTCTCCATGTAACGCACAGTCTCCCAGACATTATTTTGGATGTACAGAAGTCTCCATGTGGGACTCGGTGCTGACAGCTGTCGCCACGACGACAGGGTTTTTGTTTGACTGATGCGCAAGGTCTTTGCTTTATGAGGCTGATCTCATGAAATCGCGTCGTATGTCACACTAGTTCTTCTGGCATCTGGTGGGCTATACGTACGCATTTTCATCCTTTTATATGTTACTCAACGGTATTTGATCGTGCGTCAATTTACACCAAGAACTACGGTTGAGAAAACTATTACCTGTAACCCTAAGCCTGAGTGCGTGGTATTTGACGCGGCGTAAACATACACGCGGTAAGCTCATAATGCGCATAGATAACACACCAGTTAACAGCAATTAAAAGTGGCGTGTACGTTAACGCGAGTCATGATATCACGCTGTTATTTTTTTGGTCAATATTTTTTCATTTAATTGATTATTTCCTTAATTTTTATTCATTTTTATTTCTTGATTTCATAATTTAAAAAATTGTTCTTCATTTGTTCTTTCATTTATTTATTTTTTTTACAAATAGTCTTCATTTTTGTTTGTTTTTGTTTATTACGTTCATTATTTTCTCATCTTGGTTTTAAAAGTCAAGTGAGTTACAATAAAGTTTTTGAATTTACAATTTTTTCTGAACTGACAGTGATGTGACTGAATTCAATTTAATTTCCTATGAAAAAACTTGTTTTGTGCATTTTGTTTGTTGTTTACTTTTTGCTCTATTTCATTATATTGATTAGTTTGCTCAATATTTTCCCCATATTTGTTTATTTTACTTTTTATTAAGTGAGTTACAATAAAGGTTTTTAATTTACAATTTTTCCTGAACTGACAGTGAAGTGACTGAATTCTGTTTAATTTCCTACGGAAAAACTTTTTTGTGTATTTTGTTTGTTGTTTTGGTTACTTTTTGCTCTTTGTACTGATAAGTTTACTCATTATTTTGCCCATATTTGTTTATTTTACTTTATTTTGTAAATTATTTTTGCTAATTTTCAGTTAATGTTATGGGACTATGCGGTGCCATCTGTTGCCACGACAACAGGGTTTTTGTTTGACTGATGCACAAAGTCTTTGCTTTATGAGGTTGATCTCATGAAATCGTGTTGCATTTCATGACAGTTCTTCTGGCATCTGGTGTGCTATACACACGCATTTTCATCCTTTTTGTGGTATTCGGCGCCATTTGATTGTGTGTCAATTTACGCCCAGATTTCCAGTTCACATAACCCTAACTCTAACCCTCTAACCCTGCGTGGTATATAACTTAGTGTGAACATACACACCGAAAGCTTATAATGCATACACATAACACACTGATTAGAAGTAGTGTGTATATTTTCGCAATTTCTTCATTGTGTTTTCTTGAGTTTATTTTAGGCTCATAGTTACCACGTTTGCATGGGTTTATGGAGATGGTTTAAGGTCTTGGGGTCAAGCAGAACGTGTCCAAGGTTCGTTGTTGAATTCTCACTCCTCCACAGAAGGTCAGAGGTCAAGTTCAGAGCAGATACAAGAGCCCTGAAGGAAATTTACACAAAAAAACAACCTGAAGTTAACTAATGCAGCATCGGCTCCACAGAACAGGCTGAAGGAGACTGAATTAAACATGTTTAAGTCATTTATTGATTAAATTATAACTTAATTTAGTAGAAAATCTAACAATGTAACACTGAGTAGAGCTAAACAATGAAAATTAACTCAGTGTTTTTGATGCTTTTAAATAATATTTGATAAGTAACTAAAGTTTAATGATAAAAAGATTAAATACTTGCACTTTTTTTATATTGAGGTTAAATATATAAACCGTGGGAACTTAATATTATTGTATAGATTTAAATGAATTGTATTTTATTTATTTGAATGTATTAATAATTATTGGAGTAAATCTAGCAAATTTTTACTTTTTCCTGTCTAGTTGGTCAACATTGTACAAAAAATTAACAAAATAATGAATAAAATAATCAAAACAACTGAATTCAAATTGACCAAAAATATTGAAATATATTAAATGCTTAATGAAACTAATATAATAATTAACAAAATGATCAAAACGTGACAAAATAGTGAACAAAAATTATGGGGGAAAAAAAAATCAACAAAGTGACCAACAATGAACAAAATAATGAACATAATGATCAAAAATCCACTGAAAATGAGCAAAATATTGGGGAAAAAATATAAAATTAATTAAATGATCAATAAAATAAGCAAAGTTATAACACTAACTTAAAATGAACAAAAATAATTAACAAAATTATCAAAATAAAAAGTAAAATAAATGAATATGGACAAATTAATGAGCAGACTAATCAGTATAATGTAGATCTTGGTGTAAATTGATGCACAATCAAATACCATTGAATAATACGTGAAAGGAAGAAAATGCATACGTATAACACGCCAAATGCTATAAGAACTGGTGTGACATACAACGCAATTTCATGAGATCTGTCTCAAAGATGACCAAAATGACAAAAATTTGCAAAAAAAAAAAAAAATCAACAGAATGGACAGAAGAAAAATGATCCACAATCAGTTAAAAATGATGAAAATACTGAAACAAATGAACAAAGATGAGAAAATATTGAACAATACTGAACAAAAATGCTAATGCTAAAAAGATAAGCAAAATTAAAAAAAAAATCTGAAGAAATAAAGAACAAAAATGTACAAAACTAGTGAATGAAATGTCTTTATGTGTAGACTCTACTGTTGAAAATGTAAAATATATTTACGATGTAGGACCTACTGTAACAGAGCTGTGAGGGTTTATCTGAAAAGTTCAGAGCTGAACTCCGTGGGCAGAGGAGAAAGGTTTTCCAGACTCCAGGCTTTAATCCTCTTTCACCTGAGCCTTGATGAGCTGAGGACGCTGACCATCGATCTGTCAGGAGGATGTTCACAGCAGACCTCACCATAAAATCCTCTTCATTGTGTGTTTTACTGTCTACGTTCATCCGTTTTCCCCTGACTTCATTTCCAGAGGCAACACTCGGAGATAAGAACCTCAGATTTTGATGAACCCAGAGCTCTATCGGGGTTAAGTTACACCCTCCACGTCCGAAGGGTTAATAAAGAGGCCAAACTGGAAAAAATATGGGAACTACAATACCCATGATCCTCAGCTGCTGTTACCATGGAGAAAAGGCCTCACACAGTGGATACACAGCGGAACAAACATTGTTCACAAAAACTCAAGACGAAACATTCCAGTATTTCCGGATTCATTGTAAATGTAAACATAATGGATAACCTGTTGCTAATTAGCTTAACCTTCAGTCACATGACTCACCGTGAGCCAATCATATCAGTTCCCTCACACTGGACGCTGTCCTAATGTCAACGACGGGAGAGAGATTAGTGGCGTGTTTGGAGAGTTTTAGGATTTTTAATTGTGGTTTTGATGATTAAAGAGAAGAAAAGAGATAAAAAGTCATGTTGGTTTGGTTCGTGGTTTGGTTTCATGAGAGACTGGAAATGAACCGTACAGATGTTACTTATGTAAAAATAATGACGTAGTGAATCTTGGATGAAATCAGGTAGTGTCATAATTCAGCGATCTATGGATAAAATGTTAAAGATCATCATAGAGATCATCTGACCATTCCAGAACCAACAGTTTTTACAAAATTATTATTTTATACAGTGAACTGATCCATTCAGATTAGATTAGATTAGATTAGATTAAATTCCCAAGGCTGTGCCAGGGTTACTACTAAAGATCAGAAGACTGGTCTGAAAATCATCGGTTTGTTTTCATCTGATTTAGTTTTGTGTTTTGGTTTTTTTGTTTTTTTTGTTGAAGAAAGAACAAGATTGGATTTATTTTAATTTTCAGAAAGTAAAACAGTAAAACCTTCAGTTATGAAATCCAAAGGCTAAACTGTCAAATATCTTTAATATTTGTGAAAATGAAACCTCCAGTGTCATAATAAACACAATCAGGTTATTTAAATCCATAATAAATGTTAACACATACAATTGTATTTCATAACAGTGAAATGGATCAGCACACTAATAACAGCTAGCTGAGCTAATTAGCAGGCTAGCAGACAGACCATAGAATTAATGCTAACACCAGCTAAATTACACAAATGATTGTAGTTAATCTTCAGTAAACTAGGCCTACATGACAGAATCCTTTGACGGCCTTGCTAGTGTAACTCCCTGAACACAATTGACCTCCCAGTTAGGGAAAAAATGTTCTACTCAATAAATAAGCGCTCTGCATGTCTGGCTAATGCTAGGTAGCATCAACCTCGTCTGTGAATCTCAGCAGCCATGTCTTTTAACTATGCATAGTTTATATAAAATAAAGAATTATAAGTATATGTACACCCTGTGCAGTTTTCACAGAGAGAAACAAACTATTGAGACTAAAACCAGGCTGTAAATGTATTTATGTCTGCTGTTAAGTTACACATTTTAACATGGGAGTTTATGGGATTAAGCCTCAAGTGGTCATTAACTGCAGAATCTCACTGTTCCGTATCCGCTTCACTTTCCCTAAGTGGAAGTTTAAAGCAAAAAAAAAAAAAGCAATCAATATGCATATTAAAAATAGAACCCAGTATATACTATCCTAAATATGAATCTGTTTTATCTCATGTTCTCTGATCATTATGATTTATTTTACTGAAGTGTGGATGGAACCAACATATGGCATTACCGACTGATCTAGAGCATTAAAGAGATTTTTAAATTGTTCAAATGGCCACTTGGGAGATAATCTGATCACTAAATATTTGATGAGATGTTAATTTAAGACTGTATTCTGCACAAAATGTCTGATTTCCAACTCTGTTGCTGCTTATGAGATTAAAAATAGAATTTCTCCTTCATACAGTATTCAGTAATGCCTGGGGGCTACAAATTACTAACATCTTTATTGTACATGACAAATCAGCATTGTCAAACCTTTTCAGATCAACTGTTCTTAGTTTAACTGAAACTTTATAGATTGCATATATGGTTTGTGTGATGTCCACTAGTTAAACAGTGATTTCTGTCTGCTACAGCTGTCACTAAACTGTTTATTTGTGGTGCAGGAAATAGATCAACATGAGCTGAAGAAAGCATTTCACATCACCAATATTCAGGAAAGATAATTAGTAACTTGGATTGACTTTGAGATAATAGTTTACTTCTTTGTGTTTTTTTTTTTTTTTTTCCGTCTCTGCTCATAGTTTAAAATTTTATTGATAAAAACCACACAGTAAAATTTCTGGATACAGATACATGCATACTATATTCATCTCTGTATTATTAAAATATAGGTATGGGAGATGTAAAACTGAAAATGTCAACTTTCTTTGAAAATGTACCAGATCTGTATTGTATTTTATGCCAATCCACTGCTTGTAGACGTTTAGCTTTGTGTCAATATTTAATTTTGAAAACTCAACTTCAATAAAACTGTTGAAGAAATGCAACACTCATAAAAACATATTTCTTTAGATTCTTCCATGTTTTATGTGTAACCTTGTATTTTTAAAAACATAAAGCAAAGGACACTTTATTGATGTTAATACAGCAGATTTACACAATGTCTATACACAAACACATTGCAGGTCAAGATTTTGGTAATGCACAAAAAATCATTCTATATATGAGAGGAAATGCCACAATTTTTTTTCTCAGTGAGAATGTAATACAGAAACTACCAAAATTGTGATTCATGTCACAGTAGCTGTCAATTTAAGTGTCGTATAATAGTTTTCCTTTATCTGTTGCTAGTGTTTGAGGAGGTCAGAGGTCATTAACTGATAGCTGCTAACAGAGGCTAACAGTGCTAAAGTACCTTAAGGAGCTACATATGAATGTGATACGGGATGCTAACGGAGGGAAAATACCTAAAGTAGGTAAATAAGCTAAAGGATTTTAAAGAGGCTAAATGATGCCAAAGGCACAAACAGAGCTAAAGAGGCTCAACATATTAAAGGAAGTAAATTTAAAAAGGATGCTAACGGAGCTAAAGCACTCGAAGGAGCTAAAGGAACTAAACGGAGCTAAAGGATGCTAATGGAGCCAACATACCCAAAGCAGCTAACGGAGCTAAAAGGAGCTAAAGGACGCCAGTGCTACGAACAAAAGTGTGTATTAACTAAGACAGTAGTCTCCTGGAAACATATGTTGGGGCATTTAGGAACTATACTAATGAAAAAGTGTCACATTGATGGTAATCTATATGCTGAACATTTTAAAGTAAAGCTAATTAGCTTAATGTACTCAGATGCTCATTAGCTTTTTCATAACAGCAGCTATTCATTGAGGGGTCCCTCAGTTTACATGGTGACAATAACATAATACACTATGCACATTAGTACAGTCAATGCTTTACTCACACAAAAGACAGACTCTACTAGAATCATCACTATTGGATAAATAATGTTTCTAACTCATTGTCATCTTCAATAAAACAGTGAAAGTGAGGAAACAACAATTACAGGACAAAGATGCAAAAGCCCCCGAGACTGTTAGACAGAGCCAAGACTTTTAAGGTATGTTGAATTTCCTTTTATATGTTCAAAATTATTATCTGAATTAAAAAAAAAAAAAAAAAAGTTAATATGGGTAGTTGCCAATATAAACGTGATTATCATACATGGTTTTAGAATCTAATAAAGTTATTGTAGTTAAAGGTAAAAAAAAAAAAGTGACATTTACAGGTAACTCTATGTATTGAAACATATATGT
>JAPQRP010000012.1:17399424-17419750 GCA_037367295.1 Apogon hyalosoma | reverse complement strand
TCATTATATTTGTCCAAACAAATGTACCTTTAGTTGTACCAGGCATTAAAATGAACAAGAAATTGAAGAAAATAAGGATAGTCTAATAATTTTTTTATGCAACTGTAGTTGAAAAGGCTCCATGCTACACCAGGCTCAGCTTACAGATCTGGCATGTGACAGTTTTCTACAAAATGTTCCCCAGTGTAGGACTGTGTAGTTTGGATAGCATCGCTTCAGCCGGCTCCTACTACTGCCCCCCCCCTCCCCCCTTCTGTTTGTGGTCAGACTCATTAGTGTACATGTGCTGTCAGTACATCAAAGATTTGGGAAAAGTGAGATGTCTCACTCTAAGCTACTTCAGTTAGCTACGGTGTAACATTTTTTAGCATGGGATTGCATGCTATGGGATACACACGATGATGTCACACAAACCCATCGACTACTAAATTAGTCGACTAATTTTGTTATATTAGTCGACTAATTATTGCAGCCCCACTGGACACAGCTCTAAATGAAAAGAATGGAGTTTGATGTTGAAATGTTTCTTCTTCACGGGTGAGTTTTATTGTGAGGCTTTTGAAGGTATAAAGTTATTATGGGGTTTATAATCTTTGCTAAGTTGCCATTTGTTGATCCATGGTTCAGACTAAACTGTGACAGTTCTGACTTTGTTTGTTTGATTCTAAACAGATCTTTAGTTCAGCTACTGACAACACAAACTATACAGAAAACAGGTGATTTGTGGGTTTACTGTGGCTGTTTTCCGTCTAAAACAGAGCTAAGCTAACAGCTATAATGTAAACTATCAGCTGACACTGTTATTTTAAGCAACTGTTAAAATAAGCATCTATGAGTTTTAGTTTGAAGAAGAAACCTTGATGATACTATAATACAGATGTGTGGAGCTTCATACTTTATTCAGTGACTGATACATGTTACATAGAACCACTTTAATGTGCGTTTGGAGAGAGAGGAAAGAGGATGACAAAACTAAATATACAAGAACGCAGATTCCTTCCACCCTTCCATTGCAACAGAATTGCACACAGACAGAGCTACTTTTCTGATATTATGGACAGTTATAAAAAAGCACCACAATTTTGTTCATTTTCTCTAATCTTTTTGTCAATACTCTTCACTGCTGTCAAACAACATATATTGATAATAGACTTACAGTAAATTTTTGTTCAGTGGCAACATCAGTGTGTCACAGCAGAGTTATGCCTGCGCCACTTTGGACTGAAAATTAAAACAAAAAAATGTAGACCAAACAAAGCCCAAAACTAAGAGGATTATCAATGACTGGCATTGTTCTGGACTTATCTGAAATAAAAACAAACAAGTATACAATTTTCACAAGATGGATAGCATGCGTGTTTAAGAGTGATTTGTTCTTTTGTGGGTAAATGATATTGAAATGAAATGCATTATTTTTGTTCCACATTGACACCTGCTTGGTGGATTAAATAAATACAATACACAATAAACACATTTCATACATTACAAATAAATAAACCGCAATGTCTAATTCTACACAATAAAAGACAAACATAAATAAAGCAAGATCTCAAGATTGATTTCACTGCAAAATTTAGAAGCAATTACAAGAACAAGAACATTTTTTTCCCCAAGTTCTGATACTTTTAGGCTCTTCTCTAAATCATTCCATGAAGAACAGGCTGCAAATCAAAAAGCTGTTTTACCAAACTCTGTTCAGACTCTGAACCTCCACCTGGGGGATGTTCTGAGGATACAGACCATATTTTTGTTTTTAGGTTTTACACATGTATGTACAAAGACAAGATAGAGGCAGCCCAAGGATGGATTAAATTGATAAAATGTTTTTGTCTCTATTAGATACACCCCCCATAAAGTGATTTACTGTTATTTATCACTGTATATAATATAGTCAGATTTATTCAATTGTTTTTAAGTATTTAAGCCCATTCAGTCACACATTAATATTACATCAACACAAATGAGTAATTTAATTCCACTGGGTAACGTACATTTCTTCACTAATCAACACTTTTTTCAACAATTTACATAGTAAAACACAGTCTATTAAAAAGTACTTCAACTTTTATGAACATTTTACTGATCTAACAGCCTGGTGTTACATGTTGCCCTGTTTATAGCCCTGGTTATCTGAATTTGACCATCTAGAAATGTTTATTTGTGGATCAGGCTGATCCAGTCAGATGTGGATAGATTACTGGACCCAGTTTAGGGAAATCTGGCAGTTTCCAAATCTGGATCATTTTGATCCAAATTAAACATTTGAGCTACTGGATATATCAGTTTTGTGCTTCCTGTGATTATGTCTTGTTGCAATTTGAGAGACAGTATCCCCTGAGCAGTGTTGTTACATAATCAACCCACAGCTTTTGTCACTGTTACTGTAATCATTCTCCTGGATGTGAGTTGATGAGGAGAGTCTCATGTTTGAGCAGGCTTCTGTAAACTATGTATTAAGCACTAAGTACATCCCACCTCCACATACTGGCAGGAAATACTTTATTAAATTCTTCATTAAGTACAGTAACACATGTACATGTCTGTATGTCGGAAAGTCCCTGTGGTCTGGTTTATGGCATATATCTGAAAAGAAGTAAACAGTACCAAAACTAAACCAAACAAATTACTGATTATGCTGTTGCATAATGTGCCACACAGGCTAACCAGGGCCCTGGAGCATTGTCAAAGTTAAGGGAATAGAAGAGGTCTGCTGAAATATTGGACTAACACTCAGAATACAACAAAGCCCCCATCCAAAACTGACACCAAGGTCCAAATGTGAGTAGATTTTAGGCTTGTTGGATAATTGAAATGGGATAACTGGATAGACAGCTGGTAAATTATCAGAAAAATAATCACCATTTTAATCGGATGTGGTCCTTATTGTCCACTGAACCCCCTGTGATGTCAGCTAATCAAATAAGAGCAGCTAATTGATCATTTCTACAACATTCAACAATGAAACCTCAAATCATTATCAACACTAGTGTTAAAAGTTATAAATCTGATCTGTTATCATGCTAAAGATGAATTTTCACACTGACATGTAACCGGTTTAGGTAATATCTAGTTAAATGCATGATCTAGTTTTAACTGGTGGGAAAAACAGCTCAACCCTAAGGCCATTTTCAGACTGGGCAGCCGAGTCCCTGTCTGAGTACGTTGGACCCCAAAGTCCACTTAATGTGAATGCAAACGTTCCATGTGTGAGTACTGTACCCGAGTCCTGCTGAGAAGGTAGTCCTGGGTACGGACTGCATGGATTCCAGTGTGGAATGTTGCAGTGTGACAGCAATCTGTACCAGAGACCGGACGGTACCTAATCACCACGAAAATCACCTGAATTCACCTGAAAAAGCCTCAGATCCACGCAGCATGAGCTCACCGTATCAACCGAGCTGGTTGGTGATATATCAGGGTCATCGAAGGCCGCTCTTCTTCTCTTTGCGTCAAACAGGCTAACAGATTGAAAAGTATTGCCTGTTTTGCCACCATGGTAGACAAATGAACAGAACAGTCGCTCGGTTGATAACGTAAGGGGTTGTCACTTCTGCGTTTGTTGGATGCCACAGAATTCCTTCCACACCGTCGCCTGCTGTTTCAGCCCTGTAACACCCAGTTGTTCTCGGGCACAGGCTGCGGTACTTGCTTGTGAACGCAACATCTTTGGGAAAGGTGTGATCGTATCCAGGTACAGCACAGATCCAGATACCCAGTCTGAAAACATCCTAAAAGACATTTTGGTCCCAGAGTGAATCTAAAGCAGCCCTTCAGCATTAATGAACTGAATTTGTCGCAATCAATCTAATTTCCTTTAAGAGCAGTCTGTGCTCTGTTGTTTTTACTACCCAATTTGTCATCTTTTTTCCTTTCTGTTTTGTAACTTCCTGAGAGCTCTGTGTTCCTTTGTTTCCCACCATGTGCTTAAGTGGTGTTGTACTTGGACTCCCACCCTTCAGTGCATTATGTAATAGATTTGAAACCCTGTCCAACCTGTTATCCAATGACAATAGTACACCTAGGATAGGTTCACCGTAATTGTTTCCCCCTTTGTCTTTGTCCACTTTGTCACTGTCGAAATTTTAGCCTGTTTGCCCAATTACAGGCTGTGGACTAGTCAGTTTGTTCCAGTCCTGTTTGTTCAGTGGAAGTTCTCTGTGCTTGTGCTGAGATCCTGATTTTAACAGGATAATTGTTAGTTTAGAGTTAGACAAGAAGATTTATAGCACTCTCGTTTCTGTGCATATGTCAAAAGTGGTGCAGGGAATCAGTGTTTCAATGCAGGCTGTTGTTATGAGATTGTTTCCAGTGACTGTACATACAGTGAGCACAGCGCTGTACTTTGCACACATTTCACTCTGAATTGCAAAGGAGGTAGTGTGCTGGTGCAGTCTTTCAGAGGAGGTGATGTATCGTCCTCATGTTACTGTGAGAAATGTGAAAATGTTTAAAACATGCTGAGGCACAGGGTTATAAAGTACACAACGGGAACATGGTGGTCATCACATCAGAGCAGACAAGTCCCAAAAGAACATGGATAAAGCATCGTTGTGGGTTAATGGCATATGTTTAATTGAATATCCCACCTGAATCATCTCTAAAGAGATTTTGGAAGTCCTAATCATGGTATCAAGCACATAGTCTCATGTAGCAAACATTTTCATCATCGCTTAGCTTGCATGTCCACAATCAAAACAAGCCCCCACTTTGAAATGGCTGTACTCAATCTAATTTCACTTTGACAGGAATGTTTGGTAGCCTCTTCCTTGCTTTTAAAGCACCCTCTGCCTCCCCAGAGAGGGTAAGAGTGGGCGAAGCCAGCTGAAAATAGCACTTGTCGAGAAAGGATGAATCAACACTGCACCTTATGCTTAATTAAAGATTAACGAGAAATTGCTCGGTGGTGTGGAGGTTTCTCAAAGCCTCACTTTACTTCTCTGATTAGGGTTATGTAACACTTGTTAATACTGCATGGGCCACACTAAAAAAGTAATGACATCTGCCACAGCTGCAGAATCAATTTTATCATGACAGGCTGTGAAATTTGAGGCTGGAATGTTGCCAACACATTGATAAATTCAAAGCTCACATCCGGTAAATTACTTAAATCATGATGATTTATGTGAAATGGCTCTGAATTAATGATGAACCTCTTGTTGAAAAGGCTCAAACAGCGAACCTCAGTTTGTCAGTTCTTTGTTTGAAGTAGTGACAGGTGACTGATGTACAATGCTAATTTCATGCTGCTGCTGGTGAAACACAGAAAATTACCCCTGGATTTCACTTTTTTACATTTCATATAAAACAGATTATCATTAAAATCTTCCTCTGTTTTAATAAAAACAATAGGGGTCATTATATTTTTTTCTCTTCCTTGCCACACATGGAAATACTCAGGGTCATTGATACCAAAATCATACTTTATTTATTATCTTTTACTCAGACATGTATTGATTACATTTACTGTATGATTTTCTGCTCAATAAAATAAGCTAAATCTGTCAAAAGCACGAGGCTTTGATTTTTGTCTTACCAGATGCAGCTTCATGTTTCTGGGTGAAGGTTTTTACTCCATAATTTAGATTCAAGTGGTTTACACAAATGCAATAAGGCATCCAAACCTCTACTCACTTGTCTTCAGTTTACAGAAAAGAACATAATTAGATATTCACTTGCAAGAAAAAGTGTATGAACCCTTGGTAATTTTCTTTTTCTGCATAAATATGACAAAAAATATGACAGCAAGTCCTAACACTACTGTACACCAAGGGAACCCAATTAAACAAAGAGGGTAAAAACAGTGAAATTTCCAATTTATTTATTAAAATATAGTCTTAAGTAGTTCTTTATGGTAAAAGTCTGTGAACCTTAGCCTTCTGTAAGTGGTGTGAAGCCCTTTTGGTTTGCTTCTGAACTCTGTGCATTGAGTTAGAGGTATTTTAGTCCATCCTTTTTCTCTACATAACATTTTCATCTCAGCATGTTTTTTGTCTTCCTTTTTTGTACTTCCAAAGCATTTCTGTACGATTCAGTTACACCCGAAGGTTTTAATTCTGCTTCAGCCATTCACTGACAGAATGATTCTTCTGTTCAAGGTCATCCTGTTACTACACCACCCACTTTCTTTTGACTTTCAGGTCACAGATGGATATCTTGACATGATTTTCCAGCAGTATTTTCTTTTAGTATTCAGAATTTGTAGCTCATTAATGGTAGGCTATCCTAGTCCTGAGGCTGCAAAGTGAGCCCACATCATGACACTGCTACACAGATCCACATCTGATCAAACAGGTGCCCAGGGCAAAATTTTAGATTGTAATCTGTCTGTAATTTATTGTATGATTGTATCATTAAATACCAGTTCTCTCCAGTCTCCCTAATGGCCTGTAATAGTGTAAGTGCAGTGTTTTACAGAGCGCTATGTGCTATGAGTGGTGCATGTTAATGTTGCTATGCAAATGTGTTTATTTAAGTCTGTGTGTATTCATTCTTTATCTTCTGCCCTCAGTAAAGTGTTTGGTGTTTGCGCCCTTTAACTGGAAGAGTTTGCTTAACGTGTTATTTTGCTAATGAGCAATGAAATTATAGCTTCATACAGTTTACTGTCCTATATTACTTATAATAGGTTGACCAAATGTCCTCTTTTGCCTGGACACGTCCTCTTGTCACATCCAGTCGTGAGTGTCCAGTTGGTTTTTATTAATTTGTGAAAATGTCTGGTTTTCATAGTTTTTCACAGGAAAAACTCATTAAATGCGTATGTATTGGCACAAGCGCAATTTCCATGTCCATTGCTATCACTGTTCATGCAGTTGGAAAAGTTCCAAATCCTGCTGTAAGAAAAGACTTTGGTCTTTCCAGTGGTATATGGGACAGTATGGCAGTGAAAGGCACTGATCCACATCAGCCTGTGGATGTGGGGATGGATGGACCTGTCCATGGACGAACTATAGCAGGGGTGGCAAACGTGCAGCCCACGGTCCACAACCCGGCCCACCAAAGGTTCCAGTCTGGCCCACTGTGTGAATTTACAAAGTGCAAAAATTATACTAAAGTTATTAAAAGTCAAAGGTGTCAAACTTGTTTTAGTTCTGGGGCCACATAAAGACCAATATGATTTACAGTAAAATAATGACGTAATATCCTATAAATAATGACTCCAAATTTTCTTCATGGTTTAATGTGAAAAAAAAAAATTCTACGGTGCTACTGGCGCTTTGCATAGAATTCTGCGGTATTTACATAGCATATGATCAAGTATCTGTAGGTGGAGTTGTGTCCTCTTTTTTTGAAAATCAAAATATGGTCACCTTACTTTATAATACTTCTATTTATATTTCAAATACAGTGCATCACCTGTTGGTTTCTGAACTGCAGTTTTGAAGTCAGTTGTTTGCGATTTGACTGTTGCCATGTTGGCTGTGTGTTGGAGCTGGAGGTGGCCATATTTGGACCAAATCCCTAGTGGAGTTAAAGTGTGAGTTACTGATGTAGCTGATGGTGCATGGGCTTGTCTGAGGTGATGAAGGTACCTGATGCAACATGTCCTGAAGGCAGAGGTGGAGGTGGTGTCTATAGATGGTCCAGGATTTGAAGAGGTGGTATTCTATTATGTCAAAACTATATCTGAAGAGGGAAAAAAAAGAACTAAATTTGTGTCCAAATATGGTCACTTTCTCATCCCCAGGAAACGCCTGTCCCCTAGTCAGGAAAGCTTTATATAAGAATTCAGCCAGAAAATAATACACTATATGTTCTGTTGTGCAATGTTTACAGTTCAGTTTTATTTGTGTGTCATTTTACATCTACTATATGTTGGATTAATGAAGCTGTGACGTGAGCCGGGCATGACGAGGAACTCCCATGTTACCAAAGAGTATTAAAATGTGCTATTATTTTTGTGATAAATATGTGAGTTGTGAGCTGGAGATCTAAGGTATTATATTGAATCCGATAGGAATTAATCACCGCTTGTCATATTGTCGATTTGTGCTTGAAAATCCCAGTAGAAATGCCAAAAAAACTGTATATTGTATTAAGTATAAGTATGAAATCAGACTAGACTGGGCTTAAAATATCCTGAAAGTGAGAATTTTTCAGTTTTATAATACTAATGATTTGATCTATATGAAACCATATAATGCCAAATAATATAACTAAACGCAAACCCAAATGCATATTCACCAAATATAACTAGTGCCTGATGGATGCAGCCTGTTATGTTTGATTCATGTCATATTCAGTGCTGGAAATCAAACTCCAATGGCAAGAAATGAATTGCTCACTAGTATCAGAAAATGATTGTTTCAGTAAGGAGTAAATATCATCTGTGTCAGTACACATTTGTTTTAGTGATATTATGTAGTATAGACACTACTTTGCACGTGCCATTCCTTTTTTGTTTTTAATTATTGTTTTATTTCTAAAATAAGAAGTAACTGCAGAAATGTTGCTGGTAATATTGCCTTTTTTCCATATCCTTCACAGACTGTGTTTACATCTTTTCAATGACAAAAAAAAAAAAATAAAAATCACTAAATCATGCTACTTTTCAAGGGTGGCCCCGTGTTATAAACCTGCAAAGTGTTTTGAAATGTAAGGGTGCATAAAGAAAAGAGTAAAGAGTCAGAATAGTAAGATAATAATAGATAATAGATAGGTAATAGAGATTTAATATGCATCCACAGTGAATATTTATAAGTGTTTCTTCAATATGTTTAAAACTGTGGATCTCAGGAAGAGTTTAACAGAATTTGTTGAAAAAAGTGTGATGTTTAGGAAAATCATTGAGGTGTTTTTTTTTCTTTCTTTTTTTTATGCAAACTTAAACTCAATCATGAACTGATTATATTTTGAATGTTTCAGGATAGACAAGATTTTTGTGAAATATGCCACTTTTGATATAGCTCTTAACTCTCTCAACATGTTGATATAAAGAGAGTAGATGGATCAGATTGATTTTATGGTTCCTGTTGGGATGATATCCAGTCTTACTTTTTTTCATCATAAAAAAACACAACTTACTGCAGCTTTCTTTTCAGTATCATGATTTTATTCTAGAAATAGGCCTAGTATGTTACCTGTATTAATCTACCAAGTATACTAAGTTAGTACATTTTGTATATTTTTTCCTACAATGACTCTACAAAGTACACAATAACTACACCTAAACCAGTGATTTTTAATTCTGCATCTCCCTTTTCTCTTCTCTGCCAGAGGCAAAAATAGCACAAAAACATGAACATGTATTTCGCTCGCCCAACAATGAGCCTTATTATCGGTTTTCTGATCGAGTATGATGCAAAAGAAGCCTCGTTTTAGCACCTTGTGGTTTTTACAGTTTGTTAAAATGAACAGAACAGGCGTGTGAAGCTACTTTGGCATTTTTACACATTCTCTGCTGCCAGCGAATATATTATGAAGTCTATAATTCACCAGCCGTCTCCCTGTGTCCATAGTAAATACAGTCACTCCTCTCTCTGATGACCTCCTTTTGTCTGACTACATGCACACATATCCTCAGTATCTGTCCTGCAGTTCGTCCTGTCTGCCCTCTTACTCATCCTCATCTAAGCTTTACGGAGCAAGACTCCCCTAGAAGGAGCTGGATAGAAAAACATATGCTCCATCCACCCTTGGAGGCATTTTCCAGTTGATCTTAAAGGTGTGGGCCGCTGTGTTGTGACTCATCCAAAATAAGTTGCATGAGTCATGAAGGGCAGAGCAGGAAAGTAGACACTACACCCTCCACCCTGAGTCAGGACAGTCACAGAGCGCTTTCTGACATAGCAGAGCCATGTTTGGAAAAAGCCTGTCTAGCTTGGATTCAAATGTTCAGTGTTCAACAACACTCGAAACAAAAAACACTGAGTCCTGCATAAGAAAAAGGAAACGTGTTCCCCTTCTCCAAAAACTACCGTCAAGACACCGGTGTGAGAGTTTCACAGTTCAGCTGCCAACAGTACAAGACTGTTTTTGTTCCAAGCGGTCCCCAAGTGTGTGTTTATGTGTAATCTTCCCATGCTTTACAACTACTCCCACGGCTGTAACTGCAAAAATCAGCATTTGTTTTCAGAACACGAGGCCGTTCTGGGTAAAGACAACGATGATGGATTTGGACTAAATGGTGACTTGCTAAGTGTAAAACTAGTTCCTTTAACGACCACTCGAGGCTCCAACAACACATCAGTCCTCTAGTATCAGTTTAGCTCACCTCAGCTCTGTTTAGCCCTTTTTCCACTGCAGGAACTTTACCTTTACCTGGATTTTGAAAAACTGTGCACCAATATGTTCAGATTTTGTGCTAAATTACAAATACAGATGAATTTTTTTCATCCCCTGGCCACAGTTAATTTTTTTGATGAGCTGAATAAAATAAAAAGAACAGAAGAAAAAAAAAAGAATCTTTAAACTGAGGTGATAAAATAAAGTTTTAAAAAATAGAATAAAAAGAAAGAATGCATCGCAGTACTGAGGTGTTGTAGACTTTGATGACAGTGGGTCTGAAGGATCTCAGTGAGGTTAGTCGTCCACTACAGCTGCCCTCCTGGATTCTTCTTGTTCTGGAGACAAAGAAGATGATCTGGATTTTAATTTTGGATTTTTTTTTCTTCATTTTTCCAAGATATCCTCCACTTTGGTACACCATCTCACATCACAACATGATGACACATCCATGCTGACGCAGCAATGATTCTGGATTGACCAATCTGTGATCTGAGTGATTTTACATCATGTCAAGTGTCGCTTTTGTTCAAAATATAATCTGATTGCTTCTGGTGGTGTTTACTCTCATGTAGTGGAAATACCAAAAAAGACATGTGGAAGTGATTCAAGATAGTACTGTCTGAAAAGTGGCAAGAGACTCCCATGTTAAAATGCAGAAATAAACATGTTAAATTGGTTCTAGTCTCAACATTTAGGCTAACATCCCTTTATGACAATTTATAGATCACTCTGCTGTTAATATTATACCGAGACCAAAAGTTCTGCAGAATTATTTCAGATTCAGAATGCTTTATTAATCTCAGGGAAAATTGTTAATGGAAGTGGATGCTATAAATTGACAGGTTGTTAGTGTCTTTATCATTTAACTTGGCTGTTGATAGCTCTTTAAGCAGTTTTACTCACACCTGGATGGAAACACACCTACTGTAAGGTATCAAAGAACTGAACTCATCATCCCCGTCTAGCTTTTATTTGTTAAGTAAAGTGTTTCACACGATGACTGACGCTTATCAAATCATCATTATCGCTGCATATTTTCTTTTGTCATAGTTTTGCTTGAATCATCAGTTTAAACACTTTCCTAAAGTTTCAGTGTTTTGCATTTTATGATTCTTGTGGTGAACGGCGTTCATTGAAAAGATTACTGAGAGATCATTGGGAGATTGATGAGATCGTTGAGGGCGCCTTGAGTGCACCTTGAGCCTTTGTTGAGCCTTCCCTTGGCGATCGTTGAGAGATTGTTTTGGACCGAGTCAAAACTTTGAGGAGACTATGGTGACCGTGGAGATCACTGGAAGATCACTGAGAGATGTTGGTAATTGCTGGGCACTCATTGAAAGATTGTGCCATCCCTGTGTAAAGGGGGTTTAAGTGATTTATCACCATTTATTTTAATGTTATTCTCTGTATTTTGGCGTTTTCAGCAGTAAACTATATCATTAACTGAACACAACTCCATGGGTTTTACTAATGAGTCAGTGTTGTAGAAGATGACGGTGTTTCCAAGTTCATTACGGAGCCTCTGAATGTCCAAATAGGTCACATAGGATGACCACGAAAAGACGACAAACTGCATTTTACAACAATTATTTACATGTATTGATAGGATTAATGGATCAACAGGTATTAAACAGTTTAGTTCAGTAGATGATTTTGGTCACCAGTGACTGCTTAGGACTTGAAAGCTTAAACCAAAACCTGCACTTGAGAGAAACAATTTTTTGACATTTACTGTAACTAATATGATTTTTATTATTGTAACATTTGTGACCACAGTCTATCCCTTACTGTACGCTGTTTCACTACCAAATATTCCTGACAATTAGATGCAGGCATGTTTACTAATCAGCACAACTATTTTTAGTTTAATGATATGCATTTACATTGAAACCAATTCATCTGTAAGTCACATTACATCTTGGCAAACTGCAGTGAACTCTACACATGATTATTTCTGAAGTTGGGGCGGTTCATTACACAGTTTTTTACGAGGCTCTTTCCACCATTTGCTGAGGCCGTAACGCTCATGATGCACCCGGCGGCCTGATCCGTCTGCCCACTGGAGCCCTGGCTGGCTTCAAAGCACTCCTGTCGCCTAATGATAATGAATGCAGTGTGTCTGCTCGATGTGCTTAGTGGCTCACTGTCAATCTGTTCCACTCAGACTCAGGTTACAGCCTGCTCACTCGCCAACCGCCAAGAAAGACAGCGTTACCCGCTGGACGCTCTGTATCTGTGGTCATGAACCTTCTACAGTAACAATGTGTTTGTGACCCTGTGGTCCAAATCAGAGGAATGCTCTTTATATCCAACACAAACACTGGAGTCAGCAATTTGATTCAATACTGAACTGCTGCTGTTCTTCCCCTTGTGTTTTCTAAAGGCATCTAGGAAGGCATCTGTTATATATTTCATAAGGGAAGTCTCTGACTGCATGAAAGGATTGATGAGGAAATCGATAAATAGGCAGGGCAGAGGCTAGGCCATTGGGTCATTAATAAAACACTAAAGGAGTCCTTTCAGATGTGGCTTTATGTGGTCTGTCCTCATTGGGTCAAAGCAATCTATTTATGTTTCCTCTTCACCCCTGCTATCTCCCCGTCCACTCCTTTAGGTCTCCAGATAAAAGCGAGCTCATTGCGAACAAAGGCCTGACAGAGCTTTGGACACCTGCAGAGGGCCACTCTGTTCGCTGTGATTCGATAAAGCAGAGGCAGCGAGTGGGAGAGACCATCTAGTAATGGGCGAGAAGATTAAAGAGCATGACAGTTTTCAGTGCACGCTAATGTAATAGTGTCACACAATTTGAAGGATGTCATTCAAGCCCCCGTCAGTTTTAACTCCAGCTGCACAGGCACCGCCAAAACCACAGAGTTGCTTTAACAAAAGCAGCAGATGAAGGAGGTTTCGTAATATTCCTCGATGATAACAACATGGTATTTACATCCACATTGAATGTGCATGTTCTGCCAGAGATGGTGTGATACCTCATTGTTGCTATGGGAACATGACTCATCACAAGTCTTTCCTGCTTCACCTGTGGCAGCTGCTGAGTACCGAGTACTCAGCGCTCCTCTGTTTGCACACCACAACACAACAAAACACAGGTGGCAAAAACGCTTCTGTTGCGAGTCAGAGGAGGTGTATTTATGGTAACGCTTTACGACCTTGAGCCCTGAGATAGAGCAAGGCTGTAATTCAGTCATCATTAATCAATCTTAAGGCTTAAGGCTTCGGTTCCGACTTTATGAAGAATTGAAGAATTATCACTAGCAACGGATAATAAACTGGATGAATCAGTTGACTGGTTTTAATATCCCATAAATATCCCTTTTGTTATTGATTAATAGTCTTTAAGATTAATATAAGTCTCAATTTATGTTCTATGTATGTATATAGTATGAGGCCAACAGTAGTTTATAGTAAACCTGATGAACAAGAAGGTGTTTATTGGTATTGAACACTGGATCACATATATGAGGGCATAAAAAATCCCTTTTTATTTTACACAAGACAGATATGACAGAAATTACTTAAATCTTCAAAGAAATGATAAATAAGAAAAATAATATGAGCATGTGATGGAAATATGACATTTCTGTTTTATTTCAAGACCTGGTCAGTAACCTTTGTTGAGGTTGAAATGTGCCATCAACTATACCTATGTTTGTCTATTTCAAATGTAATTTAATAAGTCAATAAAGTTGTAGTTTGTTTTAAAATTACTCACGTAGTTTAGTGTGAAACAGCTCCATGGATTGCATCTGTTATGTTGCATGATACATGTCTCCAAAATTTACCTTGACAAATTTTAGCTTGATCTTTGAATGAAGTGAAAAAATATTAAAAGAGGTGAAAATCCCTTCAGTCTGGTCATGATGAAGCTGCAGAGACACTTTTGATGAGTTTAAGGTGTGTAGTCTTTCGATTTACGTCTTTTCACAGTCTGATTCTTTAACAGTTTTAGAACAAACTGACACTTTCTTGACTTGGAAAATTATTTTTAGCCTGTTCTTTGGGGATGCTCGGCCTACAAACCCATGATCTCCACTTGGTTTTCATCCTAAGGCATGGCTGAAAACTATATTTTTTTGGCAGAAACAATACATTTGATAATGATTCTGAAACTTCTGCATCAATCTCACCAGTGTTGCCTTTCTTTTAAACCCAAATTTATTGAGAAAAATGTTGTTTGTGGAAAATATAACAGATTAAGGTGACAAACATATGTGTAAATGATTATTAATTCATAAGACATCAAAAAATGACTTCATCACCTCTTACTACAATAAAATATATTTCTTTATCTGTTGATATTATTGCATGGTGTTGCTATGACAACAATCAGTTATCAATAATATAGGGTGGAAATGGTGACATTAATTGCCTAATAATGATGATGTCATATATTCATTAATGCTGTAACTTGTTGCTTTATTTTTGTTAGAACCATTATTTGAGTTTATTCCAATATTTAATCTGTATTTCTAGTTTCAATTGGTAGTTATATTAGATTATATGTTATAACATATAATAGTATTTTAATTTTATGTCATTTCAGTTTTATCCCCATATGCATAAATGTTGATTTAATATTATCCTCATATACTTCCTGTTAACACCGACTAATGGCCTGATTGTTATTTAGATAATCATTTGTTTATTGTTACACTCTTCATGTGCTTTGTAAAGTGCTTCTGAAGTACTTTTCATACATATCCAATGAGATAAACGCTTTGTGCTGCTGCATGTTTATTTTTCAGCGTGTGCAGCAACACTAGTCACACATACACCATAAATGTCATGCGCCGTCACCACAGGTCCCATCATTAAAAATAAACATAAGCCTGGCAGATGTTTGAGCTCAGTTTTGTTCCTGTGTGCTCCAGATATGTAGTCGCACACTGAAACATGCGGAGGAGGCCCATCTGTCACAGCACTACTAACCCTGTAAACAGAATCCTGAGCTGTCATTCACAACAGGCCCACGTCTTGCACGGTCTCGGGCTCCTTCCCAGCAGGACAGTTTCTTCTGAAATCCACAATGCAGCCCCCGGGGTGTGCAGTCAGTGTTAGCTCGTATTATGATAAGGTGAGGTTTCCCACGTAGGCTCGTTTCTCAGATGGACTGCTCCAAATTATTACTAACCTTAGGATCAAGCATTGATTTGTAGATGATGAATAGAAGTCTGAGTCTCAGCATGGCAAGCAATGAAGGCTATTGACTCTTGACCTCATATCTAACCCTATTTGTTTTTCCGTCCTGGTGCCGACTCAGTGTGAGCTGACCTATGGGGAAAAATTAATTTTAAATTAGCTCTTCCTCACCCTGGGTGGAATGAGGGCTACACAAGTTAATAACTATTTATACCGTGTTGTATGATTCAAATTGTACAGTCACATTACCTGTAAGTAGGGATGGTCGACCCAGATTAAAGATCATGTGAAGTTCAATCAGTGATCTGAATCTCAATTTCTCACCTCCAACATGTCAGCAGGTTGTGACAGGACTCCAACCTACGGAGGCTTTTTGCTGTTGTTTTCTGGCTGTAAACATAAAATGTGCACTTTTGGGTGATATTTTTACTGTAAAATTAACTTAAAAAATTAAGATGATCATTATTTTCATTAATTGTGACTCTGCAGTATCTCTGTTAAGATGCTGACTTAATTTGTCCAGTTAGGGTTTTATAATAAACCAATATGTTTTTACACTGAGGTATCTGTAGTTCAGATGCCAGACAAGTAGCTGAAAGACTTAAGCTACTTCTTCAACATTTCTTTACTAACATCATATTATACAAACTAATGCAAGCAGACTAAAACAGAATGTTTTAACATAGACAGATTAGAATTACTTCTGTCCGTCATTGTACAGAGTACTATGAAATGTAACCGTAATTTTAGAATTTTCATCCATATATGACTAAAATACGCCAGATGATTGCAACTGTTGCTGCGTCACTAATTACAACACTGTGACTGGACTGCTTTTGAGTCCTGTTTGTTGTCTGAGTCTTTTTATTCATCCATTTTTTCAGGGCATTGAAGCCTTATATCCCCATAACAAAAATTTGGCTTCTTTTCTGGGTGCTGAAACTACTGTAATAACTTAACCGTAGAGGAAGAGTGAAATGGAAAATATATAGTGTAGTTATATTTATGATTAAGTCCAGACTCGGGGATTTAATTTAAGATGTTTGCTGGAAGGAGGCAAGGCTTAGAATGTTTAAACAGGTTGGATTTTGTCTGAAAAAGTCTGGAAAAAGACGAATTTAGGATTTTAGCCTGAGTTTTATGAACCTCCAAACTTCAGCTCCGTTAAAATGCGAATGATTTCAATTTGAGACATTAAAATCATCTGAATGAATTCATCTGTCAAAAAGCAACTTATTTAGTCTTGAATTTACAGTAAGAAAAAACAACAGAAGAACGCAGTTTAATGAGATCCTCCACTTAGTATTTCTATTTTATATTAACCAGAAGTTTACATACAGTATTGGCCTATATATTTTACTAATCATTGATGACTTTATTTCGTACAGGAAACTGAGAGATGGAGTCCAGATGCTGTAAAAGCTGAAGAGAAGCAGGTGGTTCTTCAGATGTTCAGGTGAGGTTACCTGATGTTAACATAGCGATAAGTTTATTAATTAGTTATGATACAAGATGTACGAGTGGTAATAACATGTAAGAATTAATATTGATAGACTGTGTTCCGTAACTGAGAGCAAACCTACACACTTCAGTATCACCTATTATCATAACACAACAACAGAGTGAATTTACAGAGTCGGTTAAGTCAGCCTGCATGGCACAAATACACGGAACATTTACCAAATGCATATTAACCCATAAAGACCCAGTGCTACTTTTGTATCAGTTCACAAATGAATTTTCCTGCCTATTTATCCTTTCTTAAGTGATTTCTCATCATTTGTTACAATACTATCTTTTATATTTTGCATTTTTTTCTGAGAAAACCAAATATTTTCCCACATATTAATTTACTGATCATGTAGATGTCCGTAAAAGCTCAGATTAAAGTTGAGGGTTATCAAATGAGAAACTGAGAAAACTGAAGAAAAAGTGACTTTTCCAGCAAAGATCAATAACTGAACATAAACCCAGTGTGCTCATTCACTGTCATTGATCCAGCTCCATGGCTTTTACTGGTGAATTAATGTTGTAGAAGATGATGGTGTTTTCACATTCTCTACGGAGCCTTTGAACGTCCAAATGGGTCACATCTGATGACTGTGAAAAGATGATGAACTGCATTTTACACCAATTATTTACATGTTTTAACAGGATTAGTGAATTAACAGATATTAAACATTTTAAATCAGTAGATGTGTTCGATTGCCAGTGGCTGTTTGGGTCTTTAAGGGTTAAAGCTGCAGAGCTGAAATCGTAAAGAACAAACACCAGAATCTGAACATACACACCTTCTCTCTGCAGCTGTCTCCTCTCAGTCCAAACCGAATCACTATATATGAATATAGACGAACCTGACTTTGATTTATACTGTTATGGAACAAGAATTGGTAATTACAGCAGTCCTGAATGTGCTAATCCTTCCTACTTGTCTGAAAACAGCTGTGATTAGACAAAAATCTGGATTATGGAGTAGATTTTCTACAGCCTGAAAACACAATGAATAAATATGTGCACATATATGCACAATATACTGAAAACATTTAATCTAATCCAATCCAATGTATTTATAAAGCACATTTAAGCACAACAGAGTTGAACAAAGTGCTGTATAAAATCCAAGAAAATGGATAAAAACTATAAATCACAAATACAATAAATGTATTAAACTATATATTAAAATGAATTACGTTAAAAGCATTTCAACAGTAACATCTTAATATATAATACTGAATAGACTTTATAATGAAGAAGTCATGAAGTCTCATTCTAAAGAGACTCATTTAAGGAATAATTTAATTTCCACCTGATTTTTAATTTTATGAAGTAAGAAGCAACAATGATGAGTTAAAAAAAAAAAACCACAGCAATAAAGTAAAACTTCATGTTACTGAGTAGGTTTAAATTTATTTGAAAATGATAAATATACATTAAGATTATTTTAGCAAATCTCCTATCTAAAAACATTTTGTGATATATTCAGTAAAGTACAATTTTTTGGAGATACTTAACATTTTTTAATTTTATATTTATTTTTGTTTATTTTTCTCTTAAGATTATATTCATTATATCACATCTACACATTAGCAGCGAATTAATATTTTAGAGCTGTAAATTTACTCCGTCATACTGATTAGGCTATGTTTTGGGTTTTTTCTGGTGTAAGTTGTTTTACTGTGAGTTACAAAAACCATAAATACACAGTATCTCTTCATGTTTGATTTTTGAAACACCCTGCTGTTTAGATGTTTGTATTTTTATTGGAGTAAAGGGACCAGTGTGAAGAGCTAAAACCATATTCATGTATTTCTAAAGTGATCAAAGGTGAAGAATTCACACTGTATTGATCCCTTGTTTCCTGCAAACCTGCAGACAGATGGCTACTCCTATGTCTGTTTTCTATTTCTATTTCACACCTGGAGGCAGTGGAGCAGAGAGAAGCTGATTTAGCACCGAGCTGCTGCTGCTGCTGCTGCTGCTTCATCTTAAGGTTCATTTATAAAGTCAACCCAATCTTACACCGGAACGAGGTCATCTAAAGTACTCTTTACTGCTTCACTGGGCCAAAATGTTCTATTCTGTATGTCATTTTGTATAATGGTGAAAGGATATGTCATGTTATTTGTTGTGTAATTTCCACAGAATAATTCTTCACCAAATTTCATCACACCTGATTATTTTCCTTTTTTATTTTACATGTAAACAAAAACAGCTGAGAAAACAAAAAATATACTGGACCAGGGTGACTTCAGGGCAGCCTTCACTACTCTTAATGTGCTAGTGCTATTTGCTAATGCTAATGCTAGGTGCTGTGTGTATTATTTTGCGTAAAATACAGAGACTGAATTTCCCTACAGGGAGAACAAAGTGAGTTGACCTCTAACCTGCCCTTTAAAGCCATATTCTCACAGGGTTAGTTTAACCAGGGGACCTCTGGTGATTTGAAACCCCCCCCACACACACACACACACACACACACATCTGTGTTTCATGAGGCACTTTTACAAAGGATTTTACTCAAATTTACAGATACATTATTCCATTAATTGTTGAAAGTCAGAAAAAAATTCACTGTAGCTGCCACTTCATCCATCTCATCATCTTTCAGTGAATATCATGATATATCGTGACATGACCCTCCTTACACTTAAATTTGTCATCACCAGTGTACCCTCCATAGTTGTCAACTAGGAAATAAACTGAATAAATTCATAAAAATTGTTAAAATGTAGGTTTGGACTAAAAAGTGTTTGTCAAAGCCCAAGATAATGCCCCTAAATGTTTAGTTTGGTTCATGACACAATTATATTCAGTTTACTGTGACAGAGAGGAAATAAACAAGAAAATATCCATGTTGAAGCAGTTGGAGTCAGACAATATTATTTTATTTTTTCTGTTAACCACTGAAAGACAGAAAAATGTTTGTCAGTGTAGCTGCTACTTCATTTGTCTCATCTTTCAGTGAATATCATGATATGTCATGACCTGAGCCTCTTGGATTTACATCAGAATACTTTACATTTTTTCAGTCATCACCAGCACAGCCTTCATAATCATCAATCAGGAAATAAACAGAATAAATGCATAGAAAATGTTGAAATGATTTTCACAGGGCAGAAAAGTGTTTATCAAAGCCCAAGATGATGTCTTTAAATGTGTAGTTTAGTTCATGACAAATGTTTTTTGGGGTAGCAGGGTCAGAGCCAGGGACACTAACAGACTGGATAAAGTTGTCAAGAAGGCTGGACCAGTTTGAGACCGTGGTGGAGAAGAGGACACTTAAAAAACTGATCTCCATCATGGACAATGATGAGCACCCTCTCCACCACACACTGGACAGACAGCAGAGCACCTTCTCAAAAACCTACCTTTCTTTCTTTCTTTCTTTCTTTCTTTCTTTCTTTCTTTCTTTCTTTCTTTCTTTCTTTCTTTCTTTCTTTCT
>JAPQRP010000012.1:17381523-17391574 GCA_037367295.1 Apogon hyalosoma | reverse complement strand
TTTAGGTAATTGGCTCAAAGTTTGGACATATTTTCAGTTTTTACTCCAACCGCTGCTGCTGACAAACAATTATGTCATACTCTGAGAAACGTTCATCTGAAGTCTTGACCTTATATGTGCAAATGTTGTGATATCACTAGTTATAAAATGTAACAAATTAAGAAGGAATTAAAATAGGTTGTAGAAATCCACTCAGTTTTTGCCAAAATGAATATAAAGATAGTTTTACAGCACCTGGAGGGTTCAGATTCAAACTTTATGAACTATTAGGGTCCAAATGCACAAATAAATCTGGGTTTAGCAAAATATGACCCCTTTAAGTCAGTGACAAAAGTTCTAAATCCTTCACCTCTTGGCTCCTGAGTTAGTCCATGATGGAATTAGATGAACGTTTCAGATCCTTGTCCTTTTGTCAAATCCATCCTTCTTAAGCTTCATCTTTTTCCAGACTGTGTGATGTTTTCTGGTATTTTGTGGAATCCATGTTTATGTTTCCTATGCCATTTGCTGCAACACAGTCCCAAAGCATGATGGTTCCACCTCCATATTTAATAGATGGCAAGATGTTTTTTTTATGAAATGCCTCTTCTTTTTTTCTCCAAATATACCTTTGCTGATTGTGGCCAAAGTGCTGTGTGAACTTCACCAGTCCACTGCGCTAGCTCCTAAAACCTATGAGTCTTCTGCAGATGTTCTGCTTTTGACTTTGGATTTAATGAAGGTTTGTTCATTTATCGCTGCTCTGTGGAACGGTGCGCTACCACCACTTTCTGCAGGTCAAATGAGGCTTTAATTTGTTGCTCTGACCTGCTTTCAAGCGCTTCTTGGTTCTCCAGTTCTCATCTTGACCTCTACAGTTCCCTTCAACTATAATCTCTTAATTATATTTCACACTGTGGAGGCCGAAAACACTTCACTGTCTTCTTACAGCCTTCGCCTGCACTGTGGGCGTCAACTACTTTCATTTTCAGATCTTCCATGGCTGCTTAGAGGAGCCTGTGGTTGCACAAGGTTTAAAGAATCAGAGTATAGAAAAGGTGTGAAACTGGCACCGGATGACTCTTCTAATGACAACTGTGGACGTATCTAGTGAACTGATTAAGATCTGAGCGTGAAAAAGTTGTAGAATATCCCACAACTGATTAGTTATTTATTCATTCTGTACTTTTGTTCATTTTGCATTAATGAGTCAATAGTGGCTTTTCCATTGGACATCTACAGATATTTACTAAATGTCAAAAAAAACAGAAGTGCTTAATGTTGCTTTTTTCCAGTAAATCACAAATGCGATGATTTGTTTATTTATTATCACAAGATGACACGAGAAGTCATTCTATAAACATGGCGATGAATATAAATGTATAAATTGATTAACAGATATATTATTATTATATATTACCCCTCTATCCTGTACTAAATTAAAAAAAATATTTGGTTTCCTGGTGTGGTTTAAAACTTCTTTGCTTGTAACATCCGTCAACATCTGTTTTTTTAATTCATGTGACTAGTTGTGGAAAAAGGTCTTTCCGTTGCAGTTTTGCGTGATATACCACTTTCGCTACACTCAAAAAAACACTGCCAGCGCAGAAACTTTGAATTGAAAAACAAGAGTTTTGGCAAAATGGCTGTTTTTGTTTTAGGCAAATTTTTATGTGCAAGTTATTAGTCACTTTTCCATTGACCCTCAAATTACACAAATATGAGTCTTTCGTGGTTAAACAGTTTAAATAAAGAGTACAATAATTAATATCAGTTAGTAGGTATTAACTGGATAACTAACGCTAATGTGTCAAGTACTCATTAACTTTTTACATTATTACATGAATTAGCTCTAGATAATACAGCTTTTACAATTTTTAGTTTATAGCTATTTTTAGCAGTTATTTAAGATTTACATGCAATGGTTAATGCCTGATAAGTATACTAACATGCAAGTTGATATCTGAGTTATTTCACCAAGAAAAATATGTTTTTATAAATTTAAAGCTAATTATTGTCCATTTATTTGTCTATTGTCTAATGTTTGACTAATTTTGGTAAAGTTTAACCCATAAAGACCCAGTACTACTTTTATGGCAGTTCCCAAATGGATTTTTCTCTATATTTAACCTTTCTTTGATTTATGACCATTTATTGTAATATTATCGTCTTTATTTTATGTTTTTACAGTAAAAATCAGGTATTTTCCTATATTTAATTCACTGATCATATAGGGGTTCATAAAACTCCGACTAAAGTTGAGGGTTATCATTTTAGAAATATAGAAAACTGAAGAACAAGTGACTAACTGAACATAAACCCAGTGTCTCCATCCACTGTCATTTATCAAACTTCATGGGTTTTACTGGTGAATCAGTGTTGTAGAAGATGACGGTGTTTCCATGGTAACTACGGAGCCTCTGATTATCCAAATGGGTTATATCTGTTGACCATGAAAAATGATAAACTGCATTTTCCACCAATTATTTACATGTATTGATAGGATTAATGGATCAACAGGTATTTAACAGTTTAGATCAGTAGATGGTTCTGGTCGACAGTGGATGGTGGAAGGTAAATAAGATACAATATGATAAGCTATAAGATGGAGCTGTATTATCATTATTCAAAAACACTGTTGAAAACAGCAAAATAATATTGAGCACCTCTGGGATGACAGCAAATGTAAAAATGCAAAATGAATAACTAAAAAGTCCACTAACAGTAAATTCAATGTTATAAAACAGGCTTCAAGTACACAACACTGTTCATAACTTAGTGCAGGAACAGTTGGAAAAGCAGTGGTTTGTTTCCTTTCCTTTATTGTAAAACTGGAAACATCTATATCTAAAGTAACATTTAAAGACATGAAACTGTTGAATAATGAATCATTTGTTAATGCTCTGTGGGACGTTTGTCCTCATGTAGACGCTTCATAAATAACATCTCATTTATGGGTTACGTAATGACTTTAAATGCATCTCTTAAGGCATGTAAACTTTTCATGAAGGGTTACATTAAGGTAAGAGGTAATGTATGTCTCATCTTTTAAGCAAATTTTGTTATAAATGCATTGACTCTCAGCTTGAGGAAAGTATGTTCAAGCAAGAATGTGAAAATACTCACCTTCCTTCTGCTGCTCTTTCCTCTCAGTCCGAACCACAAGACTGAAGATGACAATAGATGAAGATGTTGTTTCATACTGTTACGGAAAAAGAAATCCTCATTTGTCGTAGAATCTTATCCACCTGAACGGGAGGCAAGAGGTATTGTTTTTGGTTCGGTTTGTTTGTTTGTTAACACTCTAGCAGTAAAACTGTTGGTTGAATTCATACCAAATTGGGTTTCATGTGGTTTATAGATTGCCAGTGACCCAGAATAGATCTCATTACATTTTGGGAAAAGCAGGTTTAAGTTAAAAAATTTTTCTGAATTTTTGAAATCTTTTTTTTTTCTTCCCATTTACTTATAATGGGTGAAATTTCACATGTCTGTAGCAGCAAAACTATAATTTGAATTCATCCTAAATTGGCTTTATAGATTGTCAGTGACCCAGAATAAATGGCATTAGATTTTGGGAACAGTAGGTCAAAGTTCACATTTTTTTTATGAATTTAAAAATCTTCCCATTTACTTACAATGGCTGACAAATGTGGAAGGGGTGGGGTTTGTTGTGCCTGGCACCACTTGTTAGTAGAAAGTAGAAACCACATCTCCTCTCAGACCACTGCAGTCCGAAAGTATAGAAACAACCGAACCTCTTTATGTGTAATGTTCTTGCACTTGAAACATCAACATCTGTGTTAGACACAGGCCTCTACATATAGCAGACCGTGGAGTTACAAGTTTACAACTTCACACTGCAGCTCAAACTCTTGTGCTCCTGTTACTTTTTATTAGTCTGCCTGAACCAACGGTTGGAGTGTTTGTTCTCATAAGACATAAAATGAAGGTCATGTGGACAGAAGTTGCTCAGAGATGTATGTGCATTAGTGAGGACTAGACCCAAAGGTTAGTTGAACCATAAAGGGATTAATTGCTAATGAAAACAAACACGATGCTTGTATCTTCTGCGGCATCCTCTTTCTGCTTCAAGGAGCTTTTCTTCTTCTTAGCTGCATCTACACTGAGCCGATCTCCTCGTCTTATCTCTGAAACAACCCTCCATTCGCTTCCCTCAGTTCCCTTTGTGCTCCAGACTGACTCATAATCAATTGCCATTTGGTGTGTTTTCTGAAAGTCGGAGCTGGGGATCAGCGTCGTGTTGAAGCTGCACTAAGAGCTCTACCTTTTAGCTGTAATGTAGGACGTCGTTTAGAGCTAAAAGAGGGAATAAGACAACGGAGCATATGCCTGTGTCTGAACGGATACCTCCAACTGCATAGATCCATCCTGTAAAACAGCTCATTTGCAGTTGTAAAGCCACACTGTGCCTTCTTCACTCTGATACCTTGGTTAGATAATACACCAGCAGCACTCAGAGTTATATTGGAGGTGACACCCCACTAGGTCTATAAATAGCTTTGCACTTTTCCCCGAGGAGCCCAGCTGTAGCTTTTCTCTGAGGCATTTGATCAGTTGTTTGTAGGGGACTAACATCACCCACAGGTGCTTTGTCTCGCTGACTTTCTGACTCCGCCGCTAAAAACCCCCCAAAAAAACAGAAAAACACAAACCTACACACACACAACACAAGCAAGCACTCGCAAAGATGTCCTCAGGCCTGTAGTAGCTTCATTACAGCTCGAACGCCACACGTGAAAAGGCTTTCATCAGGTACTTGGATGGCGATGCTTTTAAAAGGCAGTGGCTTCATAGATAGTTCGCCTCAAGGCTTCCCTAAACTACATTTACCGATGAGTCATCTAATTACTTTAAATACTCCGCTACCATTGCTACGAGCAAGGCACTTCCAGAGCAAAGTGAATTCTCTGATACTGTATCACTCTTAAATAAATAAACCGCCGTGTGTTATACGGGGGGTTCAGGCACAAGCCCAAAAACAAGCCTCTTAAGTGGGAGGATGAAGCGAATGAATGCGAGAAAATATCTACCAAAGCCCCGCAGGCTGCGTCTGACCCCAGTGAGTCACCGTCTACACCGGCTTCTCCACAACCGGCCGTGACTCAGTAACCAGCGCCAGCATTTGTGCAGTTGACTTCACACTAACCCTGGACCCCCATTTGGACCAGGGGGTCTTTTTATTGCTCAGCACAGCATGTCATTAATTTGCTCTGTATCGTCTATTTTTAATGTGTCAGACTTGATAGAGAGGTGTGAACATGGTCATATGTGGAAGTAAATAATGTCTACAGTAGGCGGTTTTACATACATTTACCATCATGATAATAGTGTTGAATTTGATGTATATAAACGAACAGAGATGTCATATTTAATAAAAAAAAAATAAAATAGAACCATTATGAATAGGAATTGATAAGAATTTAGAGATTCTGGTTCCATTATCAATATCACTTACTGATTTGATTTCCTGTCGACTCATTGGAATAGAATAGAATAGAATAGAATAGAATAGAATAGAATAGAATAGAATAGAATAGGACTTTATTGTCACTGTCACAAGAACAATGAGAATCGGTTTAGTAGCTGTTTCTGTTGAGCAGCAGATTCAAGTGCAAAAAGAATGACTATATAAAACTCACACAAAAATTATGCTGAAAATATTGACAATATACAAAACAACAAAGAAATACGAGAAGAAACAAAAGGCCAACTCCGTACCAGAGATGGAAGAAATATATGCAACGTATAAAATATATTAAAAAAAAAAGTTAGGGAATAAAGATTAGAGGATAAACTGTACACTGTAAAATAAATAAATAAATCCAGTTGTTTTCATGGAAAAAACAATACAGTAAAAAACATCAAACGGTAAACATATTTATGGAGTAACATGTAGATTTAACATTTCAAATGTGTATATTTAACATTGGATTTCAGTGATATTTACATGTTGAAAGTGTTAAATGTACTTTTTTTAATTCCTTTTTTAGAAAAAAAATATGAGAATAGGCTGTTATTTCAACATTATGGTCTTGCAATTTAAACGGCACCACGTTGTTTTTCAATTTACAGTTTTATTTTCTCAAAAAAATAGAAATACATAACTTCTACGTACAAATCTGATTTTGTTAACTTACTCATCCTGTAAAAACTACAGCTATATTTGATTTAATCGTTAACACAACAATCTTCTCAAATAAACAACTTTGCTTTATTGCAAACTTATTTTATTGAGTTTTTTTCAGTCACAGGTTACATGTATACAATACGCATTTGTATATGAAAAGATATAACGTTAGTAACCTAAATGATGATAATATATAAAAGCAAAATAAAACAACCTCAACAAAGAACAAAACAGATGACAAACAAACAGCACTTTGACATTAAAGAATATAATTATACAGTCCTATGTAGGTCAATCAGTGTAAACATGGTCCATCTCAGCGTTTAAGGTGCCTCATTACGCACATAATCTCAGGCTCGTATATGTTCAGGTGTAAATTAGGTTCAGTTCATTCCAGTCCAGCGAGGAACGGTCACATATGTGAATACAAATGACAAAGCTAATCAATCAGGGATAGCAGGGGATTTTAGATCTCTAGCATATGACAGAAAAGGGGTCCACATTGTGTAAAACTGAGTCTTGGAGACCTGAAGTGTATATCGTATGTTCTCGAGATGTAACAATTCAGGATGGATTTGATCCAGAGAACATGGGATAAAGGAATTGGAGAATTCCTTTTCCAAAATCTAGCGTCTTGCCAACAGGGTGACACATGTTTTTGGTGTTAATTCTATTCTACGGTCACTTTTTACAACGTAGTACAGATGGCTTTGTTTGGATTAACTCTTTAGTGTCACATTTGCACTAACATTCAATCACTAAAACTTCCACTGTAATGATTAATAAAAGTCTGGGTTATTTTTTTATTTTTGAGTTATATTATTTAGCTGTCAGTGTCTCATTTGTGCTGATGTTAGAGAAAGCTATGAGCATATTCAGGTTTAGAAGGAGATGATTGCTACAGTTGGCCTGTCCAGATGATTACATCACCACCTATCGCAATTATTTCAGCTAGCTGCAACCGTTATTGTCCTGATTCAGCTCTATAAAAACAGCTGCATGGATCTAATGGGAATGTCAGATTTCATCATGATTTCTTCATAACTTAGACTGGTTTAAAGCAAAAAAGTAAACTTCAGTAACATTTAGATACTTTCCTCTTGCATATACTTTTACTAGAGGCTGGCATTTTAGGTTAGAAAAACATCCAAAACCTTTCACTCTGTGTTTTCTGTGTCTAATATGTCCACGTTCATCAGAATAATAATGACATAAGCGTCGATAATCCTCTCCAACAGCTGCATGGAACAGAGCTGTCATATTCCATCATGATTTCCACGTCATCTTCCATCTCAAGAAGCTTCACGTGCACTGCTACCTGTCATTATCAGTCATTTATTTGATTGTTTCAGTCACAGGTGTTGTGTTTTTCAGTGAATTCCTGTATAATAAATCGGTGCTGTGCAGTTGGTGGCGGTTATGCCTGTCCACCTAATTCTTATGACCGTGATGTCTCAAAAATGGCTTGAACTTCCTCATATTTTGCACCAACATTCATCTGGATTCAAAGACGGACAGACTAGATTTTGAGGTTGAAGGTCAAAGTGAGCTAATAAAACATGTTTTAGCTCAAAAACTTATGTGACAGGACGTTTTACAAACTATTGGTATCAGTAGGAGGTGACGAAGATGTGATTCATGGATGATTTAAAGCCTCTAAAGTTGAAATGACTTGTAAAGACAAAATAATGGCTTAAAATATACAAGTAATTCCAGTTTAGATCCTTTAAGGCTAGTTTGATGTTCCATGTTGCTGTTTCTGTGACGTAAATGTAAGCTTAACAGGTTTCTTGTAAAGTGAAAGTTTAAAAAAGTGAAAAAACAAACAAACAACAGCTTCTATAAACCAAAGTGGTCATGTTTAGTGTGAGCCCCCTTTACACTCAACATGTCTTTAACCCTTTTGTTCAGACAATATGAGTTTTGTGTCATTCGTTTTCTGTTGTTTTATACCTGGTTCGATTCAACACATGCCAGATGTTCCTAATTGTTTGTGCTGCTTCTTGTCATGGGGTTAGGGGTCAAACTAAATAGCGACTTTAACTTATCCTGGGTTTTTCATAGAAGACTCAGACACAGTACCCAAGACATTTTGGACACCTATGTCAAATTTATACAAATTCAATATGGAGAACTTCAGAAAATGACTACAGGTGGTCTTAAGCGCACATCAGCAAGGTTTGTTTTTAAGATTTTCAGGTACTTATTCAAACTTTGTGCACGTGTGACAATAAAATGGTCCAAAATTAAGTGAAATTATGTATTTCTTATTGCAGTCAGACCTTCAGACTCCACACCTATGCATCCAAGTCAAACTGAAAGAAAGACCCAAAGGAAATCCAGATTCATCACTGGATTCTCACCAATGCACAGTGTTGTTGTCAATTGCTGTTTTTGTGTTTTTACCCAAGGCCCTTGCTGCAGGGTATTGCCATCAGTTCATCATCTTTCTGTCCGTCCATATGTGAAAAAACTTTGGCGTGGACTGAAGATGTGGACTGGGTTTTCAAGTGCAGGCACATGATTTTTCAGCATTAACCCATAAGGACCCAGTGTGACATTTCTGTCAGTTCCAAAATAATTTTTTTCTCTCTATTTAACTTTTCCTAAGTGATTTATTACCATTTATCATATTATCTTCTGAACTTAGCATTTTGTCGTGTGAAAAACATTTATTTTCGTATATTTAATTCTCTGATCATGTAGATGTTCATAAAAGCTCAGAGTAAAATTAAAGGTTATTTTGTCAAAACGGAAAAGACTGAAGAAAAAGTGACTTTTTCAATCAAATCTGTCATTAACTGAACATAAACCCAGTGTCTTCATCATTGATCACATTCCTTGGGTTTTACTGGGGAATCAATGTTGTAGAAGATGATGGTGTTTCCATGGTAACTACGGCGCCTCTGAACGTCCAAATGGGTCATGTCTGATGACCATGAAAAGATGACCAATTATTTACATGTATTGATAGAATTAGTGGATCAACAGTTTAGATTAGTGGATGTATTTGGTTGATAGTGGATGTTTGGGTCTTTATGGGTGAAAGCTCTGTTTTCTTAACCACATCTGTGAATAAATGCTCTTAATGATTTTATATAAGAATTTGGACGAACATCTGTAGACAAAAAATGAAACATGTAGCTGTAAATAATAAGAATAAAACCATTATGTCTTTAACACTTTCCATGCTATAAATGTGACATTTTTAAATACAAGATTTTTTTTTTTTTTTTAATTTTCAAATTTTGTCATTTATTGATGCTGTTGAAGTTTATTAAATGGAACAAATGACCCAACCTCCCTACATCATAATCCTATTTAGTATTTAATGTGCACAGATTATATATTTTTCTTTAAATTCTAGTTATTTTTCGGGTGTGCTTAGGTATTTTCCCATGTTTCATCTCGGTGCCTCTGGTCATTTACATGTCTCCTTCACAGTGAGTTGATTAGTCACAATCAACAGACATAAGGGGACGGTTGAAAACTAAATACATGCTGATATTTAATAAAATCACTTCATTTATTTCAGGTCGTTGTCATTTTGTCAGTGACTTTTCAGCTGCAGGACACCGTGTCGTACATTTTTGCGTAGTACAGATAATTTATTACAGCACACACTCGGTCTACAGTGGCCACGGGCTGATTAATTATTAATTTCAGGAAAAGGATCTATTTGCCCCCGTCCCTCTCTGGCCCACGTGTGCACCTGCTGCCATTTGGTCACGGCAGAAGCGTCAATTACCCACACGTCCTCGCGCATCCCCGACCTGCCTCCAGACCCACATTGATCTGAACGGAGCCCGAACAACACGAGGAACCCACTGTGAATAACTTAACGCGGACCGATTGATTTGTGGACAAGTTTACGCACAGACCAGACCCGTGGATAAGGAGGAGGAGGAGGGGTGTGGGTGT
>JAPQRP010000012.1:17326059-17347210 GCA_037367295.1 Apogon hyalosoma | reverse complement strand
AATTCAGACCCAAGCAGAGCATTTACAGTTTATGTAGACCACAGGGAAATGTTTAAAATGCATAATTCCATTTAAAACAGGCAAAATATCACTCCTTTAACACTAAATTAGGTACATTTGAACCAAAAGTAGTGTACTCAGTTGAAAATTAAAAGTGCATTCAGTCACCTATTCAAGCATTAATCATAAAGCTGAAATAATAATCAGAACATTTCAATAACAGTCATTTTTAACACACTCTGTTTTCGTCAAAACAAATTCAAGTAATGAAGGGCAACTAGTGTTTGTTGACATTATATTTTGCCCAAGCAAAGACCCACGACCCACCGAAAACAGATTTATGACCCACTTTTGGGTCACGACCCACCATTTGAGAATCGCTGCTTTAACCTATAGACCCAAACCTCCACTGCAGACCAAAAGCATCTACTGATCTAAACTGTTTAATACCTGTTGATCCACTAATCCTATTAATCCATGTAAGTAACTGGTGTAAAATGGAGTTTGTCATCTTTTCATGGTCATCAGATATGACCCATTTGGACGTTCAGAGGCTCTGTAGTGAACATAGAAACACCGTCATCTTCTACAACATTGATTCACCAGTAAAACCTATGGAGTTTTATAAATGACACACTTGTTTCATGTTCAGTTAATGATAAATTTAGCTGAAAAACTCACTTTTTCTTCAGTTTTCTTTGTTTTGATATAATAAACTTTGGATTTACTAATGAGTTTTCATGAACCTCTAAATTAAATATAGGAGATTGAATATAGAAAAATATATGATTTACGGTGAAAAATGCAGAATATAGAGGATAATGTTATAATAAATGGTGATAAATCACTTAAGAAAGGTTAAACAGAGAGAACATTTCATTTGGGAACTGACACAAAAGTAAGTCTGGGTCTTTATGGGTTAATGTGTAACGTCTCCAGTATTGACATGTTCCATCTCATGTATGTCCCATTAATCACAGCTCTGAACACATTTCCTGGTCAAACTGTGACGTATGAACCAACTTTTGTTTCCCAGGCTCATCGTGGAATAAAAGGTGTCGTTAAAGATGAGGAGGGAAATGGAATCAAAGGTGCTCGGATTTCAGTCCGAGGAATAAGACACGACATAACAACAGGTAAGAAAAACAGGAGACACTGGAATTAGAAGTAGAGTTTGGTTAGTTTTATGCAGGGTAATGGACAGGTGAAGCCCCGCCCCTTCCTGTTGTCCACCACGGATGTTATTTTGGATAATTTCTGTCTCCATCAGTCCTTTAAGATCTCATGACTAGACTGTGGTTATTTTTGCAGGCATTTTTCTTTCTGTCTGTAACACTGGTCAGCTCTACTTACACACAGATTATTTTGGATTTCAACAGATGAAGGATCTGAGTAAACATCATAGATTTTTCCTGAAATGCTTTTATTTGTGGGACAGCAGATCAGTAGAATAACCCATACCTTTCATTCACATTGAATTATTCTTATTGTGATGTTAAATCTGTTTATTAACACTGGTGTGTCCCTCTAATTTACTACCCTCTGCAGACCCTCCAGACAAAAACGTACAAAAACTGCTATAAAATCATCATAATATCAATATTTTCCATGTTTTTTGTGCTTAAATCTCTTAAACCAGTTCAAATGTTCCCTTTAAATGCCAGTTTGAATACATGATGCCACTTGTTTTATGTAAAAAAACAAATGAATGTGAGATATTTTTGATATAATACGTGTTGGAGGGATGTGTCAGTGTTTTATATCAGAGTCTTGGACGTGTCAGAGATTAACACTAACTCTGATTTTATTGCATTAGTAGTTTTTGCTCAGCGCCGGACCCTCATGAAAAAATGGACTCACTGACTTACATTGAAACCACATTTTTTAGTCTCACATAAAAACAAGTAATGTAGTGAAATCATTAAAGTAAATTCGAAGATGAGCTTTTCCACATGATTTTTTTTCTCAACATTTAATCTTTCCTTAGTGATTTATCCCATTTATTGTTATATTTTCATGTATTTCATGTATTTTCTTATATTTAGTTTAATGATTTACTAATTTGTTTTACAGCTCAGAATAAATTCAAAGTTGTTTTCATTTATTTTACAGTTTGAGGGGTCACTAAGGGTTACTATTTTCTTTTGTTGATTCTGAATCTGTCTGGGGTTTCTCCTCAGCTGAAAACGGAGACTACTGGCGCCTCTTGACCCCCGGCATCCACATCGTGTCGGCCTCGGCTCCGGGCTTCACCAGAGCCCTGAAGAGGATCCGCCTGCCCCCCCACATGGCCGGCAGGGTGGACTTCGTGCTGCAGAGGGCGGCGTCGGAGCCCAGCACCCGGTGGGGGCAGGAGGAGGACGACTCCATCCCGTCCATGGGCATCTACGAACGCTTCGACCCGTTCAACCAGTACGAGCGCTACACCCTGACGAACGACGGGAGCCAGAACCAGCAGGAGAGGTCGGAGAAGCCCTGGTGGTGGAGCTACTTCACCATGTCAGGAGGACCCGCCCCCACCTGGCTCCTCAAACACTACTAGATCGTCATCATCAAAACTAGTGGGCCAAGTTTATCATCGAACAATGATGTAAGCAGCTTTAACCTTCTGTCTTAACAAAGCAGCAGCTTCATTTTATAATAAGGGGAAAAAGTGTTTTATATTTATCATTACAGCACAAATAAACAGCTTTTATATCAAATATTTGTGTATCATCACGTTTTTGAGTTTGGTCTGCTATTCATCACTTGACTGATGTTTTTAAAGTCAGGGTTTATTTATCTGGTATGTGATGAAGCCTTCCGTCCACTAGATGGCAGGCTGCATCAACTTCTGTTTCAGTTTATCTGTGGAGTAAAAATAAGGAATCGCCAACGTTGTGCTGAGTCAGGACTTCAATTTGTTTAATGTGTAAAAAAAAAAAAAAAAATCTATTATGACATTTTAGAGCAAACTCCAAAAATGATCTGTTTTTTTCAAGCTGAAATTATGAAATAATTTTCCCTTGTGATTCCAATGTTAGAAAACATGAAACCAGTAAAAATTTTGAGTTGATATTAACATTCATGAAACCTATGTTCAACAAACCAATTATGTACAAACACATAACACATGGATTAACATCAAACATCCAAAAACCCAGCAGCTTCTTAATTGTCAGCACATCATAATAAAATCACAAACTGACCAGTGATCAGGGTTAAAGTGCATATTGAAGAGCATTTATATCTACAGTAGTGGCCAAACTTATTAGAACACCTGACAGATCTGTAAATTTTGACCTTTTTTGCCTCCAAAATATGATTTAATTTCATAAAGTTGATGAAACATGCAGATGGTTGTTCTGATGGAGTGAGTCTGACTGTTTTAAAGTTAATATTTCCTTCATGAGCAGGAAAGACCTTGTACATTCAACAGAATCACAGCTGTGTCCAAAGACTCATCAGCATCAATTGAACCATCACAGCTGACTGTGAATACACAGGGAAGGTGGATTCAACTGTGGACCAACTGGACTAACAGTGAAACTCACTGAGGTCACAGATGAAAACTGTTAAGTATGTGTAACTAAGTGTTCTAATAATTTTGGCTACATTATCATGAAGTGTATTTTATTGTTACAAGACACAAAACTATCCTAAGATTTAACAAGTGGCTGAAATACCTTGGTGGTGTTCAACAAAACGTTTACGGGTGAGTAGTTTATTAATTATTAGTCAGTGTAAGCATTAGCATCAAGCTAGTTAGCTACATGTTAGCAATTTTTGTGCTGCAGTTTTTTTTTTTTTTAATTGTGTCTGGACAGTCCTGTAGTTGTGGTGAATAAGGACAATAATAATAAAAAAAAAAACGCAATGGAGTTTGAAGCACAAATATTTATTAAAGGTAATCCCAGACTGCAAGACGAGCATAACCTAGCTACATTAGCAAATGTAGCATCAGTTCCGTGTTAGCATTATACTGTCGGTTAGCTAGTCTGCTTATTTATGTGTTTAGGTTATATATTACTGGAATTAACTTTGCTGTTATAAGACCAAAATGTATGTGTTTTAATTTATCAAGTAGCTGAAAACTCTTGTTGTTGTTGTTGTCGTTTTTTTTTTTTAATTCAACATGTACTAGTTAGTAGTTTGGTTTGTGTTTCCAGTTTGTGTTAGCATTATCATTAGGCTAGAAGCTAATTTCTCTCTTAGAAATCATAAAAATGTATCAGTAGTGTTTCATTGAATACTGAGGTACAAGTTAGCATTTGTTCCCAAATTAAGAAAAATTAAAAACATTTTTATTCAATATCTAGATCTCAAGAGATGTGGGCAAAATGTTAATTGATAATGGCCAAGCTGTGGTTTCAGTATTATTATTATTATTATTATTATTATTATCATTGTTATTGTTGTAAAAGTGAATTCACCCCAAAGCACTTAACTGTGATATGTTCTTAGTGTATAGAAAGTTTTGATAATGAACACAAATCCTGCTAAAACATATGAGGGGTTTATAATTTACACACATAACTGAGAACGTACTCAGACATGAATAAGAAAAGTTGATCTACAGAACTTCTACAGATCAATAAATATTTGATATACAGTACAGAATGTTTGACAGACTCCTCCATTCCTTTACATTATATTAATATTTCATGTCTTAAATCATAAATTACTGCATATTGATTCACTAGAATGCAGGAAATCAAGTATTTGACCCTCAAATTTTACTGGGGGAGGAAGTTCAGACCCAAAATAAATCGAATCTTCATTAAACACCTACAACAGACAGTAATAATTCACTACATCCACTTTATGCACATATAATCCACTTTGTATTTATTTACATATTATATTCATATACATCTTACTTATTTGTGTACTTGCTTATTTGTTTTTTTTTTATGCGGTTGTCCTTTGTTGTTTTGTAGTGTGTGTGTATCTGAAAGAGAGAGACACAATATATTTCACTGCATGTTGTTCAGTGTATGATGGTGTATGTGACAACTACAGCTCATTTGATTTGATTTGACAAGTATCACCATAAATGTGTAAAATCATGGCAATAATGACAGAAAGGAAGAACTGCCCCAACAGGGATGTTTGAAGGAATCAAGAAATCCAACCAGATGACAACAAAAGGATAAAGGAGACAAAACTGGAAAAGTGTTGTGAGATAAAGCTGTGAATAAATTGTGAGATGATATTGTATAAACAAAATCAACTGCAGCCTGATAGAAAAACACATCCAAGCAGAGAACTGATGTGAAATTAGTACAATGGAAAGTAGTGCAGGATGGCCCCGGGGCCCAGCGAGGTCCAAATCTTATAAACAAAACAGCTCTTAAGAATTTTTATGTAAGGTCATGAAAGAAGCATGGGAAAAGCAAATTACCCCCGAGATAAAGGTCGAGGAATAGTATTAGAGAAAGCGAAAGAATGGTAGTGAAAAGTCTGTATAATGAACTATATGACCCATGACGAGTCCCTGAAAAAAAACACCGAAAATACCCACTCGGGGGATTCACAAAACACAAACACACGATTTGGCACTGAACTCGGTCACAAAATACAGTAAACTGTCCCAGTAACACTCTAACACTGGAACAGTTCACATGACAGAGTTAAAATGAGACGTTCACCATCCACAGACGGAGTTCAAAGGACTGATGGAAGTATACATAAGCAGTCAATGTCTTTATTATTTTGTTCATTTTCTTAATTACTTTGCTCATCTGTCTTCAGTTTCTGTATTATTTGAGAATTTTTCTTTATTATCTTGATTATTTTGCTAATAATATTTTAATATTTTGCAATTTTTTATTTTATTATATTGTTTATGTAAAAAAAAATTTTACTCAATTTTGCTCATTTTCTTGATTACTTTGCTCATCTTTCTTCATGTTTTATTTTAATTTTTTTTGTATATTTTCTTGATTACTTTGCTAATTCTTGTTCATTTTTGTTTATTTTGTTCATTTTTTCATAATTTTGCAAATTTTGGCTCAATTTCTGTATTGCATTGTTTTTGTTAATTTTCTTGAGTGGTTTGCTGACATTTGTTAATTTTCTTGATGATGATCAATTTTGTTCCTTTTCTTGACCATTTTGGTAATTTTTTCATTCATGCAACATTTTGGTCATTTTTTTTGTTCTGATTACTTTGATCATCTTTTCTTCATTATCTTGATTATCTTCTTCTATGTTTTTTTTCCCCCCATTTTCTTTAGCCTATTACTTTGCTCATCTTTCTTCATCTTCCAGATTTTTTTTTTTAATGTACTCATTTTCTTTGTCATTTTTGGTTGTTTTCTTTTACTGTTCTTGTTTTTGTTTTTTTCATTTTCATGATCATTTTGCTCGTCTTTGTTCATGGTCTTCATTATTTTGGCTCATTTACCCATTTACTCAATTATCTTGCTCAGTTTTGTTCCTTTCCTGGTTTTAATGCTTATTGTTTCATTTCATAACATTGTCAATAAATCAAAACTCTAAAGTAAGCTCAGTCTTCATTCTCATACATCTGGTCTTTAGTATTTAGAGACATCAAAATGACATGTGGATCCATTTCCATTAAAAATATTTGTCAAAAAGCTGGTAACTAATCGACTGACTTATATCAGTGCCGCCTTAAACGAAACAACACTGTCTGAATAAATAAATACATAAAATAAATCGAACCTCAAACTCACCCACAAAGATCCAAGTGAATCTAGGTGATTTATTATTTTTTGTACCATTATTTTCTTGCAGAGGCAGTAATTCCAGTTGAAGCCTCATATCAACCACCTGAACCAAGGACCATACTGGTAAGTAATCGGTCTATATCTGAAAATAAGTCAAAGAAAGTAAAATAAGATAAGATGTTCCTTTATTTGTCCCACAAGGGGAAATTCCAGGTTACAGCAGCGAAGCACAAAAGCATACAAGAAAAGCACACGAGCATAGGAAGTGCAAAATCAAAAACTAAAGACAAGTTGAAAAAGCTATATTTACTATTTACAGTTGTGTGTGTGTTGCCCATGCTTCAGGTTGAACAGGGATACGGTTTATTGCACAGAGTTATTTGGAGCAGTTTCTGTTGTAAAGTAAAAAAAAAAAAAATTGTTTACAGTGATGGTTATTGAGATGTGATACAGGTTGTGTGCAGCTGTGGTGGAATGGAAATGAACATTTTTATTTGAGTTCAGTGCTGAAATGTTCAATATTTATCAAATGTGAGAACACACACACACACACACACACACACACACCATCACATATTTATCACTTACATTAAGCCTCAAACTCCTCAACAGCAGCCAGTGGCCACGAGCATCTACTGATGTAAAATGTACTAGTGCGTTGACCCGTGTGGATCCATGGGTTCTAGATGTGGTAGTTTTTATGCTGTTGTGTATTCATGCATGCTGTACCGCATTTGTCCAGCAGTCACCGCCAAAGCGTTCTGGGTATAGCAATGTGACTGTAAGGCTATTTTCCAAAATTACTAATATTTCCCAAAATATTGGTTCTATCAACTTGGCGTTTTGGTTAGTCTGTTCCTTGACCAAAAATACATAAGTATGACGAACTGCAGCAGTCAGCTGTGTACGGATTTTGTGTGGATCCCGAGACACACATACAAGCACACACAGAGAGGCCACTTGGCTTTTATAATACCTGTTGATCCACTAATCCTATCAATACATGTAAATAATTAGTGTAAAATGCAGTTTGTCATCTTTTCATGGTCATCAGATATGACCCATTTGGACGTTCAGAGGCTCTGTATTGAACATGGAAACGTAGAAAAAATATTAAAACAGGCAACAAAATGAAAAAAAAAAACCCAAACCACAAATAAAATAAGTAAAATGAACAAAAACGAGTAAGAAACTTCACAAAACAATAAATAACACAGAGGAAATAAGCAAGAAAATGAATAAAAAATTGACAGAAACCATAAGCAACAAGAACAAAATAAGCCCCAAACTGAACAAAATTGATGAATAAAATAATAAACCCATGTACTATGACAAATGATGATGATAGTTCTGTGTTCAGCTAATGATATGTTTTGCTGAAAAGTGACTTGTTCTTCTGTTTTCTGTGTTTCAATATAATAACCTTTGAATTTATCCTTAGGTTTTTATGAACATCGACATTGGTCAATTAAATATAGGAAAATAAATGATTTACATTGAAAAAGTGCAAAATATTATAAGAAATGGTGACAAATCACTTAATAAAGAGTAAATGTAGAGAAAAAAAATCATGTGGAAATCACCATAAAGATATTTAAAGGTTGTAAATTTACTGTGTATAGTTTTAAGTTTGTGTTGGAGTCAGAGCAGACCCATTCTTGACATTAAGTAACTATTTTTTTTTTTTTATTACTCTGAGTTTTCCAATGCGTTGTCCACACAGAGATGAAAGCGATGTCTGTTTGTCTTATGTACATCAGTTTTCAGAAAGTTTATTGTAAACATGCCATTGTGTCAAGAAATGTGTGTCTGCCAAAAACCACTGATGATGCTTTGGTGTGTGTGTATATTCCACACCTGTATGTGGCGCTGTAACGCTCCCACAGAAATACACCAAAACAGACAGACACAGAGCATGACCGAAGAACAACAGAAGCAAACACAAAAAGAAGAAGAGGTGGGAATATGACGTCATCGCTTCAGAACACAAGTGTATAGGTTGTAAACATGGAAATACAAGGGTGCGGTTTTGGTGTTAATTAGTGCATTCACATCCCAAAATGCCAGTTCCATGGCGAGGAAACACAAATTTGATTTACAAAGGAAAAAAAAAAAAAAACAACTTGCAGATATTCCTAAACTTATCAGTTGACATCATTTTATGGACATATAACGCTGCTGAACCAGCCCCAGATCATAACACTGTAGGCACTAGGCATGATGGGTAATCACTTCATCCGCTTCTCTTCATCACTCTGCAACAGGGTCAGTCTGGACTCGTCGGACCACATGACCCTTATTCATTGAAACACATTTAAAACGGATGGTTGTTTAACCTTTTCATGCATGAATTATGAGACCCCTAATCAAGGATTTTCCTGAGTGTTTTTATTCCTCTTTAGGCACAAAAAAAACCCACAAATAATCCGATAGAATTTTTTTTAACCTATTTTTCATGGAGTTACAAAAATGTCCACTCAGCTGGACACCATGCATTTAATTTTAGCAGCAAAGAAACATTTATTTATTGATATACTGTGTGAAAACTATGAAATAAAAACATTTTTAATCTGATTTTCTCACATTTTAACATGCTCTAATACTAGTTATTACTCACTTCATAGAAATAATATGCAAAAATCCCCAAAACATTTTGTTTAAGAAAATGTTAATTACAGTCTAATAGCACTCAAACATGTTACTGCAGGTCAGGTTTATGTAGAACAGCAAAATTACAGTAATGGTATAAATTGCAGTGTATGGGATGGTGCATGAGCGTCCAGTGTATTGGCTGATATGGAACAAAAACAACAAAACCCATGAATTTACAAGAGAACATGTTTGAACAGCTGTCCACTGTAGTGACCACTATGCATGAAAGGGTTAAGAAATGAGAAGGTACTAGAAGACAGATGATTTAGAGTAAAAAAGTAAAATTACGTGATGAAGGATGAAAATATTTACATCTCTAAACTATCCGTTAAAAAAACACAAACTATTAACTGCCTGAAATTCCCTCTGAAAAATAAGTGCAATTTTTACAGTATTATGCCTCTGTTTATCATTTGCACATGTGCATTACAACTTACAGATCACAGTGGATCTACAAATCCACAAAACGTTTAGTAACAGGCAGAATATTGGTAAAATCACCTGTTTGATTTTGCATTCTCTTTGGATTTCTTCAGTACATATGCATGGATTTCAGTCTTAGTCTTTAACAGTAATGACCCACATGTGTATATTTAGCATAAATTGGCAAAACATCTGAAGGCTGCACATTTATTTTGTGATACTTTAGGTGGATTTCAGTAGAATTCCAGTGCATCAATGATGCTGTGTGTATTAAACTCTGGCCTCTTTGACTGCTCTGACTGAATTGGTCACATGTTTTTTTAGTGAACATACGACGGTCCCATGTCGGATTGACCCTGCTTGCTCTCCTGGGACGGGGTCCTGGAGCTGCCCCCGTCAGGTGGGGCGCTGGGTCACCAATTACCCGCCGAGGCTGAGAAAGTAGCGTGGAGCTGCCCTGAGCTGCCATGATGTATTAGCATCATACTGTTGGCAAGTAGGTAGGTAACGCCTCATTTCAGTCCAGTGAACCTGCTCTGTGCTCTCAAAGGAGCTTTAATACGCTTATGTCCCTCCTCCAGATCAGTTTGTAACTATGACTATTTATGAACACTCTGGCTGCCGGGGGAAAAAAGCACCACTGAGCACCAGGACTGGGTTCGTGAAGTGATCGGATCCTCTAATGAAGGAAAAGTACCAGCGACAACAGAGAATCGCAACAAGTGACTGAAAGCAGGGGTGTCAAACAAACGGCCCGTGGGCCAAAATCGGCCCGCTAAAGGCTCCAGTCCGACCCCTGGGATGAATTTGTCAAATGCAAAATGTGAAAATAATTTTAGTTCAGGTTCCACATACAGAGCAATATGATCTAAAGTAGATCAGACCAGTAAGATAATATCATAATTACCTGTAAATAATGACTAAATACCAGAATGATTAAGAAAATGAACAAAGTAGCCAAGAAAAAATAGAAAATTAAGCTAATATGTCTTTCTTTAAGCCAAGTTGATCACATTGCATAAGAGGAACCATTCAATTAATATTTTGATTTTATTTTTGTATGTGACAACTATGTATCTTTGAATCATAAAATAAGACAGACAGACCCCTCCCTCCCTCCCTCCCTCCATCCAAAACTGGGAAATTAATTGGCCTTTAATGCTTTGTACTTCTTACCATGCACCTAATGCTGTAAAATCATCATATAACAATATTTTTTCTACATTGAACTGCTGAAAGCGACTAAATGTTGAATAATTTTCAAGATTTTAACCCTTTAAACACCACTTTCAAGACATCCACTACAACAAAAGAACTGTTTGCATTGAACGCAGCTGGTGTTAAAATGCAAGAGGCAAAAATATAAAAATCAGACCCGTAGTTTAGATTCAATGCAAATACTGATGAAAAAGGAAAAGGTACTATCACATGTAAGTCTATGTAAGTTCTCATTTGTTCAGGTTGTCCTTCCTCTTGGTTGTTTTTGAACCAGTCCAGTTAAACTTCAAAAACTATTATATGTGGCTTCTGTTTTGACGCTTTATGATACAAGCTCTGTTTTAGCTTTAGTGGGCTGTGTATTTCACATTTGGTCCTTCAGTGTTGTTCTACCTGACTTAATCCACCTTTTAATATCAATCAATACTATACCTTCAATGTTAAGCAAAAAACACAATATATCAGGGTGTTTCATCACACACATGTATCTGATGTAGAGAATGAGTATCATTAGTGAAGCAAGAAACCAATGAACACAACTCAGCAGGTAAAGTCAATTCAAGTCATATTAGAATGGAGAAAACTGAGGAAAAAGCGACTTTTTCAGCAAAATTGATCATTAACTGAACATAAAACAAGTGTCTCCATCCAGTGTCATTGATCCAACTCCATGGGTTTTACTGGTGAATCAATGTTGACAGAAGATGACGGTGTTTCCATGGTAACTACGGAGCCTCTGAACATCCAAATAGGTCATATCTGATGACCATGAAAAGATGACAAACTGTATTTTGCACCAATTATTTGTATGTATTGTCAGGATTAATGGATCAACAGGTAATAAACAGTTTAGATCAGTAGATGGTTTTAGTTGTTGGCAGCTTTTTTGGTCTTTGATGGGTAATAACTTTAGTCCACTTTGTACAAATCCTCTCTCTGGCATCTTAGTGATATTTCATTTTCAATCCGTCTTCTCTTTATGAATCTCACAGTGGATTCACGAAGCTATGCCAAACTCTCATACTTGTAAAAACAGCATTTCATTTCCTAATAATGGCTCAATGTCAAGTCCAATTGAGTCTGCTTGTTAAGCAGCAGCAATTACTGGATCGTACATGTGCAGACAACTCCTCCAGTGGGTGATAATAAGCCACTTTCTTTGTTACGGACCCTGAACTAACTCGCAAGGGGAACACGTGAAGATAATGTGAGCGTTGGAGCGTGAGTGTATACAAAACCTCACTGATCGGACTTGTAGAAAACCTCTCAGCTATGACAAACCCCGGTCCAGCTGGGCTAAGGTGATCTGGAAGCACAACAGGAGACGACAATGGAAAATACAGCTGCTCGTCGGTGAAAGTCACTGTTGGGTTGACTGACCATGGTACGTTGGGAGTCGGAGAGTTTCTTTGTTGGGTTTTTCTGTTGGTTTATTTGGGGTTTGTCCGTGAGCGTGACGGTCGGAGGTCACTGTACAGCCGGGCCACACAGATGAAGAATCAGATCTGGCTGCGGTGTTTGTTGACACTGCCTGTCCGAGTGTGTTTGCGTTGGTTTGTTTTGATGTGTTTCTGCGATGCTCTGATGCATTTCTACACTGACCAATCAAAGTGGACCATTCACCGAGGCCGCTTTCCACTCACAGAAGTACCTCTGTTTGGACTTCCTATACGGCAAGTTGGAAATAACAATTTTAACACCCTCTGTGTTAAAGGCAACACTCACCTGGTGTTTATATGAAGACCACCGCTGAAGGGTTAAAATAAACACTATGGGAGTTAATATTTAAGGTTTTACTGCTCTTGTTCACCACTGAGCCCTTAAAATGACCTAGAGGACAGTATGGGTTTTCTTACCTACTGTAACATTTTCCTACATGATGAAAGGTGGTGCTGCTCATACACTCTAGAGCTTATTAACTCTGTATGAAGGCAGAGTTACTGTGGGTTGCGATGACATACTATTGAGCATCACCTCACATATAAATGTGTCAATGTCATCAACTTTACTCATGGTGTTACGTCACTGATCTAATACATCACTGCTACAACCTGGCATCCTCCATGACACGCCCCTTTGAGACCGTTGCCATGACTTCAAACAATGAGGCTGTGGAATTAGCTCCACCCCCAGACCTCTGCAGGAGTGTAAAAGCAACACCCACATCAACACATCAATTCAACTCTAGAAAATGAATCCTGCTTGCTTTGCTGTGTATGCTGTGTCTTTTGTTTTTTCTGATCTATGTTGGCTTGAGGCTTGTAAAGTGTCTGTAAGGAGATTATTTTTATTGAGTAAAAGTTATTACATGGTCCGCATGAACAGAGAAATTTGTTCTCTTATCCAGGGCTGCTCAGGGCTTGTTATAGACACATCATCCTGGTAGAAGTTTTTTCTCATGTGGTGTCTGAGAACTATTGTGATTGGTCAGAAACTTGAAGTGGGTGTGGTTTAAAAAAAAGTTAAAAGTTAGCTAACTTTATTATCGCTGTGGGGAATTTGGCCTCTGCATTTTGCCCATAATACATACACCTAGTACCCAGCATTAGCAATTAGCATTAGCACATAGGAGCAGTGAGCTACCACTGAAGGGACTCTGGGGACTAACTCCAGCTTTTCATCAGCACTGTGGTCATAAAATTAACCTATATCTGTTTTTTTTTTTTTTTTTTAATGGTAGGGGAAACCAAAGAGTACAGATAAACTCAACAGAAAGGCTTCAATCCAATTGAGAAAAGCAGAAAATTGGAAGATTTCCCAGGAGTTTAGCACTTGAGTTACTTGCGAAGTCTATAATATCCTCCCCAAAACAAACTTTTTTTTTTTTAGTTCTTGCCAGTGGTCGATTAGATCTTTGAGGGTTAAAAAGAAAAACTGGATTAAAGAGAAACCAAAGAATTGTTAACTCTGAATGCAGCTGGTGTTTGAATTCAAAAGGCAAAAACATAGAGGTAATACTTATGCTTTAGGTTCAATGCAAATATTGATGGAGAAGGAAAAGCTATTAACACTTGTGGCTTTTTCTCTAGAGTGAATATCTATGTTTTGATGCTTTATGATACAGAGCCATGTTTTAGCATTTGTGTTTTGTGTATTTAACATCTAGGCCTTCAGTGTTGTTCTGCTTGACTTAATCCACCTTTTAATATCAGTACTATACCATAAACACTAAAATACACAACATTCCAGGGTGTTTCATCACAGACAGGTACTGGACGTAGAGAATGAACGTCATCAATAAACCAATGAACACAACTCAAAAAGTCGCCTTTAACTACAGCCACAGCTGCACCATGTACATCATCTAACACACAATCAACATGATACGTCTACTGCTGTCTTGGTCAGGACACTAGTCGCTTTTCCATTGACCCTCAAATTGTGCAACTATAACTTGCGCATAAAAATTTGCGGAATGGAAAAACCCTAATTTCGCCAAAGCTTTTGCGCTGGCAAGAGGTGGTTTGTCGGGTGTAGTGCAAATGGTATATGCAAAACTGCAATGGAAAGACCTTTTTCTGCAACTAGAGCCCCGTAAATAAAAACAAAATGGATGTTGACGGATGTTACAGCAAGCAAAGAAGAAGAGTTTTAAAAGAAACATGGCGCGATATGTGCGGACACACCAGGAAACCCAATAATTTTTTAATTTAGTACGGGATAGAGGGGTAATATATAATAATAATAATAATAATAATAATAATGAATATATCTGTAAATCAACTCGATATTTTACATTCGCTGCCATGTTTGTGGCATGACTTGTGTCATCTCATGATAATACATAAACAAATCATCACATTTGTGAGTTAATGGAAAAAGCGACACTATGCACTTATGTTTTTTTGACATTTAGTAAATATCAGTAAAGTTTTGTGCATATGTCTAATGGAAAAGCAACTAGTTGTGCAAAATAAAGGTTAAAAAATATTTACTGAATAAAATGATGAAAAACACAAATGTTCAGAAAATGCATTACACTCACCAGAACTACAGGTTATTTTTAATCTGGCTAAACCAAATCCATTTTTCTTTTGATTGTCCAATCAAATGATGCACAAATGCTGACATTGTCGTACACCTATTTGATCACCAACAGGAAATTGGATTCATTAAATCAACAGGTTTATTCCATGTATTTGAAGCTCCAGAGGTTGCACTGTTGATTCTGAACCTCAAGGCAGATTTATTTTACCCGGTAACACATGATGGTGAAATATGACTGGATAACCACTCTAACAGACACATACACTACTGGAGGCAGTGTGACTAAGAGAAAAGATTCAAAATAAAGAGGGTAGACTATTGTAAATAATTTAATACATATTCATGGAATAGGAATAGGGTGTAAAAACTCACCTCATTCAGGTGTTGAGTGACTCTGAAGCTTCTGCCATCAACAGGAAGTAAACTTTACGACTCAGTGACATAAGATCTTCAAGCCAAGCCTCCTTTCTACAAGTTGTTCATTTGTGTATTTACCCAGTCCAAACCAGTTGTGTTTTGTGTTTGGCGTTCACTGCAGAACCAAATGGATCTTCAGGTTTCATATTCACACTAGACAAGATGATTTATTAGTTGCGGTTGATCTGAAGCCACACTATGATTTATTACACGGTCTGAATTCAGTGCACTGTCAAACCGAATCCCTGAGACTGAATAATAACAGACCGACTTCATGTAATAAAGATGTACAGTGACACAAACTGAAACAGTAGAACACACCTCTGCCACAGAACAAAAAAATAATCCAAACAAACAGCAGGAGTGAACAGATGTGGGAGATGAGGAGAATAGGGAAGTCTTTTTATGATAAATACAAACAGAAGGAAAACAAACCCACCTCAGGCAACATTTTACAACCGCAACCAGCAGTTAAGGTAACACAAGTTTATAACTGAATGACACCTTCATGACAGATTAAAGCCTCTGAGTTTGATATGTCCTAAATTATGCACAATGTCCACAGATTGGACAACAACTATGGTTTGTTTGGAGGTGATTTTATGTCGTTTACAGAATTTTTGCTTTTATAAAACAAAACAAGTGGTGCCAGACACAACAAACCCTGCCCTTTGCACGTATTGTAGCTTATTTTGGCATCGATCCAGCTGATGTCATCATGTCTATGTGTGTGCTGATGTCAGCATATATGTGTCAAGTTTGAATTAAACTGAAACAAAATGGATGTTTTTACAGACATTTGAAGTTTCACCCATTATAAGTAAATGGGAGAAAAAAAGATTTAAAAATTAATAAAAAATGTGAACTTTGATGTAATTTTTCCAATTATTTTGGGTCACTGGCAATCTATAAACCCAGTTTGGTATGAATTCAACCAATAGTTTTGCTGCTAAAGTGTTACCAAACAAAGAAACAAACTAAACCAAAAACAATACCCCTCGCCTCCCCTTTGGGGGGGCAGGGAAATTCGGAAGTAGCGGTTTAGAAAAATTCATGAGGACAAAGCATGAGGTCTTTGGTTTGTTGAATTTCACCATAAAAGAGACACAAAAACTCAATTGTTACCTACTGAACCTTTGATTGGACATCTGTTTGTATTATATATGGAACCAATGTTGTATTTGTTTGTTACATTTGGGTTTCACAGGATAAAATGTAAGAGTAATTTCACAGCAGGGAACCTCCCATGTGGGCTATTCTTAGCCATGCAGAGTCTAGACACTGCTGATTTTAAGGCCAGAATAAAACATAAAGCACAATTGAAATAAGTGTTCTTGATCTTAATGCACATTATTGCCGTGTCCCAGGGATAAAACACTTAAAACTCAGTGAAGAGGAAGGGAAAGCCTGCAGGCTCTTTAGGCTGGGTACATGTCCATGATGCACCAGGCTACTTTAACTGTCATGCAGAAGTATCTCAGATCCTGCGCTCGGTGCACTGATGCTTGGCTTAAGCCATTTAGCAGCGCCCCGGTTAACTGAAACCGACAAAACTTCTGATTCCAGCCTGATCTTAGAATAACACCCCTGGCGATTGTGATGCTGTCTTTGCCCATTTCGTTTCAGTGCGGTCCCACAACTGCATTTGGAGCCGACAGAAATGCAGATGAAGATGCCTTATGATGTTACAACTGTTGCCCAGAGAATGAAATTAAAGGGAGAAACCACATATCAGATCTGGCTGACAGTTGTAGAAGAAACAGGGGTGAGACTTATACATTTGCTTGAAGTAAGTGCCAGACTAAAGGGCACAGAGGAGCTGTAACATAAATAAAATAAGATGGCATTTGGCCACTTAAAGCCAGTGGGCGCTCCAAAGGGTAAAGTGTTGGATGATTCCGTTCTGATATTTGCCAAGAGTTGCTCTTTGCACATAGTAGTTGCCCAGAATCATCAGAGCAACAACGGAGGGTGATGAGATGTTTACGGCTGAATACAAATGTGAACAGTGGGCATAGAAGTCAAATTTGCTCATGACACTGAACAAAATCTCACTGAAGACAAATACTGGCGCACCGGGCTGTGTGTGGGATGGGTAATTTTAAACCAGGCATTTTAACAGTGTCATAATGGATCAACTATGACTTCAGATCAGGGGTGTCAAACACATTTTTGTTCAAGGGCCTCATTCAGCACAATATGATCTCAGATGGCTTGAACCAATAAAATAACATAATGACAAGTCATTGCATTCATTTTTATGATTGAAAAAAATTAACCAAGTATAATAGTGAACAAAATAAACAGAAAAATGAATAAAAATGATCAAACCAATGAACAAAATGATAATGTCTGTTTAAAAAATAACCAAGAAATTGAACAAAAGGGGGGGGGGATCACAAAATGAACAATATATCCTTAAAATGACCAGTACAATTATAAAATGGAACAAAATAATCAAAAAAATGAACAACAATGAAATAATCATCAAATAATCAGGAAAATTAGCATCAACTAACAACATAATCTTAAAATGAACACATTGATAATAAATAAAAAAGGTGAACCAAATAAACAAGAAATTGAACAGCATAATAAAAATGCACTTAAAAAGAAACAAAACAATGAAGAAAATGAACATAAATGAACAGACTAATCCGGAAAATTAACATTAATGAACATGATCAAGAAAAGAAACAGTAATGAATGAACCACATGTCAGATGGATTAAGGAGATCCTCATTCTTCTGTCCACCGTCTAAAAACGTCCACAGTTGAGGTCAACTGACTCCATCCACATTATAAACTGTGAAACTCCACTTCCCCTTGACTTGTCTGATAGTTTGACACAATCTGTTGGAGTCCATCCGATAGTTCAGCTCCATATCCTCAACCAACTCCCCTTCATCTGACTGTACCTCTCAGCTGCTTCTGGAGTCCCACAAGCCAGGTCTAATAGGACTCCTGCTTCAGCTTGATGCCACCCTTTACCGTTGGTGTCCATCATTGGGTTCCAGGGTTGACGCCACCCTTTACTGTTGGTGTCCATCACTGGGTTTCAGGGTAGGTGCCGTGACAAGCACCAATAACTTTACAGCCACAGCCACTTCAGTAATGGAGGTGTTGAGCATGGCCCTTTCAGACTCAATGTCCTCCCACCTCCTTCAGAATGTAGTTGAAGTTCTGCAGGTGGTAGGAGTTGAAGCTCTCCTGAACAGGGGTATCAGCCAGATGTTTCTTGCTAACCCTTACCACTCATTTGGGTTTAACTGAGACTGTCCAGCAGCTTCCCCTGCCATCGCATCCAACTCACCACCAGGTGGTGATCATTTGACTGCACTACTTCTCTCTTCACCCAAGTGTCCAGAAATTTTGGCCACAGGTCTGATGAAATGAACCACAGAGTTGATCATCGATTGGTGGCCTAGGGTGTCTTGGGGCCGTGTGTACTTACGGACACACTTGAAGTATGTTTGAATATGGTGTTTTTTATGGACAAACTGGGACTTGCATTGAAGTCCAACAGAACACCACTCAGATTCTGGTCAGGCAGGTTGTTGCTCCAAATTCACTGTTTTCGTTGCGTTGAATGTCACATTTGAAAGAAGCTTTTCTGAAAGGCTTTGGTGGTTTGAGTAGCAGAGCAGACTTATACTTCAGCAAACCATCTTAACTGGAAGCACACTGGGTCTTTAAGGGTCTTCACAGGGCAGAAAAAAACATCACTGTGGTTTTCGTGGTGTACTCTGGGTTTCAGTTCCTGTCCCTAAACCTAAACATTACAGATTAACTTTCATGTCACAAAACATAATCTGACAAAAACAATGGTTCTCAAGCACATGGCCAAAAATGGACAAAGGGTCCAATCTGGCATGTGGGAAAAAATTGTGAAATGCAAAAATTACAGTGAAGATATTAACAAAAAGGATGTTTAAATCATTTTAGTTCAGGTTCCACATACAGACCAATATGATTTCAAGTGGGTCAGACCAGTAAAATGAATGGTAAAAACAACACCTTCTATGATTCAACATTTCCTCATCAATTATTCAGTTCTGACTTTAGTTGCTGTTTTGATTGAGAAACCCCTTGTGGGGCATAGAAGTAAAATGTCTTAATTTTTATCAGCATACCCAGGTTTTCAGGTTGTTGTTGTGATGATACTGACTTGCTGGAATTAGAATTGTCAGTGTTAATATGTAGACTTGTACATTCAGAAAATAAGCAGAATGACCGACTCGTACCAATGGAAATGTTCCTAACTCCTAAAATGTGCAACTGTGAATATGTTAACACTAAACAGCCTTTGCTTTTTAGTTCTGACATATCAGTTGATGCGGGCATTACCTCACAGCAAATATCACACAACACAGCACCCAGACAATTTGTAAAACAAATGTGGTTTATAAAGGCCAGTGTTTCGTCACAGCGTGCTTAAGCTAACAAGTTAATTAAGCATAGTCATGAGCACATGAACTTTAAGCTTGTATTAATAGTCAAAAGATATCTGACATTGGGTGAGTTGAGCTAATTACATGATGATAAATCTTCTATGGCATGAGGTAATTTCTCAGTGCTCTTTAAAGATAGTAGAGAATATGGCAGATAACTGCTTGAAGCCTTTGCGAGTCAGTGGTGGCTAAGCTAAATGTGGCAGCAAGTGTCAGGCCAAATCAATACACGCTTCCCAGGATTCCTTTGGTGCAATAATCCAGGCTATGGTGGGCACTGACCCTGTGGAACCCGGGTCTCTTGTTTTCTTACGCTGTTTTTTTCAGAAGCAGCTGCACTTATGGACATGACAGCATTGAGCACAAGCTAATTACCTAAAAAAAACGTTGAATTTGTGCTGTAATCCGCTTGGTTCAGATCTGACACAGTGAAATTCCTCTTCAGAGCACCAGCAGTCCACAGGCCTCTGGGAAGTGCAGAATTTATAACAAGGTGTTTGCAAAATCGTGCATGACCACAAGCTGAAAAGCCATGTTGTGTTCACTTACTGTGGATAAAAATCTTTGAACTGAGGTGCCGAGATGATTTATGTGTTAAATACCACCTTTAGAAACAGGCTTTTGGTCAAATATCTCAACAGTTCATAATTTGACTAGTCTTCAGTGCATCTTGGCGATATGTCTGTGAGAAAGGCCTCTGGTGTCTTCCATCTGATTTCACACATTCCGTTAAGTCATAATCTTGTATTATTAGCCTTTAAAACAACAAGAAATAATCCTGACGTGGGGCTAATCGGCCATGAAATTGAGGAATCTCCTAGACTAACTGGATTCCACAGCAGCAAGTTAAAGGTTCAGTGTGTAAATATGCTAAATCTGCCTGTTACACTTATTTCAGTTATTAACTATTAGTATTATTAAAGGTTCAATGTGTAATATTTGCAATGTCATGTGTACTTTGTGTTGGGGACCCGCTGTTTTGTATTGACATTAGCTGACTATGCTAATGGTAGCTAATGCTGCATGTTGTTGCCGTTTTGGAGCTTCTTTGTGCATAAAGATTTAATAGAAAGAAAGAAAGAAAGAAAGAAAGAAAGAAAAACCTTCCTCTACATAGAACTCAGAACAAGCTGTCATTAGAATGTAGACAACTGACAAATGGAACTGATAGATGTCGAGGAACGATTGGCTTCTAGCAGAAAAATATATAAACCAGGTTAAATAGGTTATGCTAAACCCACTTTTATTAGTTTTTGGTTCATTTATTTGTGTATTTGGACACTAATAGTTCATACAGTTTGAATTTGAACCCTCCAGGTGCTGCAAAAC
>JAPQRP010000012.1:17272656-17303495 GCA_037367295.1 Apogon hyalosoma | reverse complement strand
AAAAACAGTGCTTTTATTCATTCCATGTTTTCTTTTCTGTCTGTTTTAGTTACATGATACACACAGGAGTTAGTACTGGATTGCATAACCATTGTTTTTGATGACTTTTGATGGACTAATAATTTTTTTCCACATCTGTATGTTGATGAATTCCCTAAATGGGTGGATTGTAAAACCCTCCTCTTTCATAAGTTAAACCTCTTCACTGTTAAATACATCAGTCAATCAATCTATCAGATTTTATTAATATAGCGCCAAATCATAACAAAAGTTATCTCATGACACTTTACATATAGAGCCGGTCAAAACCACACTGGCAAGGAAAAATGTCCTTTTAACAGGCAGAAACCTCGAGCAGAACCTGACTCCTGGAGGATGGCCGTCTGCCTGGACCAGCTGGGGTTAAAGAGAGAGGATAAAGGAAGAGAGAGTGTGAGGGGGAGATGGGGGGGGACACATGGATGCAATAGATGCACAGCAAACATAGATAGATAGATGGATGGATGGGATGTACAGCAATATGGCAGGACTAACTGTTTTTAGTGCCACATACTGGGTATTTAAATCAACATCTGACAGGACATGTTCAGAAGTTTCGACCTGCTCCGATGTGGGCTAAAATACTTGCATCTTTAATTTCTACGTGTATTAAGAGTTCCATTTAATATTTCAAAGTGAATATCATCATGGTCCAGAGGAGACAGAGGTTTTAGTAACTATTGATCAGGATGAGGATCCCTTGAGATGCAAAGAAACCGATATGTCTGTATTCACACATGTACGGTATGAACACCCGTTGTGAATGTGCTCAGACTCGGTACCTCCCCGTTGGACGCTGGTCACAGAAACCTCTTCCCTGTTCAGTCGATAGGCTTCCATTAAGAGGGGGTTGGCTGTCAAAGCAACCTGTGACCTCCCCTCGCCCCCGTGGAGCCCACTGGCCTGCGATGTCCATATCAATATGAATATCAGCCCCTCGCACCCATCAGCCGCAATTCCCAGTGTCCATTAGTCTCAAGTATCTGTTTCCTCCAACTTGTACTATCGATTGTGGTGTGTCTTTTGTACAGAGCATGCGATCTTAAAAATGGACGCAGCCGGGTAGATTCTAAAGTCGCCTCTGTTTTGGAGGATTCTCATGACCTCTGTCAGTCCAAGTGGCGGCCTTGGCTGCAGATGTGTCACGTGATCACACATCAGATGAAACGTGGTTTGAAGATGGCAAAGCACACCCCCAAAGGTCAGGGCTTTTCATCCCAGAGGCCACGATGAAATGACCTGCTGTTGTCGAACAAATTCAGGCGGTGCTATGGTCCCAGGCGCCCGGCGTGAACCACTCACTTTGTTTCCCCGAAGTAGAAAAGACGACATGTAACGACTGGACTTCAATTAGATGCTTTTATTATTGACAATTTGTGCCTTTTTTTGGTACAAGAAAGACATTTAAAGCCAAGTATTTTAATTCTCAGATGCAGTTTTTTCACTCTGCAACTGACAACGCTGAACAGGTTAATGAAAAGGCAAAGGAAAAGTAAAAACACTGTTAAGCCCAAGACTTTCACAAAGGCCCACTTTCATGTACCAGGGGTTTAGGACATACCTACCTACTTACTTAGTTATTTACTTACTGACTGACGTTCATGATGTTACACTGTTTGTCAAATTTCATCTCTTTTTCATCATGTCTTTTGTTATCGTCTCATGTCTATTGTGTCCTTTTTTCTATATTTAATTTTTATTTTATCAACAGACAATACAACACAGGAACTAGAGGTCACTGGTTGAGCACAAAATATTTAAATGATAGACAGGAGTAATTATGCATCGTTTGTTTATAATCCAGCCATTTTCTCCAATGCTGTATGAAGATATGCTCCTTGAGCCACAGCTAATAAGTCAATCTTTCCATAGAGTAGATTTCCTCTATTATCCTTACTGATCCTCACGGGGTGCATCAGTTTTGAGTCAGTTCCTTTTGTGTCCTTTTTTACTTGTTGCATTGTTTTCTTTGTTTTCGTCCTATTGTGTCTTTTACGTCATTTTCTTCTTGTGTTATTTTTGTCTTTTTTGGATACCGGTTTTCATGCTTGTGTCTTTTTCCCCTTGTATCTTTAGTTTTGTCTTGTTGTATCTTTTGCCTTATTTTCATCTTTGGTCTTTTACATCAGTCATCTCTGTGTTGTTTTTATCTTGTTGCATCTCTGCATTGTTTCTGTCTCATGTCCTTTGCCATTGCCACATGTGTAATGCACAATTTTTTTTACTTATTGTGTTCATCTTGACGTCTCTTTTGTTTTGTTCTTGTTAGATCATTAAAACATTTTTTCATGTTCATGTGCATTGTTGTTGTCTTCCATGTTTTTCCCCATATCTCGTGTTCTTTTCTCGTTGCATCTTTTCCTTTGCTGGTCCTCTTCTTGTATCCATCTTACTGCATTTTTGTGAAGCTTTGTCTCATTACATCTTTGTCTGAAACATCTCCTCTACAGTTCACATCCTTGGTTTGATCTTCTTTTATAAACTCTTCCAGAGAACACTCCTTTTTTCAGATGTATTAAAATCTTTTTTTCCAGAGATATAGTAACAATGAATGAGAGTACAACAGTAATAGTTACTGATTGTATGTAAACATTTGTTCTCTTTTTTGTAATTTAATGTCTGACCTATTCTTTATGGACTATGCATATTAGCTCATTACCCAAGTCATTTAAAACTGGGGTAGGACAATATAAGTTAAGCTTCTTTCTAGTCCTATTCGGACATAAATGAATGAAATAGTTATAATTTTGTCTGATATTTGTTTTCTCTAGTGGTTAATTTATTTCCATATATTGGAATGTCCTTTTCAACCCATAAAGACCCAGTGCTATTTTTATGTCCATTCAAAAGTATTTTTTCTTAAGTGATTTATCACCATTTATGACATTATCTTCTGTATTTTGCCTTTTTTAGTGAGTGTCATGTATTTTCCTATATTTAAATGACTGATTGTGTAGATGTTCATAAATCTTAGATTAAAGTTGACGGTTATATCAAAAAAAGAGAAAACTGAAGAAAAAGTGACTTTTTTCTGTAAAATCTATCATTAACTGAACATAAAACAAGCATCTCCATCCACTGTCATTGATCCAACTCCATGGGTTTTACTGGTGAATCAATGTTGTAGAAGATGATGGTGTTTCCACGGTAACTACAGAGCCTCTGAACATCCAAATGGGTCATATCTGATGACCATGAAAGGATGACAAACTGTATTTAACACCAATTATTTATATGGATTGATAGGATAAGTGTATCAACAGGGATTAAACATTTTGCATTAGTAGATGGTTTTGGTCCTCGGTGGCTGTTTGGGTCTTTATGGGTTAAATCTAGAATTTCTTATGTTTGAAAACAAAAAGTGTATCGGTATTTTAATCAGAAAAATAAATTCACATCATAACATGTTGTAATTTTACTCCATGACCCACTTTGGGCCCTGACCCTAAGTTTGGGTCAGGTATCAGTTCAGAGTTGATGGATCTGACTGGACATGAAGGACGGACTCAAACATGGAACCACAGGTAAATGTAGAAGGTGTTTCAGTCTTTACTACTTACAGTGTGAAGAGCATACGCCGACATTTGTCCAGTCCTCATTGCTGTGACATATTTGCCACTAGGGGGCCTTTGGGGACGAGATCAGATACTCTATGACACAGTAGACGGCTCCTGAGAGAGGAGGATGGATGACCTTTGGCTTTATTTATGTCACTTCCACTCATGCAGGACCTTTTCATCAGATACGGTCATTGTAATCCCTCAGCCCCCATTCAATTTACAGAGGCACTCTGTCACTGCAGACCACTAAAGTCGACGAAATTAGTGAATCAATAAGCCCTCTGAAAGCCTGGCGGGAGGCTCCAGATCCCCCAGGTCGCTATCAAGTTACGGGTCATAATGAATGGGGTGTTGTTTATGTTGTAAAGTGCAGCGTCACAGAGTCCTTAGAACAAACCACTCTCTGATCCACAGCTTAGGACACCACAGCAGAGCGCAGGGGCAGGATGAGGACAATATGAAGAGGAGAAGGCACCATAGGCTCCGTGGTAATACTCCTGGAATGATTTACTCAAGCTTTAAGCAAAAAGAGACAACTTTATTTCACATTCGGTGTCAATTCTGAGCATTTTTTAGACAAAAGTGTGTAAAAAAATACTATGAAAACAACTAAATGTAGCAAAAGCACATTGGATAAAACTGAGAAAGCAAACTCTGATGAATTTTATTCTTTGTTAACAATGTTGATAATTTTTTTTTTAAGTATCTGCCTCAGATTTAAGCGCTAAAGTTGTAATATTCTGACAAGCCACATAACTGAATTAAACAGAAAGCTTTTTGAAATCTTGATATCAAAGTTGAGTATAAAAAACCAAACAAACTCTGATGCCTGATAGGTTAAATGTGCTAAATCTTATATAGTTTAATACAACAGTGCCAAACTCCTTTTAGCTCAGGTTCCACATTCAGCCCAATATGATCTCAAATGGGTCAGACCAGTAAAGTAATAGCACAATAACCTATAAATAATGACAAATCCAATTGTTCTCTTTGTTTTTGAGTGAAAAAGTTTAATTGTGCTATGAAAATGTTTACATTTACCAACTATCCTTTCACAAAAAAATAATTAAATGCAAACCCGAAAGAACCTGAAATTTCTTAAGAAAAATAAGTGCAGTTTTAACAATATTATGGCTCAGTTTATCATTTACACATGTTCATTACAACTTCCAAATCACAGTGATCTACAAATACACAAAAAATTTAGTAACAGGCATCTGGAACTGAAAAATATAGTATCTAACTTCATGATTAAAACAGCTTATCAAGACTCAGTGACATCCTTGATTGTTAATATATTCATTGTAATTCTTGCATTTCACAAATTCATCCCATGGGCCAGATTGATCACTTTGGTGGCCCAGTTTTGGCCCATGGGCCATATGTTTGACACCACTGCTTTAATACGATAAAATGGAAAACTAATGACCGCAGTGCTGGTGCTGATGTTTTTATTGTATATGATAGTGGTATTCCACATTAATATTGGTTTATGTCCATTTATCCAATAGATTTCTACATGTTCCAGTATATAGGACCTATAAAGTGAATGTATTTATAAGTAAAATCCATTCTCCTCATTAATTCGCACTATTTTGACCCAAGACTGTATCTGTGAAACTACAGCCATTCAGCATTTTGACTGAATTGATATTTATTAATGACTCAGACTTGTTAAAATTTCACTACTTGTAGTCTGGAGGTAATCAGTAAATTAAGTAAAAGCAAAAATAATCTGCATTCTTGTGATAAAATCCCCACATTTAGTTTTGACTCTATAATAGGAAAAAACAGTAATCCAGACCTGAACCTCTGAGGCTTGAACTGGATCAGGAGATCTGATAAGTAACTTGGATTTAGAGATTATTTTTCACCAAGTTATTACACAACTGGGTTTTGCGGTTGTTTAAACCCCTCTGATTAGTGTTTATGAGTCTGAGGTAGTTTCACATAAAAACCTCAATCATGTCTTTGGTAAATTAGAGGAAATGAATAGATTAACATTGACATAAGTATTTGGACAGTGATACATGTTTTGTAGTTTTTCCTTAAAGGAGTGATATTTTGCTTTTTTAAATGAAATTATGCTTTTTTGAACATTTCCCTGTGGTCTACATAAACTGTAAATGCTCTGCTTGGGTCTGAATTCTTCATTAATTCAACTCCACAGGTCCATCTTCAGCCTTATTTCTGAGTAATGACACCAGAAAGGTCTTTTTGAGCGCTGGCCCTTTAAATACAAATGAGCCACTTCAGGCCCCGCCCCCTCCAGGTTGTTGACCTGCTGCTCTGTCCCGTTCAGCCACTTGTGTTCATTAATACAACCAACAACTGAACATTTTAGGCAAATCAGCTCAAAGTTTGGACATATTTTCAGTTTTTACAACCGCTGCTGCTGATAAACAATTATGTCGTACTTGGAGAAATGTTATTCTAAAGTCTTGACCTTATATGTGAAAATTTGGTGGCGTAACTAGATATAAAACGTAACAAATTAAGCAGGATTAAACAGGTTGTAAAAATCCACTTGATTTTTGCCAAAATGAATATAAAGATAGCTTTGCAGCACCTGGAGGGTTCAAATTCAACCTTTTTTTTTTTTTAACTGCTAGGGCCCAAATACACAAATAAATGAACAAAAAGACTAATAAAAGTGGGTTTAGCAAAACGTGACCCCTTTAATACATCACCTCAGTGGATGTGAACTGAAACAGTCAAGATGTGACTGAAGTGTGGACTTTCAGCTTGAATTCAAAGAGTTTAACAGAAATATTGCGTTAACCATTTAGGAATTAAAACTATTTTAATGGCAGTCCCTCCATTTTCAGACACTCAGTAATTAGACAAACTAAGGTTGTTATAAAAATGAAGATTGGATTTAATACCTGGATGAAAATCCTTTGCCTGAAGTCTGAACCCATTGGCGTCACTAGTCGCTGAGTTTCCTCCTGTCAATGCTTTACTACAACTACCTTCATTTGCTGTTTGTTTGTGGGTCTTTATGACCTGAGTTTAGTCTTCAGGATCAGCCGTTAAAGAACTTCCCGCTTCTTCACCTTCTAAAGCTCTTGGGCTGTTTTTGCAGTATGTTTCAGGTCATTTTCCATCTCCTTCCTTTTAGTTTTTCATCATTTGTGTGAACCTAAGCGGAGAATAAATCTGTAGAAATCAGAATCCATCCTCAGTAACGTTCATAACCTTGATCCACCATGTTGGACTCGTAACGTGGTCTGATCTGGATCATCAGCTCCTTATTTCTCCACACTTTTCTCTAACCATCATCTGGTTTAAGTTCATCTTAATCCAGACTTTATTTCTTTTTTAGATGTTTCCAGTTGTATTCTGATGTGTCCTTCCTGTTGTTGTTGCCAGTTGTTTGTATCTTGTTTCTTGTCTGTATTTACATTCATGAAGGCGTCTCTTCATTGTAGACTTTGATAATGACTCGTCCACCTCCTCAGGTGTGTTCTGGACTCGGCTGGATGTTGTAAAAGGATTTTTCTTCTTCAGTAGAATTCTGTGATCATCCATTTGAGTTGTCTTCATGGTCTTTAGGTCTTGCTGAACTCACCAGTGGATTTTTTCTTTTATTAAGAATGGACCAAATTGTTGAATTGACCACTCCTAAAGATAGATTTATTGTGTTTTTTCAGCCGAATGACATCCCCTTCACTTGCATACACACCTCTTGGGCCTATAAATTCAACATATGGAATCATCTCCAGACCTTTTATCTGCTTCATTTCTCATAGAATAACCACAGAGCCGGCTGCATCTGGAGGTGATTTGTTAAAATGGTTGTAATTTGTAAACAGTTAATGCAATATTTTTGTTAACCCATAAAGACCCAAGCATCCACTGGCATCCAAAGTCTTCTACTGATCTAAACTGTTTAATACCTGTTTATCCACTAATCCTATCAATACATGTAAATAATTGGTGTTAAATACAGTTTGTCATCTTTTCATGGTCATCAGATATGACCCATTTGGACGTTCAGAGGCTCCGTAGTGAACGTGGAAATGCTGTCGTCGTCTTCGACAACACTGATTCACCAGTAAAACCCATGGAGTTGAAACAGTGACAGCGGATGCAAACACTTGTTTTCTGTTCAGTTAATGATAGATTTTGTCAAAAAAGTCACTTTTTTAAAAAAATTAAATTTCCTCTCTTTCTGATATAATGACCCTCAACTTTAATCCGAGCTTTTGTGAACATCTACACAATCAGTGAAGTAAATATAGGAAAATACATGATTTTTACTGAAACAATGCAAAACACAGAGGGTAATATTACAATAAATGGTTATAAATCACTTCAGAAGGTGTCGATTTACAGGGAAAAAATCATATGGGAACTGCTGCAAAAGTAGCACTGGGTTTTTATGGGTTAAAGCCCTTGAATCAAAGTGGAAAGTCCACACTTTGATCACATGTGGATTATTCTATTTCAGATCCAGTGTGGTGGTGAACTGATGCAGAATTTATACATTTCTGTCACTGTCCACGTTCTTATGGACCTGTCTGTTAATTCTAAATGGGGCTGCATGAACTGATTGTGGGCTTTATGAATCATTTTGACACCGATGTCTTCAGTCTGACATTCTCATCCAATCTCTTCATCTAATCTTAGGGTGGATGATGAACTGAATCCGGGGCTTTAGAAATGGAGACAGAGGTGTGTCTGTAAATAACCACCATAATCCAAGAGGATGGCCTCAGTTCTCCACCTCTTACTGAGCGTAGTTTGTACACATATACCGTTTTTCTTCTAGTTCGCTGACAAGTGTGAATTATAAATGCACGTTTTTGATCCAACCAGATTCCAACATGTATATTCTCTGACCACTGAGTCTTTTTTCCCTCCATTTCATTGTTTGCTGAAACCAGCAGATTGGCTCTGATGCATAAGCAAAACCATATTTGAACACTAGGCCTGAAATCCAACCTCGCTGTGGGATCATGTGACAACAATGGTGAAAATTGCGTTAAGTGACGAATCAATCAAAGACAGGCCCTTTGTGCTGAAACGGGGATATTTCAGGATTTCCTGGAGGATCAGTTGTTCGTTCCACAACATAAACAGTGTAATTGGTTGGAATCAGGCTCATGTGTTGGGTGTTGGTCCTGATACTTTAAAACTTGGATGATAAAGTAAGTCAAAGGTTGCACAAATTATTTCATTTTCAGACAAATCACAAGCATGTTTGTATTCTGGATTTTGTTTTTTAGCTGTCGTGGAAGCATCTGCACTTTGATAATGTTACTGTAAATAAGATATATACTGTATATTATAGACGTAAAGGTGTTACTGTAACCACACTTTGTCCCACTCTCCAGACATGGATATTAGATTACATTTTGAGAATGAATTTGTTTTATCTTTTTAAATTATTACCACTGACTAAACTCTGAATTAAAACAAGATATACACAATCAGATTTGAGTCAATGTAATCCAATACAATGTCCCAAATATCAAAGAAAAATAAGACTGGAGGAAAATAAAACTCAACAATAAAAATTGGCATTTAAGGTAACTTTTAAAAAATATACATTTTGTCTGTCTAATACTGTTTTTTTATGTACATTTTGGTGGAAATGATGACAAATTCAGTTATCTATACTTTATTTCAATGTGTGTTTTTCTAAATGGTTTCTTTTAATCCAGTAATTTAATTATAATGAGATGAAAATAAAAATGTTTATTTGAAATACATTGAACTTCCTGGTACTTTGAAGGATATTTATATGTAAATATTTTAAATTTAACATCTGTTGAATATTTTCCGTTATATATTGTTTTAAAGAAGCAAACTAAACTTAGTATTTATAGCGAGTAACTGTCGGTGTGACTGTCTTGTGATGTATGTGGAAATTACCAAAAATAGTCACTTGCCCAGTAAAGGGTTAAAGCATACTATATTCCCAAACTGGACTCAGACAGATACTGTATTTGAAGGTTACAGGTAGAAATCACTGATAGCTTTGCAGATGTAATGTTTTTTGGCATTTAGTAACACCTAGGACTTACTTTTCTTTCTTTATATGAACAGTAATTGAAATGAAAACAAAGTACATCACATTTTCCAGCTAATATTAAAAACTATAGGTGGATACAATTATGTACCATCAGATAAATAATAAAAAATACAAAATAAAGTGAACATCAGTGAATAAAAGGCAGACGGCAACAGATAAAATAAGAAACACGTTGTTTTTTAGTGATTGCACTGTAAGTGATTCATTAAGTTCAAGCGTTTGGAGCTCAGTTGATGTGAAATTACTGTGAGTCGTCAGTTTGTCGGCCTCTGCTGCATCAAACACAGTCTTTCTCCAGGCGTCTCCAACAGTAATTGGGTGTAATTATAAATCCAGAGAATGCACACACAAAGCTCACGGCAAAACAAGCTCTTTTTTTTCCCATTGTGCCCTGCCAACTAGTGTGAACATCGATTAATAGCTCATTATCGAGGCTATTAAACAACAATTCAGACGTTCAGGTCTAGTTACGAACAAGGGCAGCAGAAGATGATTGATATGGAAATCTCAGTCAAAGTTGTCACTCTGTGTTAAGGCAGTGAAACGAGATATGACAACATGTCAACGTCCTCAGAGATGAAGACAGGAGGAGGATCCTTCTAGCTAAATGCACAAATACAGTCACAGCACTAAGTAGTTTGGACAGTTTTAGACTGACTTTGATCACAGATTAGAGGATGAAGGCTTTCGTTTGTAGAATATTTTAGATCCTTACTCTTACTTTTGCCTTAGTCTTGTTTTTAGGGACCGAGCCCACAGGAAGAGGCCCTCTCCACTCACTCACTATTGTATTTCATTCGCTTTTGTATTATTATTCTATTGCTTGCCACTTTAACTCATAAAGACCTGGTGTTACTTTTGTGGCAGTTCCCAAATGATGTTTTCTCTATTTTTAACCTTTCTTAAGTTATCACCATTTATTCAAATTTGTATTTTGCATTTTTAAGGGAAAAATAATGTGTTTTCCTGTATTTAATTCACTGATCACGTAGACATTCCTAAAAGTAAGCAAATTCAAAGGTTATTACATTAAAAAAAGAGAAAACTGAAAAAAAGTGACTTTTTCAACAAAACATATCACTAACTGATCATAAACCAAGTGTCTCCATGGGTTTTACTGGTGAATCAATGTCATAGAAGATGACAGTGTTTCCACATTCACTACGGAGCCTCTGAATGTCCAAATGGGTCATATCTGATGACCTTGAAAAGATGTTAAACTGCATTTTACCTGAATTATTTACATGTACTGATAGGATTAGTGGATCAAGAGGTGTTAAACATTTTAGATCAGCTTTTGGTCAGATTTTGGTCACTGGTGGTTCTTTGGGTCTTTATGGGTTAAACTGGAATTTGACCCCCTCAGCATGCTCAAAAACTCACCAAATTTGGCATGCATGTTACGTCTGGTGAAAAATTTGATGCAATATAAAAAATTAACCCCTTAGGTACCAAAATGTGCTCTGTAGTACCACCTAGGTACACGAAAACTGCCCTAGTGGCCGGTAGGAATGTCGTAGAGACATGAAACAAATGCCCAAAGTTTTCTCATTGAGCCCTGCAAATCACACATTACACTCGTGCTAAGCTGGCAGTTAGCCTCTCAAAGTAAAACACTCACCTAGAAACTCCCAGTCTTCAAAAAACACCTTCTCAGAGGCCGTTTGACGTACCGGCTTCTAAATCGCAACAAAAGCTAGATTAAACCCTTGTCACAACTTTGTCATTGCTGCCTTAGTTTTTTTTTTTTTTTTTTTTTATATAAGCCCTGAAATTTGCCAAGCCCATGTCACCCCTCTCATTCACTCCCATGTTAAATTGCTGTCACTAACATGTTTGACAAAGCTAGGATAGGATAGCTTTCTAAATTTTGTTATTCATGTACAATGACAATGAACATATTCATTCATTTCTTCATTCATACCCCAACATTGTCCTATAATTATTACTGCTTTGTAAAAATTGCACTCAAAGATGATTTCAGATTCTTTGTCCTTTTCCATGATGGCAGTCAGTATGTAGGTGGCTGGTCAATGTCCAGTACCTGTGGAAAAAAATCCATTCACTAATCATTTATTCCACACAATCCTCATATAATGTTACAGTAAATGTCATAATATTAATTCCTGTCCATAGTTGCTTTAATTATTTTCTCTCAGATCTTGTATTGATGATGACGAGTCGGACTACGGCGTCAGTTTTCTTAATGTGGTTCATATCTGGGCTCTGGTGTCCGATCCATGTGTAAAAAACCTGCTCCTGAGCCAATCTTTAACAGTCTGATCCTCATCACAACACTGACCCCACAGGCTTGTACTGTAGGTACAAGGCATGATGGGTAATCATTACATCCGCTTCTCTTCTCACCCCAAATTTAACCATATTTTAGACCAGTTTAACCACGTTGTAGTTTGTTTTAAACACGTTTTAATTTGGTTTTATGAGTTAGTCTAGTTTAACCATATAGTTGGGGTTCGCCATCTTTTAGTTTGGTTTTATTTTAGTTTATTTTAACCACCTTCTACCTCTATTTTCTACCTTCCACCTTTCTCTTTCGTGTTTCACACCTGTATATTTTCAGCTTATTTTCTGTCTTCCTTGTACTTTATTTTTGTATTTGCTGCTGTCAACCGTCAAATTTCCCCATGGTGGGAGCAATATTCAACTATATATTCATCATTCATCATAAACCATCTTTTAGTTTGGTTTTACTATACATTAGTCATGTTTGGTTTAGTTTTAAAGGCTCACATTAGTCTGGAACAGGGTTAGTCTGGACCCATCAGACTTTTTCCATTGAAACACAGTCCAATCTTTATGTCTCTATCAAACTGATTGATGTTAAAGAAATGAGGAGCTATTCACTGCATCGGTTAAAAGGTTAAAGAATGGAAACATATTAATCACTGCAGTAATTATCCAATGGATGGATCTGACTATTTGCTGAGTTGACATTTTTCAGGAATTAATGTATTTCTGCTGTTATTAATATATGTAATGTTGTGTATAAATAGCCCTTCATTTTAAGGGGGGCAGCTCTGTAGTGCCTCCTATGGACCAGACACCACTGCTATAGATGCATCAATAACATTCAAAGATGTAATGAAATCTATCAAACATTTCAACATGGAGATTTTACAGTGTGGGTGTCTTTATCTTGGTTGTTCTTGAAGATGTTTCAGGTCTGGATCTGAATTGGATTATAGAATTTTGATTTTATAGGATTTCTCACTGCTGGGAGGCACTTTTTGTCATTTTTGATAATGTTGATATTATTATGCAGCCTTAATTTTACAAAAAATAGCAATTTCATGCTGATCTGCATGATGATCCAGAACTCAGACCGTATTTTGAATTACTTTGACGTCCCTTCGTAATAATAGAACTGACAGGACTGACATTGTGAATAAATCCACCACAAGTAACTTCAAACACTCGATGATAGAAACATGAGTCAAATCCAGGGTCAAGGACTTGATTCATAGCATATGTTTTTCTTTTTTTGTCTATTCTTCTGCCTGTCCATCCATTCATTCTAGTAGATTCTCGGTTGACTGTTCTAACCCTCATGTTAAAAGACAGTTTCACATATTTTCTTCTCTTTGCTGCAATAATTTTGTGCATTTGGATATTGTTTTCCTTGAGTTCAGGGATAGTCTCACATCCAGAGTCAACTGCTTTGACACATTCTTATTTGCAACTCGTCACATATCGATGCTTGATTGGGGTGTTAGAAGATGTCTGGGTAATGTAATGTTAAGATTTGGTTGCATTTTATCATAAAGCGTCTCAGTTTGAGTTAGGAAAAGAGTCAGGGGATGGGATAAAATAAGAGACAAAAAAAGAAAATGTAAAAAGAGACAGAACTGGAACTTGGCCCTCACCATAGCCTCCTCCACTGGTATGTGTTGTCTATTTCTACTTGGAAATACATATAATTGGTGCTGTAGGAGTGGCAGTTAAGAAGTGTTCATCATTTCTCTGGTCCATCAAATTTAAGGCTAGTTTAGTTAATTTGAGAATTTGACAAGGCTCTCTGTGCGAGTTTACCCTTAGATTTCTCAACCTGTGAATCTGTTTTTATTGGGTCTCCATGTGGCAGATTAAAACGCAAGACCATAACAGTCTTTTTTTCTAATTATAAGTGAAGAAGGTGGTTTTCTGTTTTTTACGGTGGTGGACTTAAAGGTGTGACACTGTAATGATCTCCAAATGAAGATAAATGAGAGAGTTAATGACTTTTTGATTCACAAAAGCCATTTGCGAAGGACTTAATGTGCTACCGGGTCCACATTTCTTACAATGGACGCTCCAAAACTCAGCTTGCAGAGGCTTCTGGTGGGCACTTATTGTTGCTATGGTTACAAATATAAAACACATCCTCATTACTGCTTTAGTAAGTTCTGTCTGGGGTAAGTTATAATTCGTTTTTTGCTCACTTTCAGAGGAGAATGTTGTTTAGAGCCTAGTTTTGGACATTTACTGTCAATCACCAATAAAGAACAGACACTGTGCACATTTATCTGTGGGAAAAGATATACAGTAGGACAGCACAACGGTTATCAATCAAAATTTGGGAGATTTAGGTGATTTGAGGCTTGATAAAGTGAAGATGTTTTATTTCAAGTCATGCAGCCTTTTAGCACTAGACCTTCATCCATCTTAGATAGAGGCTGACTTAAAAAAAATACATCATTTTTACACAATATAAAATATCCTCAGGGATAATTACAGTGATGGCAATTAAAATTATTTTTTTCTGGAAAAATATCAAAAGCACCAAAATAAAAGCCCACATTCATTGTATCATTCATAGAACAACCTCATATTGGACAGTGTGGATTCAATGTAATGACATCCGAAGTCAACTAGTTCCTTTAACACAGAATAGCGAGGTCATGTGACTGAATTGAAGATATTCAATTCAATAATGGATGTTGAGGACATTCAGTTATTTCATCAGATCATGTTCATCATAAATTTGATCAAAAAGTTTCTCCTCCGTTATTGTTGACAGTATTGACATCTTAAGCCCTGCCTCTTCTTGATATTTATTGGTTGGTTAGATAGAAGTGACATTGACGAGTGCTGCGCTGTTCTGAAAGTTGAATAAACGTTGAGCAAAAACAGCTGCACTATGGTTTGAATAAGACTTAAAACTGAATAATTTGGACAGATTCCCAGTATGAAAACATGTCAAACCTGTTTTCTGAGCTGATTGTCTTTGTATATATTAGTATTAGATGTTGCTGGTGACTAGCATCTTGCTAACATTACTCAGTTTTTGCTGCGACTCATTTCTGAAGTGAAAATAGCTGTAAAAGTCAGTAAAACATACTGTATTCTGGTGCATTTGTGCTCTGTAAAGACGCCATATTCCTCTTTTGGTTGTTGAACTGAATATGTTTGGGAAAGGCTGCCTCAGAGGATGTTGCGGGTGGGATTGAGGTGGTGCTCGGCCGGTTCGTACGCGCCCTATAAACATTAGTTCCTGTTTACTTTTGTTCCAGTGTGATTTAAAGTGACTTCCCCAAACTTCACAGGCCTGTTTAAGCTCAAAAAATGGGACAGCGCTGGAAAAACGATGCCTCTGAAAGCGGGTCCCATCTCCATATTTGCATGCGAGTGGCATTCGAGAAACTCCCACCACAATCATTCAGAGGGACCGCATTATCACTTGCAATTCAGCATCAATGATTTCAAACAACAGTGCTCCGCATTCATACATTTAAGGGTGAATGGGAACCATGTGCTGTGTGGATTACTGATGGTCAAACAGCAGAGACGTGCTGACAGCTCTGCCCGGCCTTGAGGTGCACATCAGCTCAGAATAACTCTGGCAAACTTGCAGCTCTATTTCTTTGCAGAAAAACAGTCCTTCTGGCAGTAAGTCAATCGCATGTATTAAACTACCCCGCGATTCTCGCCAGTCATCGATAGCTCTAAATGAGTGCACATGGTGTCTTGGCTTGGGGCGTCTTTTTGATCAGGTTGAGATTTTAATGGATTTTTCTTCGCCTCTGACAGAGCAGGCTGGGGTTTGGCGGGGGTGGGGGTGGCGGCGCAGGAGGCCGGGGGCAGACTGCAGGCAGCCGGTGGGGTCATTTGAACCTTGCGGTTGCAGAGCAGAGTGCTGAGACACAAAGAGCCAACGCTGCGTTCACAAGTGTCCGACAGCGGGAGAGTCAGGAAGTCTGGCGACTGTAAACCCCACCCGGCCTCACCCCCGTCTCAGATCCACTCCGAGACACACCAGGCGGACACTTCAGCACAAACCGGGCTCAAGCCGCTCTACTGAGGACATTTATATCGATTTGCCAGCCAACCTCCACCATCACTGCTGCAATCGGAACGAGTAATTAATGCACGTGTCTTAATTATAACCATGAAGGAAAAAATCACTGAAACATTAACAGACTTACTGAAATGGTTTAAAACTAAGATTTCAATGTTAACCTTTATTTATAATGAATATTACACCTCTGATAACCCTCAAAAAGCTAAACAGCCACCAATGAGAAGCATCTACTGACTTTTCAACCATTAATTCTATCAATATAGGTAAATAATTGGTGTAAAATGCAGTTTGTCGTCTTTTCGTGGTCATCAGATATGACCCATTTGGACGTTCAGAAGCTCTGTAGTTACCACAGAAATGCCGTCATCTTCTACAACATTGATTCACCAGTAAAACCCGTGGAGTTGGATCAGTGACTGTGGATGGACACACTTGTTTTTACATTCTGTTAATAATAGTTTGTGCTGAAAAATTAATGCTTTCTTCAGTTTCCTCTGTTTTGATTCAACTTTTATGAACATCTACATGATTAGTAAATGAAATATAGAAAATAAATACCAGATTTTAACTGAAAAATACAAAATGCAGATGATAATATCATAATCAGTGGTGATAAATCATTTGGAAGTTATCATGAAAATATTTCTAGGTGTTCAAGAGTTAAACAGACATTGTAGAGTCTGCAGTTTTTGGCTGGATTAAGTCTCAGCACTTTGAAAAAATTGGAACTTAAATGTTTCACTGATTTCTTCTAAAAATCCAAGTAGAGTTTCATAATCTGACAGGATCTCTTTGGCTTTCACTCAGCAGCAGGAAACTGTGAAAATGTACCGTCCAAATCCACTTCTTACAGTCCAAAAAATGTCATCGCTCATTGTCCGACGATGGATTACTTCAAGCTGTTAATATGCAAACTCATGTAGTGGTTTTTATACAGTATATTCTGTTTTATATGCAGGAGTTTTCCTTGATTTTAAGGTGATATCTGGAGCTCTAGTATGCCCCTGAAGTTTCAGTACAAAGGATGTAAGATCACATAATTTTGGATTTTTGTACAAAAACTTGGAATTACAAGACTGATTATATATTTAGAGCATTTTCTGGTTCTCATATGGAGCTACAAGACACAAATATCTACATAACATACAATTCCACAAATACCAAATAGATCAATTTCATAATATTAAATTGCAATAAAAATTTGTCTTTTATTGGACGCATTGTCTTCTGTCTAAACTACCGGCGTCTTCTATGAATTTCACCAAAAAAAGTCCCCACGTTCACGTCAAATCGACATATCGGCATCGGGATTCTGCAACTAAATATAAATAATAAATGAGTATAAAACAAAACCTGGTAATGACATCCACTGCAGCCATTACGCCTGTCATTAAATCCATTTGGATTCTTTATGAATATGCAGAGATCAGCGCACTATGTGAAAAAACCCCCCACAAACACTTATAAACAGTGACTTTTCATGCTATTGTTCTTTTTAGCAGATCTGCAATTATAGATAACAGCAAAAACATTGCAGAAAGTACCTGATAGTCATATGTTTGTCAGCATATATTGGTTTTAAAGTGATCTGACCACTGAGCCCATTTATTTATCACAAAAAAACTAAATTTATCTGCATTTGTTGTTTGGCAGGGGTCGATTTATTGACTGTGAAAATGACAAGACATCGTGTATTTTAATATCTATGTCATATTAACATGTAATATTAACAGTAACTGGATGTAACGAAGTGCAGCAGTTCAGTACAAATGGAGTATTTGGTACTTCTGGTACTTCCTCCTTCTCCACTATTTCCTCCATTACTTCTTAAATCACATGTTTAAAAGTTAATTTTTTCTCATTGAATCAATGAATATGCATTAATACTTGAGGTACTTGTACTTTCCTTTGTCTGACAGCTTTAGTGTTAATTTGTTTTGTTTAACAGGAACCATGTATAAAAAGTTTAAAAAAAAAAAAAAATCTCAGACAGAAAAGATGATATTAAAAGGAAAATGTAAAAAAAAAACAAAAAACAACCCTATATATCCAAAATTGTATTTATAAATTTTATTTCAGGTCCACTTTTTTCATCAGTCCACTGAAAACTGCTTCTTGTAATGTGTGTATGTTTGATGTTTGTGATAAATTACAATTCCCCTCCTTCTTAAGATAAAATTCTTTAACCCTGTAAAACCTGACCCATTAAAAACTAGTCACAATATTCTATTTTTTTTGGAATTTAAACGTTTGAACCCTTTAAACATATTCTAAGCAAAACATTTTGTCATATTTTGTTTATGATATATTTTTTTGTATCACATTTGATATATTGGGCGTTTTTGGTAACTTTTTGCTCACAACATTAACTTTACTAGTAACTTTTTGAAAATATAGAACATTTCAGGTATTTTTTTTCCATAAACATTTTTACAGCCTTTTTATTTCCCTTGAATTTCACCATAATTTCAACATTTGTAAAATATTTTTCAATTTTAAATATTTAGCTTAATGTAATTTTCCTACAGAATGTGCGTTGGATGATTTAATGTTAGTGGCCATATTGAAAAGGCCAAAAAACAAAAAACAAAACAGCCTTTCTACTGGCTGTAGTGGAATGATAATCCCCTAGGGGACAGAAAACGTGTATCACATCATATACAAGTTTTTAAGGAAAGTATTGATCTTTTTGATAAAATAAAGGTCTCAGAACCTGGCGTAGCAAATATGATACAAATGGTTTTAAAGGGTTAAAAAAACTAATAGATTTGCTGGAAAATGCATTGTGCCAAAGCTGAAAACTGCCTTTTTCTGTTTCATTATTCTCATGGGACTGTGACGCTACAAACACTTTATGATCTTATAGAATATGATGCATTTCTGTTGACTTTCTTTAATTTCTGTCGACAAATGAACTCAGTCTTAAACACGCACAGCAGTAAATTCAGTCAAAACATCGTGACAGTATCTGACTTTTACTTCTCATACTGTTTATGCAGAATACTCCTATACTAGTTGTGAAATATGTCTGTAATGTGGTGTAAATAAAGGGTCCAAATCTTCTTATACCACTGAGTATTACAGTAAAATACTTTTAAGAGATTCCCAGAAGAAACCTTAGATTTCAGGTTTTTTTTTTTTAACTTATTGTATCAGTACCTTGAAATATTAAGTGTAATTAACACTAAAATTACACAAGAGAAGGTGATTAACATAAACAAAAAAGCTAAAATTGCACACAAGTTTTATCATGTATACTTTTGTAAATATATGAAATTTAATAATTTAAGACCTAAACAGACTGAAGTCATCTACTAATATAAAATATTTAATACTCTTTGATCCATTAATCTTATAAATACATGTAAATAATTGGTGTAAAATGGAGTTTTTCATCTTTTCATGGTCATCAGATATGATCTATCTGGACGTTCAGAGGCGCCGTAGTGAACATGGAAACTGAACAACATTGAAAAACACAAATAATAAGTAAAATTGATAAAAAATAAAGAAAAATAAGTAAGAAAAGTCACAAAATTATAAATAAAATGGAGAAAATTAGCAAGAAAATGAATAAAAACAGTCAAGGTAATCACTCAAGTGAAAAAAATAATTTTACAAAATATAAGCAGCAAGAGGAAAATAAGCCACAAACTGAACAAAACTGACAAAACACAAATAATAGGTAAAATTGATAAAAATAAAGAAAAACAAGTACAAAAATTCACAAAATAAATGACATGGAGAAAATAAGCAAGAAAATGAACAAAAACAGCCAAGGTAATCACTAAAAAGGACAAAATTAATTAAAAAAAAAATTAACAAAATATAAGCAACAAGAGGAAAATAAGCCACAAAACTGAAGAAACATTAACCTTGTAATGAATGTGGAAACACCGTCCTCTTCTACATTGATTCACCAGTAAAACCCATGGAGTTGGATCAATGACAGTGGATGGAGATGAATGCGTTTATGTAAAAAAGACACATTTTCTGAGGTTTTCTCTGTTTTGATGAAATAACCTTTGAATTTACTCTGAGCTTTTATGAACATCTACATGATCAGTGAATTAAATATAGAAAAATACATGATTTATACTGAAAAATGCAAAATATGGAGGATAATATTATAATAAATGTAACTAAATTAGGAATTAATTTGGAAATCACCCCAGAACTACAGTTTACTTTAGTCTAATGAAGTTTGAACTACACGTGTTGTTTCTTTTTGTGTCTTTAAATAGCTGTAGGTGCTTATTATTTTCTCTCCCCTATTTATTTATTTTTTTTTACATTTTAGATGCAGTAAACTTCAAGTGACTCGTGTAAAACAAACGGCGGCGTCTTCGTTCTAATGAGATACAGTACGAGTCACCCAGGAATCTAGAAGAGAAAACAAGTGATTGTGAGGCAGAACGCAGTGGTTGAGTGAACGGGTTGACAGCGACGGGGCCTTGAACGGCTGTGACAGGGAGAAAGCAGCGCTGAAGGGGGAAGTGACCCGGAAACGGCGTGGAAGTGCAGCTCGCCGGCGCTGCAGGAAAAACCTCTCCAGAAGCACTGATGCAAGTCCGGCCAAACACTCATTTGTCTTATTTCTGCAGAGGTGCATTACTCAGACAGGAGGGTTAGGGGAGAAGAAAGTGCTGTTTAGTTTTTGTTTTTGCCACAGTTGAAGATGCACGTCGACTGTATAGTTCCACCAACGCCACCTTTTAACCCATAAAGACACAGTGCTTCTTTTGTGGCAGTTCCCAAATGAATTTTTCTCTACATATAACCTTCCACAAGCAATTTATCGCTACTTATCAGAATATTATCCTCTGTATTTTGGGTTTTGCCAGTGATATTTAATTGACTGATCATGTAGATGTTCATAAAAGCTCAGTTTCAAGTAGATTATTCTATCAAAAACAGAGAAAATGGAAGAAAAAGTAACTTTTTCAGCCAAATTTGTCAATAATCCACTGTCATTGATCCAACTCCATGGGTTTTACTGGTGAATCAATAGATGACGGTGTTTCCACGTTCATTACATGGGTTTAATAATGTTTCGTCAATTTTGTTCAGTTTATGGCTTATTTTGTTCTCGTTGCTTATTGTATTTGTTAATTTTGTATTCGTTTTGTTCTTTTTAGTGATTACCTTGGCTGTTTTTGTTCATTTTCTTGCTTATTTTCCTGTTATTTATTATTTTGTGAATTTTCTTACTCGTTTTTCTTTATTTTTATCAATATTTTGTTCATTTTTTTAAAATTAATTTTGTTCTTTTTAGTGATCACCTTGGATGTTTTTGTTAATTTTCTTGCTTATTTCCTCCATTTTATTTATTTTTTTGTGAATTTTGTCTTCATTTTTATCAGTCTTACTTATTTGTGTTTTTCAGTTTTGTTCAGTTTGTGGCTTATTTTCCTCTTGTTGCTTATATTTTGTTATTTATTTATTTATTTAGTTCATGTTAGTCATTTCCTTGACTGTTTCTTTTAACTTTCTGGCTTATTTTCTCCAAGTTGTTTATTATTTTGTGAATTTTATTAGTCGTTTTTCTTCATTTTTACCTATTATTTGTGTTTTCTCAATTTCGTTCAGTTTCCATGTTCACTACGGAGCCTCTGAACGTCCAAATGGGTCATATCTGATGACCATGAAAAGATGACAAACTGTATTTTACATCAATTATTTACATGGATTGATAGGATTAGACTTTACATTTTAGGTCAGTAGATAGTTTTGGTCGCCAGTGGATATTTGGGTCTTTATGGGTTAATCTCCGCCTGTCAGAGTGAGCGTTTGGGCTCAGATTCAGTCGTGCAGCAGTTTATAACTCATATGTTCAAGTTATTATTCTGCAGCAAAGTCTGATCTTTCACCGTTTTTTTTTTTTTCTCCATAATGCAGGGTTTCACAAACGTTCATACCTCGAGGCATCTCAGCATCTGTTTTTCTTTCTGATATAAACAAATCAATTCATGCAAAAACAAAAACAAAAAAAAATTGCAGGAATTAGACAGAGGTTCAGGCTTTTCCACACCCTCGCCGTCAACTCGGAGAGCAACAAAACTACATTACTTTTCACCTAATTTCACTTTTTTTTTTTTTGTTGCTTTTTTGGCTGTAATTTATTATCTACTCTAGTTTTTCCAGATTTTTATGCACGTGTGAAGAATAATGATCCAAAATTAGATGGAGAGGGAGAGATTATATGCATATTTTTATTTAGACCTGCAAACCTCCTCACAACTTGGGCCAAAATTATGGAAAACGCTTGACCTCCCTTACGCTTCACTAAAAGTAGAAATCCCACAGTGTTTTTCGGTAAAACTACAAGTGTTTTCACTATTAAATAGACACAAGAGCATTTGAAAGGTGTAGGTTGTTCATATAAAGTCTATTTTATAGACTAAAAATAATAATAGAATAATAAATATAAGTTCTATGTACTTATAAGTGTTAGATATAATAGATTAAAATAGTTCCCATATGGAAATAGGTCGAGTAGCTGTTTTACTAATTGTTACATAATAATATGATGTGTGAATTAATTTTCCACATTAAAATACTACAGAGGTGATGTCTGGAGGCACTGATGAATTAAAATCACATGAAAACACTTAATGTAAAAGGTGCAATGAAGGGTCAAAAATAGAGATTTTGTCGTTGGAATCATCAAACTTTCATCTGTTTGTTAATGTAGGTAACGTTTGGATTGTTGATTGTACATTTGTTATATTTTGATAGTATAAGGGTTAGTAATAGGGGCTATTTATGGCAGTTTGTTGTATTTCTTTGGTATTTTTTGAGTTAAAAAAAAGTTTGGGAATTACAAATCTATACTCAGTTCAATTCCACATCTACAGTCAGAGAAATAAATCCACATATTGCAGCAGTTCTATGTGTTTTGGTTCTAACTGGTGACCCAGGCCTTAGTTTAACGAATAACAACACATCGTAGAAAATTTTAAAAATAATAATAATAAAAATAACCATGAGGGGACGAAGACTTGACAAAAAGACTGCAAGTAAGAAGATAAGAGAAAAAAAAAGATAAAAACATTATATGGAGGTTTTAAGTATAGAAAATCAAGCATTCCAAGCTCTAATTAACATAAATAACATGTTTTATCAGTTGTATCTTTCAGTTTAGGTTGAAATGAACAGGATTTAGAGCAGTTCTGCTTTTTAATTTGAATTATAATAAAATAAATCCCATCCCACATGGATCCTAGGTCTGGACCCAGAACGCAGACTGGATGATCCGGTCCAGATACAGAGTTTTGACATAGTTCTGTCTGAAATATTTTTCAAAATGCTACGAAACAATAAGAAAGCCTGCACTAGAGCGTAGATATCTGTTTATCTGACGTCTGTTTGCATCTTTAGACAATGTTTTCAGATATTTACCTGTAATCAGCTTCAATTTAACACCAACCTGCATGCTTTTCTTTAATAAGACAAATTTTTTTTGTGTATTTCCTTCTGTATAATATAACACAGGCCATAATACTGATTTAAGTCCTTTAGTTTTAAATACTAGGCTGTTTTAGTAACTTTGTCATATTAAACTGCTTTTTCTTTCAATTGTCTTAATGTTTAGAATAATTAACATCATATCAATCCACTGCACTAGTGTTTTATTTCCGTCTTCATCACATTTAGGATAAACTGCATTACTGTTATGTATTTAATCAATAGATGGAGGATTTAACTTAATATTTGTATTTATTTCCATCATTTAAGATGCTCATTAAACCACCATTTACACTTTTATTTCAATAACTATTGGTATGTTTTTCAGGAATTTGGGCTATTTTTCGCCTTTAAATTATTATTTTATTTATAAAATGTTCGTTTTTGCTTTCATTTCTTTATAAATTGTGCTGAATCACATCTGAACCAAAGTTTTAAGAAGAAAATGCAACAATAGATAAATACTAGTACGTTTAGATTTAATAACACAGAAATACTTTAATTGGTCTTATTAGCCTACTTTTTTTAAATACATAAACTAAAAATAAGTAGGTACAGTTTGGTTATTTATATTAGATAATGTTGATTATGTCTATTATATTTTTCTCAGTTTAGGTTTTTGACCTTTAAACTTTCTGTCACAGCAAATAAAAAGAAAATCCTAAATCACATTATTAAAACGGTACAAACAACAAGTTACAGGCCTGAAGTTTCTGTTACTAGTGAAAAGGGAGAGTGAAAAAAGTTACAGAAAGAAAGAAAAAACCTGATTTTAGTTGCTTAAGTGATTTACAGCATCCAATGGTACAGTGGAATAAATAATTAAATAAACAGCTTTATGAATGAATATGCAAACTGTTCCTGTAAGTGACTCTGTAAAAAAGCATGTTTTTTCCCTCTAATTTTATAAACTACTTTTTTTCCCCTGTTTCTATCGAAACAAACACCGAATCTGCAGCTTTTTAAAGGAAAAAAATAATATAAAATAAACCTTGCAGACTTTACACATCAGCTCCTTAAGCTGATGCAGTTTTCCACACTTTAACGAAACAACCTGAATCAGAAACATAAAATAAGATAGCACACACAAAAAAAAGATTACAAATAAACTTCCTAAAGTTCGTTGCGCCGTGATTCCGTTAAATCCACGCACTCAGAATCTGCGAATATCACACATTTTATTGCAAAATTCATCATCGTTATCATTGTCATAATATACAAACTGTATTCACAGTTTAACAGTCTGTCATATGAAATTAAAAAAAAAACATGATAGACGTGTTTGAATGAACATCAATAAGGCCATAAATACACATGAAGGATTTATTCCAAAGAAAAGAAAATAGAAAGTCAATGCAGCATCAGCGGACATTCATTAAAGAGATTAAAACGGCTGGAAAATCTGGAATTCATGCTTTCTCTGAAAATAATAATAATAATAATAATAATAATAATAATAAAAGATTTGGGGAGGTATAAAAGTGGCACATGCATGTCTTGGTTTGTTGATATGATCAGTTGAATGTATTTAATGCATTAAAAAACATAGTCAGGCCTAAAGCCAAAATAAGAGGAAAAGTTCATCCCACTTCCACGCGTTGCCGTGGTCCGTCCACGCAGAGGAAGCCTCAGTCCGTGTCGAACAGGCCCAGGTATTTGCCAGTGTTGGAGAAGTAAATGTAAGGCGCCGCGTTCGCCGTCGGATAGAGGACCGGGAACGGCATCGGTAACAAACATCCGCCCATCAGGCTGCTGTCTTTGGAAAAAGTCTGGAATTGCACGTGTTTCCCCGCGTCCGTGAAGTGTTCGGCGGCCAGCGGCCCCTCCATGTCCGTGGACAGCTGCCTCTTGAGCTTATTGCGCCGGTTCTGGAACCAGATCTTGACCTGGGTCTCGGTGAGCTGCAGGGAGCTGGCCAGGCAGGCCCGCTCCGAGCTGCTCAGGTACCGCTTCATGTCGAACGTGGCCTCCAGCTGGAAGATCTGCCTCTTGGAGAAGATGGTGCGCGTCTTCTTCTTCACCATGGCTTTGGTTTCCGCCTGGGTCTGCGGGTGCTTCTGCTGCTTTCCGTCCTGTTCGTCCTCGGTGCCGTGCGCGCCGTGCGTCCCGGGGCTGGAGCCGGCGGTCGGCGGCGCCGCGCTCTCCCCGCGGTCCTTCGCGTGCGCTGTGGAATGAAGCGACAAAACGGGCTTTGGTGGTGCGTTCAAGTCAAGCGGACACATGGCGGTTATTTTTCTGCAAATACGCGTGGAAAGAGTGGAAGTGCTCAGATGTGACTGCCTGAAACCCAACCCTCCTGTGGTGCGCCTTCAGTAAAGTAACTATAACCTGTCGTGTCCCGTAAAGGTGCGTCAGTCCCCGGTTACCTGCGTCCTCCGGGCCGCTGTCGTGCCTCCTCCGGACGTCCCACATCTCCTCAAAGCGCACTTGAAACTCATTTTTCCAGGCAGAGTCCGGCTGCGCCCTGGGTCCGTCCCGCTGCTTCAGGTTGAGGATGTTGTCGATGGTGAACGTCAGGGACGCGCTCCGGCCGGGCCCATCCTCTTTACTCATATTCCCCGGCATTTCATTTGCTCCTCTGAGATTCCCAAAAGTCTGAGTGCGGACGCTCCGAGCACCATTGCTGCTCGGCTGCGACTAGCAGACGGAGAAGCCAGTGCGCCGTTCTTCAACGACCCGGAAGACGGAGGTTTAGCGGCTTTTGATTGGTGGGGCTGTGGGGCAGATGAGGGCGGGATGCACAGTTTACGTCTGGCTGCCATATTGCGGCTTTAAACACGTTCCTGTCATCGAAGTTCATGCCTGCTCTGCTCAGCGGACCAAGGAAATCCAAGACACTCCTTTGAGTCACAGACTGCCTGGGTTTATTCTGAAGTGCCACATTTACATGCGTCTCTGATTTATGGGCCTAAACTGACTGGTCTGCGGAGATTTTCTTCATTCACTCCTTTGGGCTTTTCCTTTGTCATGACCCCTGGGATTGATCTGTTATTGAACTTTTGGATCAGTCATAAATCCATCTAGTTAAACCTGCAGGAGGACCGTGAACGCACCAAACACACACACATCATGTTCCGGGAAACAACACCACACTTGATTTTTGTATATATATTTTATTCACATGTGGACATATCAGTGTACAAAAGTGTGTATTAAATTCTTTTAAATAAAAAGTCAAAGTATGCAGCTAGAACTAACCCATGCTCACATGAAGACACACAAACCTCACAATGTCTTTTTAATAAATGCTCAGGTCACGTGTTGACCGGTCAGTGCATAGAATCATCCAGAAGTTTGATCAAATACCAATGGAAGGACTGAGTGCAGTTTAGAAAAGTTATTCAATCTGGTGCAGAGACTGGAAATATCTTCTAAAACTCTTGATTCGTTCGAGTCCAAAGAGTCCGCGTCGGCTCAGACCAGACCGGTCAGCTGAGGCGGGATGAACGGCACCGGGTGGCCGTAGTGACCCGTCAGTGGGTAGTTGACCGGGCTGGAGAACCCGAGCACCGGCGGCGACACCCGGGCCAGGCTGGGCAGCGTCACGGGCGCAGGGTTCTCGCGATACAACACGGGAACTCTGACCACCCTCTGGGGGGCGAAGGGCACGGCGGTGCTGGCCTCCAGGTCGGCCGCCACCTGCCGCTTCCACTTGTTCCTGCGGTTCTGGAACCAGATCTTGACCTGGGTCTCGGTGAGCCGCAGGGACGCCGCCAGCCCCGCGCGCTCCGAGCTGCTCAGGTACCGTTTGACGTCGAAGGTGGACTCCAGCTGGAACACCTGGCTCCGGCTGAACACTGTCCGGGTCTTCTTCTTTCGCGCCAGTTTGACGTCACCTGGGCGGAAGTGGAGGAAGAGGGCGGAGTCAGTAAGTCTGTACGCAGGTCTGGAGTCAGCCCCAAACACCGGTATGGGATGTCGACAAAAAATACTGATATATAAGATCACAACAAACTTATGAATGAGGTGGATGTGTGTTCTGTTTTTAATATTGTTTTTTTGTTCAGTCTAATTCTCCAACATTTGCGTTTAGACTAACAATGAAAAATAACTATTTATTATCCTTCAGTGTCCACGGTAAATAAACCTATAACATTAATAATAAAAGGTACAGTTTATATTTAGTGAGTATTTAGCTCAAAATCTCTGTTTAAATCTACAAATCTACTGTTGGAAAGTTAACACAAAAAAGGCTACAGTTTCTGACATACAAATACAACTTTACAAATATCAAACATGGACATGTAACAACAACAACATAAATGTGATTTACTTATTTAACTCATGGTGATGTAAAACAAATTACAGCCTATAGATTCCCCCAAAACTCTTAATTTGTGTTTTATTATTAAATACATATTTGCAACTATATTGTGAAATAGGTTTATGCCAATATTTGGATAATTTTGTTGAAAAGTACGACTTGAGTAATTGTATTTATTTAATTATGCTACTGTGAATCATACAGGGCCTGTATGACTTAAGGGGAACTCTAACTGGAAAATGTCATTACTGTCATTATTGTTTTTGTAAAGTGTCCAGTGACTAAAATGACCCACATGACCAACTTTAAGTTCCTGAAAGCTGTCTCGTGTTTGGATGATGGTGCAGGACGCATGCGTATTGACAGACGTGTGTTTTTACCTGTGTCGCCGCCGTCCTCCCGGGAGAAGCAGGAGGAATGCGCGTCCTCGTCGTCCGTCTGCCCGTCCCCGGCGCTGTCCTGCCCCGGTAAGGCCGGAGAGTCTCTGCTCGGCGCGTCCGGCTCCGCGTGCTCACCCCAGACGGTGCTTTTATAGCGAGGACCTGGAGATGAAGACACTCCAAACTTTAACAGAGATGGTTCAGTGCGTCCCGAATACGCATCAGCTCCTCCGTCAAGCAACGTGACTGAGATTGTTGTGTCATTGCCAAATAATGAGGGAAAAAAAAAAAAAAAAGAAAAACGTTGGCGTGTTTTACGCACGGGCTTTACGCGGTGAAACGGCTCAGCTCGTGTGTCATGTGCACTCGAGGCATCACGTTGAGTCATCGAAGTGACATTTTTTGTGAATCCCTCAAATGTAAACACTGCTGTAACCTAATTCTGACCCGGGCGGCAGTTCCACGCTTTTACGCACAGAATCTCTACACTTTCCAAATTCAATCCGCATTTAGATCCGCTCCTTTGAATAAAATATTAGTGTAAAGCGTTTGTTGTCGGTCAGATTAGAGATAAAGACAGTAGGAGGTAGATTTAATCCTGATTATCCCTATAGTAAGAGGCCAAACCACTTCTATGATCCGCTCTTTTTTAACGTTTTGGCGGAAACACTAACCCAGATGAACAGTTCATACACAGAAGGTTTTACTCACTTGTTTTGGTTGCGCGCAGTGCGCTCTGTGGCGTCTTCAGCGCGTCCGTGTGGCCCAGACGCCGCGGACACACTCCGAAGCCCGGGGTCTCGTCCCGCTCCCCGGCTGAAGCCCCCCTGTCCGGAGTTCCCAGTAAATTCTCGATGTAAAAGGACGAAGCCCTCGGTGACGGACCGAGCTTCGACCTCGGCGCTTTGTCGTCGAGCATACTGAGGGTTAGTCTGCGCCTCCTTTTAGAAAATCCAAGGTTTAAAAGTGAGAATTTATTCCAGGGAATCTGACGGGGATGTGTTCTCCATGCCGGCGCTCGGGTCGCTGTAATCCAGACTCTAAAGTCGCATCGGGGCTTGGAACCCGGGCTTGACTCGCAGACCGCGTCTCGTCCGGAGCCGCTCTTCTTGTAGTCTGAGCGGCGGATCGCCTGCCTGGAGGGACCGCAGGGATGCTGTATTTAGGTCAGTTCGGGGAAAGCGAAGCAGAGATAACGCGGTTGTCCTCAGGGCTGGAGATGGAGCGGGTTTCATGAAGAATGGCACAGTACCGCCTATTGGTTACATTTGTCCATGCACACTTTGCATTTACGCACGGTCTGTTTTCTGTTTACACATCCTCAAAGTGGTCAGCAAAGGCATTTTAACTCAATTTACTGCAGCTGCATATGTCATTTAATTACATCAAGTCTCTTTTGGTCATTTAAGTCACTTTATCATGCACAAAACTCACCACAACTATTAGTTTTTGACGCTCATTAGAAACCATTTGTGGGCCTTATTATTACTATAGATTAATATGAGGCCAAACTTAATAAAATAGGCTTAAATGTAATCATAATAAATAATTATTGTCCTGCAGCCGATTATTAGAAATAGCCTTTACGATGCTCAAAATGTTTAGTTTCATTAGTTTTACTAAAATTAATTGATCTCTTTAATTCTTGATCTATTGTCATTAATCTTTTATGCAGCAAAAAAAAATTAATTCCCCTTTCAGCCCATTTTCATGTGTTTGTTTGCAAATATGTGTTTCCACATTACCAGTAATATGCCCATGAGCATCAACAGTTTCAAAAATAATCTTGTAATGAGTGAAAACCACCTCCTCCTCCTCCTCTTCCTCCTGGGGGTGTGCTGTTCCACCCCCCACTTCCAGAGGCTTAAAGGGCCAATGAGTAATTTCCAGTGTGTGGAAAGTGCAGGGTTACAAAACACAGTCAAACTGACTGGCCTGCCCTCCTCCAGCTTCACTTTTCATTCATTTTAGAGCTTTAAAAAATCCAAATCTGGCACATCAAAATATCAACTAGCCCAGACGTAGCTCCTGGATGCGAGTGCCGGGTTCTGACAGTTTGCCGCTAAATCGGCGCCAAAGGTGAAAAATGTTTAGTCAGCTCTGAAACTGTGAAACAGCGAAGTAAAACAGTCTGGAGTTTGGAGACGTAATAGGATTTAAACCTGATGAAAAGCTTACTTTCATCTGTAAGAGGCTGTGAAGAAACACTGAGAACATTCCAGGCTGCGTGTTGTTCGACCTCATTGAATCTTAGCCGTTTTGTCTTAAAACAGGCCGAAGTATGACATGACATACAGGGCAGCACATACGAAACAACCAAGTGGAAATCAAACAAGGCTCTTAGACTGGGAGAAGGAGCAGCGAAGAAGCCGAGAACAACAAACCGATTGTTTTCTCGCTGGAGTTGCACACAATTGTTCTCCATTGTGCCACTAAATTGACTTTAATAAAGCCTCTTTAAGTAATAGCCAATCAGCCTAATGCTCTGGATTGTGTTTGCAGAGAAACACCTGCTCAATGAGTCCCAAATGGAAGAATTAAACCTCATCAACTTGTTCTTTTTCAGATTTACATGTGAGGAAAAATATGAATGCACTCATAATGAGGCTTCAAGTGGAAATTTGGCTGATGTTCATGTTGTTTTCTGTCATTTTAGTTTGTTCTTGTTGATACAGTCGCAGAAAAAATTATTAGACCTCCCTTGTTTTCTTCAGTTTCTTGTTCATTTTAATGCCTGGTCCAACTAAAGGTCCATTTGTTTAGACAAATATAATGATAACAACAAAAATAG
>JAPQRP010000012.1:17246991-17257744 GCA_037367295.1 Apogon hyalosoma | reverse complement strand
TTTTTTGGTTCAACCAAAATTATGCATACATGTTTTGAAGAGATACAATTAAAATAAATGTTGCTAAACTGTGTTGGACACTTTTATAATGATAACAATCGGCTCAGATAATAATAAAAATAATCTGTCATATTTTCCACAGTTTTGTGTCTGAATCGCAGCTGATGCTCGGTTTCAGGTTTTTTTTTTTTTTCTTTTCATCTCATGTGATTAAACTTACATGGGGGGAAAAAAAAAAAAAGAGGAAACCAGAGGGACATGAAAGATGGAGTAGTCCACTTTAAGGTCCGCCTCAGGACAGGGGTCCACGCACCCACGGTCGGCTGCTTGTCACGCGAGTCCCGGGTCTCCCACTGGACTCGGGAACGTGAAGGCAACAAAGGGTTTCCTCTAAAAAAAAAAAAAAATAATAATAATAGTTTATGTCAAAGTATTAAACTCATGGTGCGTTTACGGACCTGGAGAAAACTGTTAGATCTCTATAAAAACAGGGATTATTATCAGTTATTTGCAGAAAATGAACTCATAGATAAATGAATAGAAATACGAACACCGTGTTTACTTATGATTTAATCTTTCATATTGTTAAATATTCTAGGCTTGGATGTTTTCGATCAATCAACATTATTTAATCACTTCACGGCAACTTTCCAGGACGCAGCGTCAGGCCTCGTGCGTATAAAACCAAATACTCCTTGTTTTTAGGTCCTTTTCTAGTCAGGATATTCAAGTTTAATTACTTCTTTTATTTCTAACTTTGCACTTTAAAGAATGTGAGTAAATTGCGGTGATATTCTATACATCTGCAGCATCTGGACTGAATGTAAATCTGCTTCCGTCGCCTTTGTTTCGTGCGTAAATTTATTCGTTTATTTGTTCGCATACATATAAAAATACTTGTAACGAAAAAGTAACGAGATCAAACAGAAAAAAACTGCTAGGAACTGGAATCTAAAAATAGCGAATGCAGAGCAATAAAACACATGAATTTTTAATAAAATGACTTAATCAATATTTGATTTTTACCTATAGGCCACAGACAGCCTACATATGAAATGTTGCATTTTGGTTCGTTCATTGCAGCAAAAATAAATAATAAATATTTTTATTTTTTATTTCTTGGTTTGTGCAAAAGCAAACAAAAAATAGGAGAAACGTTGTTTTTTTTTTTTAATTAGATAAGTAAAGTGACGTCAGTTTTAATATTATAAGAACTACGTCTCAAATATTGTAAATGAAGAGAATGAAGTTTCATCATCTTTAATTCCAGCTGCTCATGTGTTTGTGGTTAAAATACCAAACATGATTCCCATCTAATATGTTAAATTTTTCAGATTTTGGAGGTTTTCGAACAACACGTGAGGCCGAAAAGTTCACTCCTGTCAAATCCAGGCTGTGGGAAAACGTGTAGAAAATAAATAAATAAACCATTGTGTTAATTTTCGGCGGTGTTCGTGCTGGATGTGGATCTGGTTTCCATCAGATGATGTTTTTGAGGAGAAACAGAAACACCCAGATGTGAGTCCACCATCAGGTTCAAGTTGGATTTACATCAGGAAAACAACAAAACAACAACATGAGGCAAGGATCTAATGTGCAAACCTTTAAATAAATGCACGTATTAAGAAAAGAAATAAAAATAAAGGTGTAAAGCATCGGTGTAATACCGTTTTCAGCCGCAGGGGGGAAGCAGAGCACAGGTTTCCACTTAAATAGGACAGTAAAACTTTTATATTTAGTCAAATAATGTCAATTTGGAGGTTTTTTTTAAATGATTATACTGATAATTTTTTTCCCTCGTGAAGGTTTTAACCGAAATTGGAAATAAGTCATTATTTTATGTATTAGCATTTGTTGATTATTAGTTATCAAACAGGCTACAAGTTGGATTAAAAGAAAATAAAGAATGAAAAACCTATATAATTCAATTTATAAATACTTTACTCAATATTAGTTATTTATCAATTTTTATGTCAAGAAAAGCATTTTTATTTTTGTAACCTGACTAAAATTGCACTACAAAAAAGAAAATATGACCGTTATTTAAAAAAAAAAAATTCTAAAGTTCTGCAAATTAACTTTATCGATTAAAATGTACTTAATCAAATGTAGTTAATACAGCCAAAAATATTAAACAAAACCTAAATTAATTTCACAAGAAAAGTGAATATTTGTTGTGAACTATTAGTCAGAAGTTATATTAAATATAAAAAATGTTGATTTCAGATTTAGTTCAAGTAAAAGTTTTAGATGTAATAAAATTACGTGGCTCATTTTAGCCATTTTAAACACTTTTGTTGTTGACAGTGTTTCCATAAATAAAAACAGGTCACAGGTTTTATAGAAAAAAAGTTTTTTAGTTTTGAATCAGCAACATAGTTTATCATAAAACTTTATTTACTTTCCAAATATCGATATTTACACAAATTGAAATTATTGACTTTGAAAATACTAAAAACACTATGAACATTTAATTAGTAAATGTTATAAATATGTTTAATTCAACACAAAATCTATTAAGTCCGTGTTGGATTCGTTATTATTTTATTCTCATGTTTTTCTTTGTGATTTTTGGAGTAAATGCGTAATAATAATTCGTAAGGTTTCCTGTTTTTTTTTATCAATAATAGTTTGTTATTCAGAGACATTTGGTCAAATATCCTCCACTGAGATCCTGTTAGTTTATTTCTTTCATTACGTCCTCATTAGATTCTGTTTTAATCATGTTTCAGAGCTTGTTTTCATTATCAGATAGAAAACCCTGAGCATCAGATGTTCATTGTGCAGCTGTAATGTGACTGTTGTGTCACTAGATGGCAGTGTTTCACTTCTGCTCTATTTTTGATGAACACAAATGTGCATGAATGTAGAAACATTTACAGCAGGATTAACCAACCTCCAGTTTGTAAAGAAGTTAATATGAGTGCAATCCTAAACATATACAGCTGTAAAATGTAACTTAAACACAAATACATCTGGAAAATACATCAGAATCATCAAATGTCAGGATTTTTATGACCCCATGATTATTAAAGACGGTACGTAAAAGAATCAACATTCAACTTATTTTGTTCATTTTCATTCAGTGTTGTGAAAGATCACATAGGGGGAAAATGTAATCAAGAAAATAAACAATAATGAACCAAATAATTAAAAAAAACAAACCATATAATTAAGACAATGAAAGAAACATTAACCAAATAATGAAGAAAATAAGCAAAACTGAACCGTGTAAACAGGAAAATGAATGAACAAGAGACAAATACTCAAGACTGTGGACAAAAATAAACCAAATACTCAAGAATATGAACAACCATTAACCAGATGCTCAATAATATGAATAAAAATGAACCAGATAATCAAGAAAATGAATGAAAATTAAGCAAAAAATCATTAAAACCCACAAAAAATGAACTAAATAATCAAGAAAATTCATTAAAATAATAGAGAAAATGACCAAAAACTAACCAAATAATCGGGGATATTAAATAAAAATGAGCTAGGTAATCAAGAAAGTGAACCAAATTGCAGAGAAAATTAACCAAATAATAGAAAAAAAATAACAAAAATGAACTAAATATTCAGGAAAATGAACAAAAAATGAACTCAATAATCAAGAAAATTAACCCAATAATTGAGAAAAGGAACAAAATGAACAAAAGTCACAAAAACAAACCATATAATTTAAAAAAAATGAATGTAAATTAACTAGATAATCAATAATATGAATTAAATCTTGAATGTTCCATTATTTGTTCTCGATCTTGAGTGAGTTTCTGAAATGCAGCCATATGTAACAGAATAAAACACTAACACAGACCATTCATTTGACTCCATTCCCTGATAAAACACCCTTTTACTTCATTCAGGTGTCGAAAATGGAACCGCTGTGTTGATTTCCAGATTTGCTGTCAGTTTTCACACTAACATGAATCTGCTGGCAACATTTCACTGGTTTTTAATACCCTGGATGTTCAGAGAATGGCTCATAAAACCCAAAGTTTAACGTGTAAATAAATCCTACATTCGTCTGAACGATGATTCCTGTTGCTCTGTCTTTATCCGGCTCATAAATACTTAAATAATTCCACTTTGAATGGGAAATATCAGCTTTATGTATAATGGAACACGGTGACTTTAATTACCCTTAAGATTCATTTATCAGCAACAGAATGCATGTTACCTGCGAATATTAGATCTCAGAGCACAAAATGTCAGCCTGTCTTCATAACAGCACTCAGAGCTGTGGGTCAAAGTTAGGGTCAGGACCCAGGAGCTGTTTTTATTGGGTCGCCAGTCGGAAGCAGAAAATATATGTCAAATAATGGGATAAGTGAGCTCATCTCCACAGTTAATATCAAAGACGGATGTCCACAGGAGGAGTTTAGAATCAAGCCAAAATGACGTAAAAGATAAAAAAAAAACAAAAAACGTAGAGAACAATGATACACATAATATGGAATATGGTTGTTATTTTGAGTCTGGTTTCGACTGGCTCTATGTAAAGTGTCATGAGATAACTTCTGTCATGATTTGGCGCTATATAAATAAATTTGATTTGAAATTTGATTTGAATATGGAAATGAATAGACAGGATAACATAGAAATGATGGAACGAGATGAAATATGCAACATAAAAGAGTGGATGTGGAGAAAATAAAGTAAAATTTACAATAACTGATGTAAGAAACGCAACAATATAAAAATGAAAACAAAATGAAACTGTGAATGTAGCGGGCACAATGTGTGTGTGATTATGGACGTTGGTCTGTGATGCATTTGAACAGTTTTCAGTCCAGATGACAGACCTGACGCCGTCGTGCGAAGAACAGCGGCAGTTTGCATCTTTCCTACCGTGCTAGGCAACGTATCGACGCTAATGTTAGCTGTTGTTTACCCGTTCCAAATATGTTGTTTTAACACACGAAGACCCAAACATCCACCGTCGACCAAAACCTTCTTCTGGTGTAAAATGTTTAAATACCTGTTGATCCACTAATTCGATCAATACATGTAAATAACTGGTGTAAAATGCAGTTTGTCGTCTTTTCACGGTCATCAGATATGACCCATTTGGACGTTCAGAGGCTCCGTAGTTACCGCGGAAACACCGTCATCTTCTACAACATCGATTCACCAGTAAAACCCATGGAGTTGGATCAATGACAGTGGATGGAAACACTGGGTTTGTGTTCAGTTAATGAGAGATTTTACTGAAAAAGTCACTTTTACTTCAGATTTTTCTGTTTCTGACATAATGACCTTTGGATCTTCTCTACGTTTTTATGAACACTTACATGATCAGTGAATTAAATATTGAGAAATACCAGGATTTTACTGAAGAAATGCAAAATAAGTAGAATAATATTACAATAAATGGTGATTAATCACTTAAGAAAGGGTATTTGCAAACCGCCACAAAAGTAGCACTGGGTTTTTATGGGTTAATCTGGAACATGGTGTGATAGTCCTCTGTATTTTCTGATTTTCTATGTCTATACAATGTAAACGCAGCAGCAGTAGCACCTCAGCAGGTGAAAAAGAGCAGATTTTTTTTTAAAGATTTATTTTACATGTTTCTTATATCAGACAGTAATTTTAGCTAACACGCAACATAAGGCTAATGTTAGCAGAAATATAGTCTTATATTCCTATGGATTTTCAGGTTTTCTATGTTTATAAAGTTTAAACCCAGCAGCAGTGGTACATCATCAAGTGGAAAAACAACAAAAAGACCGATTTTTTTGATTTACTTTACAACTTTCCTAAGTTGTTGGCTAGCAAGTGGCTAAACGCTAACATTAGCAGTTGTCTAAGCATTTCATATATGTTGTTTTAATCTGAAACATGGTCTGATATCCCTGTGGAGTTACAGTATCCAGTGAAGAAAAAGTGTTTTGTCAGATTTTTAATGTTTACACAACTTAACCACAGAAGCAGTTGCTATTTATTTTACAGCGTCGGTACTGTGTTAGCTAACAAGTGGTTTAATGGTAACGTTAGCTGTTGTTTAACCAGCTCTAATGTTGTTTAACTGATAGTGATATTAGATTAAATATATTCCTCTGAACTTTTAATATCCATTTTTAGTGTTTATATGAAGTAAACACAGCAGCTGTAACACTTCATGAGGTGAAAAACAGCAGATTTTTCAGATTTATTTGACGTATTTCTTACTGCACAGTATCAGACAGGAATGTTAGCCAACAGGTGGCTGAACGCTAATCTTAGCTGTTGTTTAACCAGTTCAATTATATGTTTAGTTTGAAATATGATCTAATATTTCTCTGGATTTTCAGATTTTCTGTGTTTTTATGACAGCAGTTTTAGCAGCAGTAGCCCCTGAGGAGAAAAACAAGAAAGGCTAATTTTTCAGATTAATTTGACATTCTTCTGAGCATGTTAGCTAACATGGCTAAATGCTAATGTTAGCTGTTGCCTGACCGTTTCACAGATGTTGTTTTAATCTGAAATGTGGTCTGATATTCCTCTGGATTTTCAATATCCAATAAAGTAAGGAGGAAAATGGTCGCCGTGTGACTACAGTGGAATATGATTACACTAAATATTATTGGTAATTCAGTAAAAGTGTAATTATAGGAAATGAAAATGTCATGTAGAAAAACAGCGTGTTGTTACTGACTGTATTCTTGTTTCATTCTCATAGGGTCTCAGTCCTGATCCTACACTTGGCCATTTTTAATTCCAGTTGTTTTACAGCTTCGGCCCCGTATTTCCTTGCGTTTTCACGTTAATTAAAATGACTGGTGAGGTTTAGAAACAAAGTGACATTACGGCAGCAAATTGTGTTTAGGGACGGCCCAGTTGCCTCGGAGTTCAGCCGTAATCCAGTTGATTACGGCGTTAGCATCGTCTGTAATAACATTAGCCCAAACCGGAGTAATAACACCCAGCACATAATAACCAAAATGGGGCTTTAATGACTTTTTAATACTGTTTTTTACTTCTGTTGGTCCAAGTAGATCAAATTGTGAAAGTTTTTTGTTGACACTTCAGTAATATTGAAGTTTATGTTGATTGTGTATTTATTTATTTTTCTTGTCTCCATGTGACCTTGCCTTAAAAATGAGAAACATATGGACATTAATAATTATATTTAAACACGTGAACAATTCCTGCACTCGTCAGTGATAAAACTGTGCAGCCTATGCACAAAACAAATCAACTTTTCCTCATCCAATAAACATCATAGGTAACATCAGGAACTTTTTTAAAATCCAAACTCAGCTGCACAAAATGAGTTTGCATTTCTTCTGTTTCTGAGTAAGTCGACATAAATTAGATATATATTGGTTGGATATATTGGGCACGGAGTGAACATTTAGTCATCGAAGCTGATGTTGGAAACAGCAACATGATCAGTGTAAGGAACGACTTTGATAATGTTCATATTATAACGGTGATGACTGGGGGAAAGCGTCTCCAACTGCCGGTCTTGTTGGGTGTTCCTGGTCTGTAGTGGTTAGTACCTGCCAAAAATGGAGCAAGGAAGGATAATTGATCATCTGTGGGAGGTGCAGGACCTATATATTTATATAATGTATTTAATCGTGATTAATTTCAATTAATCCACAGCAACCCTGTGATTAATCTGATTAAACATTTTATCATTTTGTGTTCTTAATTCTGTCTCGAGCTTTCATCTGCTTTTAAATGGACATTTATCATATTGTATAGATATGAATGTGATGGGAATCTGTCTCTAGGCTGACTGTAAATCTCTATTTTTGTTTTGACTGTGGTGCTGAGCTGTTTTGTGTTGTTTTGAAAAATGAAAATTTAATAAATATGTTCTTGGAAAAAAAAAAGTAATCATTTGACAGCACTAAAATGAACCCATTGAGGCAGTGGTCTTATGGGGTATATTTGCTGTTTTATAGAAGAATATCAAGACTTAAGTTGAGAAAATGAGGTGTGTCAGACTCTGATTAGAAGTAGAGACAAAGATTTTTTTTCAACCATATTTCATGATGTAGAGTCGGCTGAAATGTTGTGTAATTGAAGGTGCGAAGATTCAACAGGATTTTAAAACAGGAGTGGCCTTTACATTTTCACCTGTAAAATGCAAATGTTTAATGTAGTTTGTTATTTTGTAGGCTATTTGTATTATCACTAATTTTGTCTCAACACAAGTCATTTACTTCTCAACTCAACCTTACCTGTTTTTACTCCTTGGCTTTGGATCCAGCATCAGACTCGGCTCTTGTTTTATAGCTTAGTTATGTTTGTATGAATGATTTACAGCACTTTGGATGAACAGTGGTCGTTCGTAAAGGCTTTTATAAATAAAGTTGAGTTGTGTTTACGCTTTACACAACAGTTGAACTCTCTTGATCTTCAGGTGTATGAGTCAACCACGTTAGAGTATAAACTAAAAGTCTAGGTCCAAGTATTTGTTTGTTTGTTTAATCTTTTGAGGGTTAAGTCGGGCTGAAAGCTGAAGGATTCTGACTGTCCTTTTTACTCATTCCTAAACCGTTCGTAGGTATCATTAATTGTGGAGATTTCAGTGTCTAAATCCTCCATCACTTGAGGTCAGTGTTGTTCGCTGTGGTCTGAATTCCTCGAGCCGGGCGCCGCGTTTTGCTCAGTGGTTTCAACACCTTTCTGGAGTGGAAATGAAGACGAGCACCGGTCTGTTGTCGTTATACATGGCTGAGCGGTGCACATCTGAGGTAAAAGCTGAGTCTAGACTCTGTGTATCACGTACGGCTTAATTCATTACAACAAGACGGAGGGCTCGATGGGCGCACTCAGCACGCCGTTTCTCTCCACGGACGATCAAATCAAATTATCCCTTCAGAGGAGCTTAGAGGCAGAATATCCCGTCATGAGATTCTTGTGCAAAGAGAGCAGAGGATAAAATAAATAATTGCATGAGGCTATCTCTTCTAAGAGAAAAACACTTCCATCGTAATGCAAATGAGTGTTTGTGGGCTTTCATATCAACAGAGTTCTGAAATCAGTGTGCGGGTGGCAGGATCCGGTTCCTGGGAGTCCAGTTAGACGTGGTCATTTGCATCGCCTCCAGCTGTCCTTCCTCTTCAGCGGCACCACCGTGCATATGAAAAATCACTTCATTCTCCAACGCAAAAACATCTTATTTAACAGAAACCGGCGTAGACTCTGCAGATTTGAAATAAGCAGCCAGCTTCTTTGTGGGAAGCAGGTTTAATACATCATGTTGTGTGTGAAAACTCACCAAAAGTTATTAAATGTTCTAGCAGAGGAACTTTTTCATTCAGTTGGGTCTTTAAAGGCTTTTCTAACTTGTTAAAGTCTAATCTGAATCTGCTCTAAAGGGAATGCATTTATGCAGAAGTTAGAGGCTTAAAGGTTTAGTGTGAAAGATTCACTGAGGTTTAATGGGATTTAAATTTACAAACGTAAACTAATATTCATTATTATGTTTTCTTTAGTGCATAATCACCTGGAAATATTAATTGCGTTAGAATGAGCTGTTTATATTGACATTTCACAATGTTGGGATGGCCAAAACAATGACAGACTGGTTCAAACAGGGTGTATGTGTTTTACAGCTGCCACCATAGGGGAGGATGAGGTGGAGGGTCTTCAAACGGACCCTATAGTCACCAATAGATGGCACTATATACCACACAGGAAAAGGAGTTAATGCTTCAGGGTTAAGATTGAGGTTAGGTTTAGTGCAGACATGATTAAACAATATTAAAATATGACTGTAGTCTCTGATTTTGTCTGTGTTTTTTTAATTAACTGAGTGTTGGTGTTTTTTATTTAATAAATCAAAGTAAATGAGTCTAATCTGAGTTATTCAAAAAGATGAAAACTACATTGTGGAGAAAAGGCGTTCTAACATTTCAGTTCCTGTTGCTGACATTTTGGAGCAAAGTAAACGTGCATCCATTTCAGTCTATTGGTTTGATCATTTGGTCTGAAGTTGGAATGGTTAAATAGTTGTTACATTACGTTAATAGGACATTAATGTGATCATTTTGAGAAATTGGAAAAATCTCTGAATTGACCCTGGGCATATTCATATATTTAATATTCACTACTCAATTCAATATTTGTTTTCCTGTTTCCAGTTTCCTGCCCCCCCCAAACCCAAAACATGTAGGTTAATCCTCCTGTGAATTCACTTTATCGAGGCAATGCTAATGCTAATTGCTAATGCTAGGGTGCTGTGTGTATTGGTGTGGGTAAAATACAGGTATAATAGAAATGAATTACCCTCATTCATTAGTTCCGTATAGTATTATTAGAATGTTTAGTAAAAAAAATTCTGAACTTATCTTGCAGATATGAGTGTGTTGTGTTGCAGACATGAACTGAATTTATTTGCTCATAGGCCTGTGTGTTACTGTAAATGTATGTGACCACTAGAGGGAGTATAGAGTCACTGTGTGAACACTAACATCAAGGCTGAGCTGAGGAGGGGGACTTTCAGGAAACATCTTTTAGGGTCAAAGAAAAGAAGGAACACAAATAGAACCCCTGTTGTTTTCACCACTGGACACAGCTGTAAATGAAAAGAATGGAGTTTGATGCTGAAATGGCAGCTTTTCTTCTTCACGGTCGGTTTGATTCTGTGACTTATGACGGTATAAAGATATTATAGGATGTTATTATCTTTGCTAAGTTGTTGTTTGTTGATCCACAGTTCAGACTAAACGGTGACAGTTCTGACCTTGTTTGTTCGATTCCAAACAGATCTTTAGTTCAGCTACTGACAACACAAACTGTACAGAAA
>JAPQRP010000012.1:17181271-17201398 GCA_037367295.1 Apogon hyalosoma | reverse complement strand
GGGGTGGGGGTGGGGGGGTGAGGATGTGAGGATTGTGTTTTTTTGGGGCTGAGCTGTGGAAGTCAGCTCTCCAGGCGTCTGATTGGATTGGATGTGGTTTCGTGGGTCAGACGGTGTGGGCTCGTGGGCGCGGGAGGTGTCAGATGGTGCGTGGACGCTCCGGACCCTCAGGAGACACGTTTCTCACCCCATGGAGGTGTCTTCTGTTTCTAACGGGCTGATTGTGTTGGACAGTAATGACAGTTTCACAGTGTTACAGCTGCTGTTTCCTCTGATGGACTTCAGCTCAGGGGTCAGAGGTCAGAGGTCAGGGGTCAGGGGTCAGGGTGGACTTGAATCAAACCAGAGGACGTGACGAAACCTGCCTTTAATAAAACAGATCATAGAACCTTTTTATTTAGTGCCTCTAGTCCGTTTGAGGCTTTTTTTTCTTCACATTTGTTGATCATCGTGATTATTGTTCGTTTTGGTTCATTTTCTTTATTATTTTGGTCGTTTTTCCATTTTCTTGTGATTATTATGTTACATTCCAATTATCTCCATCATTATTTTGTTCATTTGTATTATCATTGTGATTATTTTGTTGATTTCTGGTCATTTTATTTATCATGTTCAGTTTTGTTCATTTTCTTCATTGATTATTTCATTAATAATTGTCCACCATTTCCTTGGTCATTTTTATTCATTTTTTTTATATTTTTAATTACATTTTCCTTATGCGTTTGGTCAGTTTTGTTAATTCCTTTTATCATTTTACTCATCTTTGGTTATTTTATTTATTTAGGTATCTTTTGGTATTCATTTTCTTTACCATTTTGTTCATTTTTGTTGATATTCTTTATCATTTGGTTCATTTTCTTGTACATTTGGTTCCTTGTTAATTTTCAACCACTTTCTTGAGTATTTAAATTTTCACTTTTGTGTTCATTTTTATGCATTTTGTTGATTTTTTTTCTTTACATTTTTATTTTCCTTAATAGTTTGGTTATTTTTATTCATTCGCTTGATTATTTTACTAATCTTTGTCATCTTATTTTATTTTTTATTCAGTTATTAAGAATTTTGATCAATTTTGTGAATTTTCTGGACTATTTTTGTTCATTTTTATTCATTTGCTTTATCATTTTGTTGATTTGTGGTCATTTTCTTAATCACTGTGTTCAGCTTTTTTTTTTTTTTTTTTTTTCTTTTTCTTTTACTATAGTGTTCATTGTCTTGATTATTTCTATAATAGCATACTAGTCCACTTTCTTGATTATTATTTTCTTACATTTTGTCGATGTTCTTTATTATTTTGTTAATTTTTAGCAATTATTTTGTTCATTTTCTTTATAGATTTTGTGCATTTTCTTTATTTTGTTCATTTTTTATTATTTTGTTCTTTCTTTTTGTTCTGTGTTCATTTTCTTTATTATATTGATAATTTTCTTAATTGTTTTGGTAAGTTTTGTTCATTATCTGGTTATTTTGGCTTGTTTCTCTTTTGCTCATTCCGTTAATTTAATTCTTAAACTTAACAAAATAAGTCCAGTCTTCATCCTTATGCATCTTATCTTTTATTTAAAGAGACATTTAATCATTTATGTTGATTCATTTTCAGTTAAACCTGGAAATGTTTTGGCTGTTCTTCATGAATTTTTAAACATTTTGGCCGCGAGGAGACACCACATTTAGTTTTTGGGTCTTGAGCTGAAAAAGTTTGGTATGTAAGAATATACTCAATCGGATAATTCATCTTTGAATCAGAGTTTTCCAACATTTTTTTCTTGATTTGATACGTATGTGTACTGGATCTGTATATTTATAGATAATTATAAAAGAACAGGCAGAGTTTAGAAAGGTTGAGGACAGAATAAATAGATAATGTATTTACTAAAAGGTTCAACGTGATAGATTTGTAAATGCTTGTTTGTTGTTGTCAGATTCTGTTTTGTCATTTATTGACATTAATTCTTTTTCTGAGCCTGGTTTTACCTTCTGTTTTCCTGACACTGGAAACACTGATCCTCTTTTTTTTTTCCACTGTTTGTTTTCTCTGACATCTGTGGAGGATTTACAGCGCAGACCGAACACAAATCCTACCAAAACTCCTCAAAAAACACAATATGAAGTTTTATTTAAACATGAGGGAGAAAACAACATAATTTTGATTAATCTGACACTAGGGCAAACGTTTCACCTATGCAGCTGAACGTAGAAAAATGAAAATGTTTCCTCCGCCGTCAAAATAAACTAAGGTACTGATACGACTCTGATCTTCTAATACTGAAGTGAAAATATCCAGTGACCATCTTACCTTTAGTGCTTGACTTTATCAGGATATTGTCATTTACAACCTGAAATTTAAAAAATACCAGTATGAAAATGCAAGTTGAAAAAGACCCACTGATTTTTAGAATTGACTTGTATTTTATTGTCATTCTGTCTGATCAGTTTCACTTGATTTTTACACCTTTTACTTTGTTGACATTATTTTACTGCAGCATGAGCCACAAATTTCATGAACACTAGAAAAACCAGGGGTCGCTGTAAACCGGAAGTTGCCAACCATCACCAGTGGTTTGGTTTTATAAATGTAGTGTCTTTAAGATGCTAATTGTGTGGTATGGATGTTGGCACAAACCAATCTGTAATGACTAAAAATGGGCATTAGATTAAAAAAATAGAATTTGTAAAGGTCTCATTTTACTAATCCTAATACATAAATAGTACCTCACATTAGCAATTAGCATTTAGCACATAGCACGCATTAGAAGCAGTGAGCTGCCATTGAAGGCGGTCAGGGACCAACTCCAGATCTTCATCAGTACCGTGGTCAGGAGCACTAGTCATAAGTCTTAGTCTCTTATCCAGGCTGTAAACTTTTATAATTGATTTGACATATTTCTCAAATCACATACTAACAAAATGTTGTTGCTTAAAAATGAGTGTATAGTGTGCAAATCAATGCATTTGTGCAGGTACATTTGACCCTAGTGAAGGTTGTATGTGCAAATGCTCTTATTTCAAATGATCTTGACTATAACAATAGACACACAGGCTGTATATAATCAGAGGATAGAGGAGCCTCTAACCATCGCCATGTTTACTTTTTAGAGCCAGAAGTGACCATATTTGGACAAAAAGGGGTGGAGCTACAGGGAAGTGAGAGGTCATGGGTGAGCTAATGCTAAATGCTAGCTTAATGGGACGATAAGTCCCTAACTTCACCAAGCATTAATCATTTTGCCACTTCTCAGTCACAACTAGTGGAGATATCTGTTCATAAAAATCAGCGTTATTGAATAAAAGAGAGATTAATGATGAATGGAGGAAAAATTTAAAGATGGACCAGGTCAGTTATTAGAAGGTCCAACAGATTTACTATTGCTGTGTTTTCACTATGTGGAACCAGCTCAACTCAACTGTACTCAGGTACCAGGTACTATTCCTACAGACCATTTCCATTACAGGATACTACTAACTTTTGAGTACCTGGTCGTCATAGCGACGCTGCATGTAACTTCTGTGAGATCTGCTCAGAGAGTTACTGATAAACTCGCTTGTTGCGTGTTGCCCCATCAAGCTCACACTGAATCCTCTCATCGGCCACCAAGGACAGAAATGTCTGAACCTCCTCGACGGACCACGGTGTCATTTTGTGGGCTGTCGTCATGGATTAGCCTACCGGTATATTTACTGTAAACTTCCAAATCTGTTTTTTTTTTTTAATGGCGTGTCGCACATTGACGACGCAGTGACAACTCTCTGACCAATCAGTGGTCTGCAGTGTTTACACGTCACATTTTAATATTTCTTCACCCATTTTGGAACCTCGGCAGAGCAAGTACTAAAAAAAAAATAGTAGCGGTTACCAGATTCCAGGTACTTTTATGTAATAGAAACTGAAAAGGTCAAGTCGAGTCGAGTCACGTAGTGGAAACACAGCATATGTTTAGAGAGAAGTTCAGTGTAAGTCTATGGGAGTTGGGGTTTTTTTTGTAGCAGCCTCTAGTGGCCGTCGGTGGTATTACAACTATACAATACTGTACTTCCAAGTGGCTTTGAGGGAAAGTCAAAAACTGGTCAACCTCATCGCTTTATTAAAACAGGATAGAGCACGGTTAATAAAAACAGCTGTAGGTAACTTTTAGGTTTTTGGTGGTTCCAGTGTTTGAAGACAAATTCTCCACTAGATTTACATATTTCATATACTGTACGTATATTCACAGTTACTTTCACACCACTTCAGATTTTTCAAAATAAAAAAAAAAAACCAAATAAACAGATGATGTGACCTGTGAGAGCTTTGAAAGTAAGCAATAAAACTAATGACCAATAAGATACAGCAAAAAAAAAAAGTATTAAGAATGACAGACAGTTATTTTATTACCTCATGTCAGTGTGTTTCAGCTCTGCAGATTTTCCTCAGGGTATAAAACCATAGACGTCATGATACTGTAAAACTGATTATCAGATCCAAATGGTCAGCCTGTACGCTTATTTAGTACTATTTGTTTGTGTAAAAGGCAGCAGTGCAGTTCAGAAGGGGTTAAAGTCATTTATTTAACTCAAATAGCGTGTTTTTCCTCGGTCAGTGCTTTACCTTCAGTCGACAGGGACACATTAAGGAGCAGAATACTACTGAAGAAAATAATGAAAGAAATAAATGAAACTGACATAGATTTTTTTTTTTTTTTACTGTTTAAGTCTGTCCTGTCCATGTGTCATGTCACTTCCTGTCTATCTGTGTCTGTCCCTGAAAAAAATCTGTGTTGAGTTAAATCATTGCTTTATTTACCTTCCCCTGAACATGACAGGACAAATAAACAACTACCAAATGAAACATAAAGCATAAATATGTGCAACACCTCATAAAAACCTTATTCCATAAAGATCTGACGTGGCGAATATAGAGGCAATAATGTAACATGTAAATTAGGTCACACAAACTCTCAAAATATACCTTTAACTGGTCATTTTCCACAGTCTGTCATTATTGTGCACCTAATTTTTCATTTTTTTGTCGTTTTCAGCTCTTTTGCTTTTGCCCGAGCGCAGCAGTCACTATGAAGTTTTATTGTCACAAGTAAAATGATAATGACAAGAACGAAAATAACCTTGATTTCAAACACAAGAACAAACAAACTCTATAAGATAAACGAAAGGAAAAGAGAGAAAAAAAAACAGCTTTTAACAGAACAACGAGCAAAGACCAAACAAAAATGCAATATAACACATTAATAGCACTTTTTTGTCCAGAAATCATGAATCTATTGGTTAGTTTTCAATGAACGCCCAGGTCTGCTTTGCCACTTATTGAGAATCCCCCAAATCCTCAGCTAAACTGATGTAAAAAGCTGCAGCAATTGATAGTTTTTTGGCATCATTGGCCAACAATCCCATAATTATCTTTAAGCTTATTGTTATTCAAATGGTCTAAGAAAAAACGTAATTATATCCATAAGTATCGATCAGATGTTTGGGAAAATGTCTTCGGTCTTCTGTTAAAACATCAGGTTAATATATTTTTATTTTTATATAGGCAGAGATGCAGCAACAAGATGCAACTTCGGAAATTATGTCGTTTTTTTTTTTCCAGCTCCTACCGCTTTAATGTATACAACATTGAAATTTTTTTTGATTTTTGTGCCGTTTTCTCCAAATCCGGGATCTTTCCGTATGTTTTTTCTTCCGTTTTGCTTTTTCTACATGTGATGCTTTGAGACTAATTTGTGAATATCTTCTATAAATATACGAAGATCCGTTTATTAATTGAAAACAGTTAAGAACTAGACAATAGAGCAGATGTAGAACAGTTGTTGAGTGTCGGTTGCAGAGGGAGGCGTATGACTCACAGTCTTACCTCATCTGGTGGTGCTTTATCCTGGGATGTGAACCCGTGACCCCCTCCCCCCCTTAAAGCCTCCCCTTGTCAGCTTCCATACCACTGCACCAGCTTCACCTCCTCACTTTTATTATCGGCAGAAGCTCATAAAAAACTTACCAAACCCCTGAAATGAGACATGTGAGGTAGTAAGACAGGGCTTGGTTTAGGTTTCCTCAGTGTTGCGTTGTCAGGAGGTGCTGACGCTGTCGGCATCGGTTATGAATATTGCAACAGAAAACTTGTGTTGTGATGGTATTTTTCAATAATTGATCGGAGGCTCATTCTCAGAGTATCCCGCTGTATGTTCCGTGTTCGCAGTTTCGCAAAAAACATACAACTGAAATTGATTCTAACACCGTAAAATACACATTAGCTTAAAGAAGAAGCGACGTCGGAGGATCAGATGGTAGTGATCTACACCGGTTGTGTTGTGTTGACTCTGCAGGAAGTGAGACGAGCTGACAGCTTTCAAACACGATTTACATGACGACGGTAAATAATGCCCCCACTTTCAGTTCTAATTATGACTTTACACGTCTCCATCCTTACTGTCACTGTACATCGAAATGAACTCTCTTGGTTTGCCTTGTGTGTACCTTCCAGTTGTGTTGCTTATGCACTGCAGGTATATGTTATGACTGATGGTGGTGTCAAAATGGAGGCAGGGGATATGTTTATTTCATGATACATACACACCAGCATTCTTGCACATTTTTCTCCAAGTTTACTTGCTAAAACAAGTAGATGGAGGGTAAATAATTCTATGAAAACTGAAAACTTCACTATTGGCGGCTGCCTCGTTACAGTTGTGCTCATAAGTTTACATGCTGACGCAGTACACACAGATGTTGATGACTGATAGATGGCCGCTGTCAAAATTGTGGTTTGAAGACAAAACTGACAAAAAAAATGACATTGGTTCAGGCTTTTAGGTGTGAAAATCGTATTTAGCCACAGTTCATGGGCAAATATAGTGTATTTTATTAATATTCCAGTCTTAACTTTCTGTTTCTACTCATTTACAGAGTCTAATTACCTGTATTTTACTGTAAATGTACTTTGGACTGTAAAAGTCAGTTGTATTTCTGAAGACATGACGTTTTTTCCTTTTTTTTTTCTCATTCTAACTGTGTTGTGTTATAAGTAGTGTTTTGTTCTGTACCTATAAGCTCTCATTATCTCAACAAATCATCTTAATAACGTCTTAAGTAATTACGGGTCTCTAGACGGAATGAATACGAGTAGATACAACACAAAGTCCTGATACAAACCAATCACTGTACCAGAGTCTGGTATCTCATTAAAAATTCAATATCCAAATCTCCGGCTGTCTAAAATATTAATCTGCAAAACTGTCTTTCCTTTAATCATGTGCAAACTCAAGGACTATGACTGTAAGAAAACAACGGCTACTCCTTGCAGGGATGTATTGAGCTGTGAAACAATGAGCATGAAAAATGTGGCTGTATTAAATATTACAGCATAAACCAGCCTGACCTTCCTCGGAGACATGCTGCATCATCACTTTGTCAGAATATTCCACATTCTGACACTGTTTAGAAACTTTAGAAACAAGCCGTCTCTTATTAATAAGGAGAGAAGGTGTGTTATGAAGAGAAGATGACACACTCCTCGGTGTCTTCAGGGTTTCATGTCAAAGAAGAGCCCGTGTAAAATCTGTGTTGTGTCGTTATGGTAAAAATCTGCTGCGTTAACTGGATGTCAGTCACCGAACGCTGAATGAGCAAATGGTCCCTGCAGAACGGCGCCACCCACTGAGCAGCACATTGTTAAATGAGCAAAAAAAGGCCTGACAGGAAGAGGAGGAGGACGAAGGACGTGTTTTAGAATCCTAATAGGGCTTTTTAACTCATATGTCATACTTATTTGGTCACCATTACCTCTTCATCCCTGGGCCATTTGTGTTCAGTCAGAATCAATTCAGCGTAATCAATGTAACAGAAGAATATGGATAAGCTTAACGGCGTCAAATGCATTTTAATTCAGGGGCCACATTCAGCCCAGTATGATCTCAACTGGGTCTGACCAGTAAGTAATAATATAATAACAAATAAATAATATCAACGCCAAACTTTTCTCTATGTTTTAGAGTGAATAGAGTAAAATTCTACAAAATATCCTTTAAAAGAAACTGAACAACTACAAACATCCTGAAATTTCTTGAGAAAAGTAAGTGCAATTTTAACAATAATGTGCCTCAGCTCATCATTTCCACATGTGTATTAGAACTTACAGATTACAGTGGATCTACAAATATACAAAATATTTAGTTACAGGTTGAAATTCTCTTAAGACATTTCATGTTGTTGATATTTGTTCAGGTTATTCACAATTTTTGTGAAAGGATATTTTGTAAATGCAAACATTTCCATGTAATTTGACTTTTTTTGCACTAAAACAAAGAGAAAAAAAATTGGAGTTGTCATTATTTGTAGGTTATTTTGTTATTATTTTACTGGTCCAGTCCATTTGAGATGTATGTGGCCCCTGAACTAGTCACACCCCAGTTTTAGACATACCTGCAAATTTCTAACAAAATGCTACAATAAAAGTAGTAAATCTTGACCAAATTTGGGTTTTTATTTTAGTAATATAACAACAATAATAATAAATTCTATTTATATTCATGACACCCAAGGACACTGTGCAGTAGAGGATAAAACAGACAATGCATAGAATACAAAGAAGCAAACAAACAGATAAAAGAGTAATTGCGATAGTATAGAAACAGAGGGCATTCAGCCTGTATTAAAGGATATTTTTATACATATCTCATCATTGTCCATAGCTGTATTTTATTGGTCTAATCCACTTCAGATCATATTAGTCTGTATCTGGAACCTGAACTAAAATGAGTTTACTGTCCTTGATTGTTAATATCTTCTGTTTAATTTTTGTATTTCACAAATTCATCCCACAGACCCAATTGGACTCTGGAGGGTCGTTTTTTGTCCATGTGCCATATGTTTGATTAGCCCATCGCAGAATCCTCATTCATATAAAACTAAGTTATTATCAGCAGTAAAGGTAAGACAAAAGTCCTCATCCTCTCTTCATAACGTGACCTTTATGTGTGAGCTGCAAACTTCAGTAAAAACACAAATGAAACATGTTCTGGGTTTCCACGTCCTAAGGATCCTCATAAAACCAGACTAAACTGGTGTATTATTCCGCATGTCTTAAGGCACCTACACGCTGAGATTTCATCCTTACCGCCCCTTCCACAGTAATGTTGCTACATTTAGAAAAAAATAATTTCTACATTTCTTCCTCTTGTCTGTTTCAGAAAAAAAAAAAAAGAGAAGAAATTTTTCATGTTTCCTGTGCAAAGATTTTTCAGGAAAAACATCTGTACAAGTGAGATTTATGGTTTGTTGAATTTCACCACAAAAAAAGACACAAAAACTAAATTCTTACATTCAGAACCTTTGATAGGACGTCTGTTTGTACTATAAATTACGAAACAAATGTCATGTGGACATTTTTTTTTTTTTTTTAATGGAAGAAGAAAGTATCTCTGAGGATAAATATCCATGTTAGTGTGGACAGGACAGGACTCAGTGTCATTAACATGGATTCGACCTGCGACAAAACAGAAAAAATACAAGTCCGTGCAGATCTACTGTGAAAACACACATGGATGTTTAATTTTTGCCTAATTGAAAATATACCTGAACATCTTTGCACCCTAAAATAGATCTGACTAAATCCTCCTGAATCTTACACGTTACACAGCTTTACATGTAACTAAACTGGACTGTAAACACACATCATACCTCACTTTAATGTGCAATAACACCAAACACAGAACATTTGCCTCATGTCTGGCATGTTTGTTTCCATTGTTTACTCTGTTACATTTGCATTTGCACTGTTCACTACCCTGTTACATTTGCATTGTTTACACTGTTTACACCGTTACATGGATGTTTACATTACAATGTTACATTTGTACATTTTTATACTACTTTTAATATTCTTAACTCTACCATTTCATACAGTATATCTCTTATTTGCACATATTTAGATTGCACACTACTTTATATCTTATGTTTTTCTAATATATGTCCTTGTCTTATTGTGCTATTATTTAGATGTAAGTGCACTGTTGCCGGCAGAGACCACCTGCAATATCGTTGCACAAATGGTGTACTGACAATAAAGCCTATTCTATTCTATTCTATTCTATTCTATTCTATTCTATTCTATTCTATTCTATTCTATTCTATTCTATTCTATTCTATAGTCGCTTTTCCATTGACCCTCAAATTGCGCAAATATAACTTATGCATTAAAATTTACCTAATGGTTAAACGTCAATTTCGCCAAAACCTGAAAGTTTTCCGCTGGCAAGAGGTGTTTTTTGGGGCATAGCGCAAATGGTATATTATGCAAAACTGCAATGGAAAGACCTTTTTCCACAACTAGAGTCAGGTGAATTAAAAAACCAGATGTTGAGAGACGTTACAACAAATGAAGAAGAAGAGTTTAAAAAGAAACATGGTGTGGTATGTGTGGACACACCAGGAAACTGAATAATTTTTTAATTTAGTATGAGATAGAGGGGTAATATACAATAAGAATGAATATATCTGTAAATCAACACGATATTTACGTTCATCGCCATCTTTATGGAATGACTTCTCGTGTCATCTCGCGATAATAAATAAACAAATCATCATATTTGTGAGTTAATGGAAAAACAGACATTATGCACTTCTGCTTTTTTGACATTTAGTAAATGTAGGTAAAGTTTTGCACAGATGTTCAAAGGAAAAGTGGCTTATGACGCTAGCAATCACTATATCCAAACCATGTTTCACTGGAGAGAACAGGCATATGGTAGAAGAATCTCAGCAGTTTTTCCGTATAATCATACTCGTGCATTGACTCATGGGGATCCACAGGTTCTAGATGTGGTAGTTTTTATGCTGTTGTGTATTTGTGCATGCTGTACCGCATTTGTCCAGCAGTCACTGCCAAAGAGTTTTGGGCATAGCAACATGATTGTAAGGTTACTGTATTCCAAAATTACTAATATCTCAGAAAATATTGGGCCTATCAATTTGCCATTTTTGCTTCTGTCTTCCTTGACTAAAAATACATAAGTATGACAGACTGCAGCAGTCAGCGCTGTACGGATTTTGTGTAATTCCTGAGACACACATGCACACACACACAGAAGCCACTTGGCTTTTATAATATAAATGGAAAACCTTGTAGCCTTTAGTAACATGAGCAAAACATTAAAGCCAAATTCAGCCACTTCAAAATACACAAATGAAAAAGGTATTTTTAATTCTCTTTTCCTGTTTTTGCATCTGAATTTTTAAAAAATATTTCTACTTAAAAACCACATTCCAACCCCTAAAACCACAGCTCAGTCTTTTTTTTTTTTTAAGTTTATTACATTAGTTCTTTCCTTTCTTTTCAACAGAGCCCTTATTAGAGTTTTCAGTATTTTCACCCAGTTACACTCACTTTCATATTTGACTTGGAAATATTTTTGATATTTCTGAATTTATAACTTTGACTTTTCTCCGAGTTGAGCAGCTCTCTGACTTATTTATGCACCGTGTTCCTGATTAGAGGACGACAGCTAATCAGCCCGGACTTGTTCAAGAGGGAACTTCCAGTCAGAGGTTAAAATGTGTTAACACTGATCAACGTTTCTGCCACATGCCGGCGGCGCTGACTGATAGCGACACGAGAAAGGCCGGTGCTTTGATCGGCTGTCGCTCGCCCAGGTCTTTCGTTTTTAATGGCTCCATTTGTCAGGTCGGCCGAACAGCACAAACCTGTCAAGATAATGGCTGTCGGGAAGGTGGTGTTACTTTATTGCTTGGACGTCATTCTCAAAAGGTTTTTATATCCTTAAATAAAAAGGAAAGAGAAATACTGAAGTACATTAAACACAAAGCATCATAACGTTAAACTGATGTCAGTCAGTTATAGTGTGTTAGTATCTGATTTACACTTTAGACCAGGGGTGGCAAACATACAAGGCCACCGAAGGGCCCAATCCAACCCACGGGATGATGCAAAAATGCAAAAATGACACTGAAGATATTAACAATTAAAGAAGTTAAAATCATTATAGTTCAGGTTCCACATACAGACCAATCCAATCTCAAGTGGGTCGGACCACTAAAACACTATCATAATGACCTATAAATACTGACAACTACAACATTTTTTATTTGTTTTAGTGTAAAAAAGTAAGATTACATGAAAATGTTTGTTTACAAACTATTCTTTTACAAAAAATGTGAATAACCTGAACAAATATGAACAACCTGAAGTGTTTTAACACAAATAAGTGGAATTTTACCGATATTCTACCTGTTACTAAATGTTTTGTGTATTTGTAGATCCTGTACGTTGTAATGCACCTGTGTAAATGATAAACTGAGGCCTAATACTGTTAAAATTGCACATATGTTGCAAAAGAAGCTTCAAGTTGGGTGTGTTATTGATATTTTAAAGGATAGTTTGTAGGTACAAACATTTTCAATGTCATTTTACGTTTTTTCACTCTAAATCATAAAGAAAAGTTTGGAATTGACATAATTTATAGGTTATTTTGTTAATATTTTACTGGTCCAATCCATTTGAGATCATATTGGACTGTATGTGGCCCCTAAACTAAAATTAATATCACACCCTAGTTTTAGAAATACCTGCAAATTTCTAACAAAATGCCAGAATTATAGTAAATCTTGACCAAATTTAGGTATTTATTTTAGTATTTAGGATTCAGCCTGTGTTGAAGGATATTTTCACACATATGTCATCATTGTCCATAGCTGCAATCATGTAGTAATTCATTCATAATTTTACATAAGGTAGTGCATTTCACTATCAATATCTTCAGATCTAAAAACCTTCAGATCAGGGCAGGATAACGAACCCTGGAAGTGTTTCCTAATCACTGTTCACGCGTAGCTTCATTAGCGCCGCAGTAAAAGGCTATAAAATACAGCTGACAGCCTCCTCTTCTGTGAGATCTTACACCTACTGCTGAAAATTTACTGTTTCAATTAGTTGTTGACCTCGTACGCCATCCTCGCTCACATTAAGAGCACTACAATTCTTTGTCACTGAATTTTAAGCAGCAGCGTGACATGAGCAGCTTCTGTCGTACGGTTTGGCTTTTGTAAATCAGAAGGTGTCAGTATATGTGTATATATACATGCAGAATGGTGCATTTTCACTCTGTTCTCACACACTTCCATGGTGTGAAATGTGCCTCGGCTGATAACTGACAGCAGATATGATATACAGTTAATGTCAGCACTAATGCATATCAGTTTTGTCGTCACGTCAGCAGGGGGTGTCACTAAAATTCATCTGTGTTAGACTTGGAGTTCCTCCAGAATCCCCCATCGATGCTAAGCGCTGTGTTTGTGCTGGAGAGATAATAAAATGTGTGGCCAGGATGGGAAATGAAAATCAGTGTGATTTTATTCCTGTTATTACAGCCGTTTAGTTTTATGCAGATACTTCAGATATTGGAGTCCAGTAGAGTTAAAGGTCTAATGTGTTGCTTAAGCAGGGTCTAATTACACCAATAGAGTATAATAACTACAATTATGGTTTATTAGTTTAAAGCCTAATGAAATTTACTGTTGTGTTTCCTGAGAATGAGCTTTTTATTTACAGAGTGGTGTTACACACCGGCCTCAACACCACTTTCTGGTCTCGGTCTCATCTCCAACTTGAACAAAGTGTTATTTCAAGACTAGAAAAGGTTCCAGCAACAGCACATTAACTATATAGAGGTAGTTAGCAGATGCTCAGTAATATCAGAGTTTGGTTTGTTAACTGCCACTTGTTAAACCTCAGTATACATGATTTTGCCGCCGCCATGTTGGTCTCATGAAAACTCGTGAGTGGAGATGGATGAAACCAGAACTTATGGAAAACAACGTCCTCATCTACTAACAGTGAGATAATAAATACATGAACATTATAATTTCAGCTGCTAAATAAATTACTTCAGTAATGGGAACGTCGTGACATGTAACACACTAATAACAGCTACATGAGCTAATTAGCAGGCTAGCTGATAGACTATATAATTCAATACATATTAATGCTAACATCAGCTAATGCAGCTAAGTTACTCTGGTTATTGTAATTAATCACCAGTAAACTTAATGTATGAATCTGATGATGGTCTTATTAGTGTCGGAGAAAAGTATGTTTTATTTACTTAATGAGCTCTGAATGTCCAACTCAGAAACAAGCTAACGCTAGTTAGCACAGCCTGACCTGTCAATTACAGTGGCCACACCCTTAATTACAAAGAACTTTGGGCTAAAATATTAAGTAAAATATAAAAGTCTTATTAGTTTAACTCCTTAAAGACAACCACAGGAACCTACCTATCAGGGGAAAACACTTTATTTATTCAACATGAGCTTTGAGTCTGACTCTGCAACCAAGCTAATGTTAGTAAAACGCCTGTCAATCACAGTGGCCACACCCTTAATTACTTAGTTACATTAAAATTCACCTTCTGTAACATCACAGAAGAAGAAATGAACAATAGAGACCAACAACATTTTTTGTACCAGGCTAAAGCATGTTTATATCTGCTGTAAAGTTTCCATCCCCCTAGTGGACATTAAAATTACTGCAGATTTTGACACTTGCTTTTAACATTTGACACAAATGTAAAAAGATCTGAAATGAAGGTGACAGTGTGTGGTGAGGTTGCTCAGTGGGGAACAGTAACTTTAAGAACCTTTTTATAAACCACAAATGAATTTGTTTCAGCTTCTATAAATCAAATTTCTCCTCATGATAAATGAAAAAACACTGACACTGAATAAAATATTAAACCAGTTACTTCCTCAAACTGAAATTAAAAGTATACGTGGACTCTCAAACAAAGAACAAAACTGAAAAACTGAAGTAAAAATATAGAATTATTCAGTAAAAACTTAAAATGGTAATAACTGCTGATTTGTTAGCATGAAATAACATGAAGTAAGTATAAAGTCAATTAATATCTCCTGTATTTTAGCTAAATAATGCATATGGTACCCTAATTGTCATAAACCATGCAGAAATATTGATATATCTATACTTTGAATGTTGACAGACTCTAACCTAATAAAAGCTGAATCTGCTTCGATTGAAACACATTTATTCAGTAATTTGTTTCTTGATTCTGATTGGCTATAAGGTTATACTTCCTGCTGATTCTTCTCAACATAAAACCATCCCCACCTACCAAAAGGTCAATATTTATCACAGGAAACAAGATATTAAATAGATTTTCATTCAAACTGCATCTTTTATGTCTGTTTTAAACAAAAATTAGACATTGCACCTTTAACTTGTATCCTTTAACCTGATATTCAATCAATAAAAACACCTAAAACACCAAACTAAGGATGCCTGATAAAACACGTTTTTCTCTGCTGTATACTGCCATTATTTTTAATTAAATTTCAATTAATTTTTCAACACTTCATTGAGCCAATCTGTTGCGGTCGCTGACAGTCTCCTCCATTATAATGAATATTGGCCGTTGTAATTTATTTAGAGTTGATTAAGTATTTACATCTCTCTGCCGTAAATACTCATTGCTGCAATACATGTGTATTAATCCACCGCAGAAACTAGTCCCAGTGTTTACTCGTTTCAGGAACATTCACTTAAAACTGTTTAGGAAATCACATTTAAATAATACATGTTCGTTTTTTCTCTATATCTGTACTTTAAGTTATATTTTCCCGATATAAAACAGAATAAAAAATACTTCACTGACCACTTACTTCTGATGAACTTCCTCCAGCAAAGGAATATTTCACAACAGCCCAATTTCTCTGATGTGTAACTAGTTATTTATTCATCCCTGTTGTCCAATACTCCTCTAGTTTATAAAATACATGAATAATTTAGAGTTGACCATGAGAACAGTGCCCTGTGGTTCAGTAATGAACTCAGTCATAATGATCATCGAGCCGGCTGCCTCGCAGCCAAAGAAACTAATAAGAGACGGACCATTGAATGCATCAGGCCGGTGTCGAGCTTTGTTCCATATTAGACTGTTGAATATGGAGGTTTGATGGTGATCCAGAGTCAGTTCCTACACCTAGTTGTGTTTTAGGGCTGGTGGGGATGATCAGGCCTACACCCCAGGACCCCAGTCCCACATAATAATGAACTTTAATTTAATTTTAGAGGATTTGTTTGTAAAATGCCAGATTCTGAGTGTCTTTATGGGCATTTTCACATCTTAGAGGGCTCACATTTAGCTAAACCCACTTTTATTAGTCTTCGGTTCATTTATTTGTGTAATTGGATCCTAATAGTTCATACAGTTTGAATTTGAACCCTCCAGGTGCTGCAAAGCTATCTTTTTATTAATTTTGACAAAAATCAAGTGAATTTCTACAACCCCTTTTAATTTCGTCATAATTTGTTACGGCTATAACTAGTTACGTCACGACATTTGCACATATAAGGTCAAGACTACCGACGAACATTTCTCTGAGTACGACAGAATTGTTTATCAGCAGCAGCGGTTGTAGTCCATACTGAAAATATGTCCAGACTTTGAGCTGATTACCTAAAATTTGGTTGTTTTTGGTTGTATTAACGAACACAAGTGGTTGAACAGGACAGGGCAGCAGGTCAACAACCTGAAGAGGTGAAGTGGCTCATTTGCATTTAAAGGGCCAGCGCTCAAAAACAACCTTTCTGGTGTCATTAGCCAGAAATAGGGTTGAAGATGGACCTGTGGAGTTGAATTAATAAAGAATTCAGACCCAAGCAGAGCATTTACAGTTTATGGAGACCACAGGGAAATGTTTTAAAATGCATAATTCCATTTAAAAAAGCAAAATATCACTCCTTTAAAGCTTGAATCAAGGTGTGTGTTTTTTTTGTTACCCCTTACGTGCATAAGTGGGTCAAAAATTACCTGATGAGGTTGTTTTCTTTCAATATATTTGTACTGAAAAGTTATTGCATATTCCAGGATTCCCCAGAAAACATGTTATTTACATCATGCTATTTAAATTTTTAACTTACCTTTTATAGATTTTATGAAATTGTAGTTTTTGTATTACTACCCCAACCTTCCATAGGTGGGTAAAAATGACCTACATTCATTTTCAGTAGAATTTCATCTGAACCTTTGATTCATTCTTCAGTAAAACCAAAGAACTCACACTGAATGGATGTTGACATTGTTCTATTGTTATGTACTATATATTACATATTATATGTAATCGGCTTTTCAAAAATATTTTTAAAAACATTTTAAAAATGTAAAAAAATATATATTATTTTTAACATGACAAAAAAACAAAAGTGACATAAAAACACATTAATTTTAACAGTTAGTTAAGTAACACTTCATACTGTAAATCCACAACCAGTCAGGTGCAAACAACCAAGAGATGTTTAGCCTCATATTCTGTTCAACTATATTCCTTGTGTAAAACCCAAAGATGGAGGAGACTAATCAAAGCCATAAAATACAAGAGAGACACTTTGGATTGGCTCCAAAGACTGCGTTCTGGGATGATTCTTCAACAAAAGGAGCACAGTCTCATTTCACCTGCTTTGCAAAAGTTTTCAGACACAAGGAGGGATACAGTCACATCGAAATTAAACAAAATACAGTAAAAAAAAAAAAAAAAAAAAACACTCTAATTTTAACTTTAATAGTTGTTTAGTTAGCTTGATAAATGACAGTGATTATAAATGCTTATTTTCATATCCAGTTAATTATGTTTGGTTGAAAAACTCAAGTTTTCTGTCATTTTTCTCTGTTTTGATATTACAGTCTTTGAATTTACTCTGAGGTTTTATGAATGTCTGCATGCTTGGTAAATTAAATATAGTAAATTCACTGAAAAATGCAACATGCAGAGGACAATATTGTAAAAGACAATGATAAATCACGTACAGTGTTACATTTAGAGAAACATTCATTTGGAAGTTGCTACAAAAATAGTTCTAGGTCTTTAAGGGTTAATGTAATAAAAGCAACAATAATACAGAAATATATCACACACTCTCATAAACATTTACAGTTATTTTAATGTCCCTTTCCAACACAATAATCCAGTAGAGAGCTAGTTTACTGATATATAATTTACAGAAACTAGCTGACATAATGTGTACAGCAACATAATAATGATATTAGTGAACTGACCGTTAGATCAGTCGACTGAACATGTTTGTGTGAACAGAATTCCATTTTCTTTACTTCCTCTGGTGACACGGTGGTGTAGTGGATAGCACTCGTGCCTCAGAGCAAGATAGGTTGTGGGTTCGATTCCAGCATTAGTAGATGGGGGTGGGACCTTCCTGTGTGGAGTTTGCATGTTCTCCCCGTGTCTGTGTGGGTTCTCTCCAGGTACTCCGGCTCCTCCCACCATCCAAACACATGCAGTGATAGGTTAATCAGTTAATCTAAATTGCCCATAGGTGTGAATGTGAGACTGACTGATTGTCTGCGATGAACTGGCGACATGTCCGGGGTGTACCATAAGTATCTGGGATAGGCTCCAGCGACCCCCATGACCCTAGTGAGGATAAAGCGGGTTCAGAAAATGAATAAATGAATTTACTTCCTCTGCCAGCCGATGTATGTGGAGAGAGTTACTTGCAGAGTTGTGTGAAAATGTGAGTGTTTTTCCAGAGTAAATGCCATGAAACATTCAAAAATAGTGTTTTATTTATGTGATTCACACCTTCGTTCTCACTAATGCTGCTCGCTCTCTTCATTTTCACTTAATTTATTAGAGTGAATATTATGAACAATATTCCCAAAGATAACGATAATACGACTGAAGAATAATGATGTAATTCAGTGAGTGAAATTAGTGAATAGATAAAAGAATAAAACCACATCGTGTTTCATCTCTGTACTGGAGCTAGGCAGTACTTTCCTCGTGTCTGAAATACCAACTGTAAACAGTCTGTGGTCTGAAATGAATCAGATTATGAGGACTTTACACAACACCACCGCCATACACAGACACATAAGCAGCTGAGAACATATGCCGAAGCGTCATCATGGCGTGATGTTACACAGTAAGGGCTGGTTCCTGAAAATGTAAACACACTCATGCGTCTCGGGAACTGACCTGATGCGAAACACGACTACACGAAGGAGATGGATCATTGTGAACCCTCAGCACTGCCTCTCATGGTGCTTTTACATACAGTATTTTCTGGGTAGTTATGGAAATGCGGTGGGCCTTGAACACATTGGACACATTTATTGTTGTTAATGATCGTCTGTACCAGGGCATATGGCGATGATTTACTTCTGAGCCGATTTAACCCATAAGGACCCAGTGGGCAGTTCCCAAATGGCTTTTTCTCTATATTTAACCATTCTTAAGTGGTTTATCACCATTTATTGTAATATTATCTTCTCTTGTTTGTTTTTTTTTCCCAATAAAAATCTGGTATTTTCCAACATTTGATTTACTAATTGTGTAGGTGTTCATGAAAGCTCAGGGTAAAGTTGAGGATTATTATATCAAAAAAAGAGAAAACTGAAGAAAAAGTTGCTTTTTCAACAAAATCTCTCATGAACTGAACATAATCCAAGTGTCTCCATCCACTGTCATTGATCCAACTCCATGGGTTTTATTGTTGAATCAATGTTGTAGAAGATGACGGTGTTTCCACATTCCACTACTGAGCTTCTGAACGTCCAAATGGGTCATATCTGATGACCATAAAAATATGACAAACTGTATTTAACACCAATTATTTACATGGATTAGTGGATCAACAGGTATTAAACATTTTATATCAGTAGATGATTTTGGTAGATGGTGGATGTTTGGGTCTTTATGGGTTAATGTGGTCGATCGTAAAACTCAAATACTGGTTTAGCACAGAGACCTGGGTTTAGTTCTTTTTTATTTGTGTATATAAGAAATATCTGTCAAACTAACAGTAGAAGGTAGTAAAAAGTAAGACTTTCTTTGCACTGATTCCACATTATTCTGTAATTTTACATTTAAATGACCATTATTATAAGCTTCAATCAAGTCAAGTCAGGTCAGTTTATTTACAGTCACAGAAAAAATTATTAGACCACCCTTGTTTTCTTCAATTTCTTGTACATTTTAATGCCTGGTACAACTGAACGTGCATTTGTTTGGACAAATGTAATGATAACAACAAAAATAGCTCATAGTAGTTTAATTTCAGAGCTGATATCTATCCATGTTCCATGTTTTCTTGAT
>JAPQRP010000012.1:17168481-17181171 GCA_037367295.1 Apogon hyalosoma | reverse complement strand
TTGTACTGACAAAAACAGTGCTTTTATTCATTCCATGTTTTCTTTTCTGTCTGTTTTAGTCACGTGATCCACACAGGCGTTAGTAGTGGATTGCATAACCATTGTTTTTGATGACTTTTGATGGTCTAATATTTTTTTTTACATACATAGAACATTTAAAAACAACAGACATTGACCCAAAGTACTTTATAGACAAAGGTAGTAATAGCATTTTTTAAAGGTAGGGTAGAACATGGGCTTTAGGGTAGAACATGGGCTACAGCATAGGAAAGGCAGAGAATATAATACAAGTTAAAAGAACATTAAGACTCAGTGATAGGAATTATCAATAAACACATAAGTTAAAATATGTAAATAAATAGAGATCAAAACAAAACAACTAGAAAAGTGTAAGTAAATAGGGATCAAAACACTAAATATGATTCAGATAAAACCAGAATAAAAAAGAAAAACAAGATGACTGTCAGACTGAACTAAAAGAAAGGGTAAAAAGATGGGTTTTCGAGGTAGATTTAAAACTGATAATGGTTGAGCAGGATTTGATGTGAGTTGGGAAACTATTCCAAAGCTTTGGCGCATAAACAGAAAAGGCCTGATCACCTTTGTTTTTGAGGCGCGTTAGGGGGATTGTGAGAGGATGACCTGAGTGACCTTGGGGGACAATAGGGAGGAAGAAAAGAATGACGATTATGCAAATTGTGCATTTAATTAAACTTATAACCAGGATGACAGTAGAGTAATAAAATATGAAGAATGAAAAAAAAAAAAGTAGTAAAAAACCTACACATATACAGACATGTACAGACTAGTGAAGAAAAATGTTTGAAGAAAACAACAGCACATGAGATATAGTTGTGTATTTGAAACAAACAGTGGAAAGTAAAGAATCAGTGCTCAAAGATAAAAAGATCTGAAATAAAAGACTTTCTCTTTGTACTGATTCTGAATAATTGTGTAATTTTACATTTAAATAACCATTATTATAAGCTTCAGTCAGAAGGAGAAAAACAGGGTGATTAATCATGATTAATTACAGCAAATTATGCACTTAATTTAGATTTTAATCATGTTCAGCATGTCTGTCCATCATTTTGTTTCTGTGGCAGATCCGTGAAACCATTGAGTATATTTCCATCCGATGTGTTATAATCGGTCTGTCCATCTAAATTCAATCCATCTAATTCCAGATGCATTTTTTCGTCTTTTAACAAACATATATGCTTTATAAATGCTAATATAATAACCTGCGATCAACTGCTAAACATCAGGGCCAAACTACGTGTCAGAATAAGTGGCTTGTTTAAGTGACTCTTCTCTGGTTTCCCTCTCACACCTACAGTATCAGGATGTGCTTACAGTACCGTTGGATGTCCGATTATGCCGTGTCCACACTGTGCATAGCCTTAAATAAAGCCCTCTTTAATCGCCTGCTCGCATGTCAACGTGTCCTTGAGCAAGACACTAAAGTTTAATGGCTGCCCATGCCCAGAAGGGTAAAAATACTGAACGAGCAAAACAGGAGGTGAGAGTCAAATAGAGCCCAAGGATAAAGTATTACCGTCCAATCTAGCAGGTCAAGCCAGAAACAAGGATGTAAGGGAGACAGAAGATAATGATGGTTTATATTTAGCAACTTATATTCACCTTATGTCATTTTATTGTGTCGAAATAGTCTAAACATTAACATTAACCCTTTCATACATAGTGGTCCCTACTATTCTACAGCTGTTCTCTTGCATATTCATGGATTTTATTGTTTTAGTTCCATATCAACCAACACAGTGGAGTTATGCATCATCCCATACACTACAATTCATACTGTTACTGTAACTTTGGTGTTCTAGATAAACCTGATCTGCAGTAGCATGTTTGAATATCAATCAGTTGCTTGTGATTATTAGCCTGTAATTAACAGGGTTTTTTTTTTTTTTTTGCAAGTGAGCAGTAACTTGTATAAGAGTATGCTAAGATGTGACCAAACATAAGATTAATAACATTTAAAAAAAAAAAAAAGTCATAGTTTTCACACAGTATATCAGTAAATACATGTTTCTTTGCTTCAAAAATTACACGCATGGTGTCCAGCTGAGTGGACATTTTTGCAGCTCCATGAAAAATAGGTTCATAAAAAATGTTTCAGTTGCATTATTTTTTTCATGCCTAAAGAGGAATATAAACACTCAGGGAAAAAAAAAAATCTCAATTAAGGTTCTCATAATTCATGCATGAAAGGATTAAACAGATCTGAAGCGACTCGTAGGCAACAAAATGAAAGTGGCCGTTACACACATAATTGCATATTCTTCTGTGCAATTAAAGCTGTAAGCCGCGTTAATTGGGCCCTCAGCCCCAAGGCATGCTGGGAGGAAGATATGTACATGTACAGGTGTTCAGACCAAGTCTCTGATATGTACACTGAAAAATTTAGGGGCGATCAGGTAAAGTGTGTGTGTGGGTTCTGGTAACTTCCTGTTATGTGGCAAGACATTGAAATTACATTGTTTCTATGGCAACGGGCGCAATATTGATGTATAGATGGGTTCAGGCTGACACATCTATGTTATTCAGAATGCAAAATTTGGTGCAAATTTGATCCGGTTTAATGGTAGAACCTTGCTGTGTTGTCATGGCAACAGCATCAATATGTACACGTGGCTGTGCTGAGGCCAGGTCTACAAAGAAGCATGAAACCTGGTCTGCCAACTTTGGTGTACACCTCCTGTTGAGGGGTGGGATGGGTACTAAATGGGGCCCAGGGACAAATAATTAAAGATCAACGTATCGATAAGGTCTGACATGATCAGCCTTCCTACGTCTGTCTGGAGGTGTGGCGCTGTGTGCTTTAGTGGTCATCCTGATGTGAAAGTAACGCCATGTGGACGATTTTCAGATGAAATGAATGAAGAACAGCTTCAGGGATGATGGTGAGTGCAAACGCATGGAGGATGTGGTAAAAGGACAAGAGCTTTGTGCTGTTCAGTAATAATAGATAATAAGTAGCTGTCAGGGAGCAGCAGATCCTGGAGCTGCAGCTCAGGTTCAACACTGACGGTTACAGTAAAGTGAAATGCAGACCATTAGACTCTTGTGTTTCGTCACAGCCGTTTACAATCCAGCAGCAGAGCTATTTTGGCTGTTTTCGTCTTCCTGATTTGAAGGACTTAATATACTTGACTCTCATTAGTAAAGAAAATAAAGACTACTCAACTTCATTAATCAACATTGGATGGTTCTTTAGTACAGCAAACATTATCCACAGTCAAACATTTACACACACTTATATATTTATTACCATTGTCTTTAAAGGTTCAGTGTGTGATGTTAAGTTTTATCTAAGAGTCAAGTAGTTTCCAAACAACTGAATCCTTACCTAGAATGGCACAAATGTCACAGTTTTAAGAGCCAGTGTTTGTTTTGTCCATTCTAGGGGTTTTGGTTAATAAAATAAAATAAAATAAAATAAAATAAAATAGAATAGAAAAAAAAATAAAATGAAGGCTAGTGCTGCAACAACGAATTGATTAAATAGATCCAAATCGATTCTTAAAAGAGTTGGCAATGAATTCGGCAGTCGATTCTTTGGGTCTTGAGCACATTAGTATTGGGCATGCCTGCATGCTGTGTAGTGTAACAGGAAAACACAGAGCAGCATGGCTGAGGCTTCGGACGCCAGGCCAGATTTTTAAAGCTAGGTTTACATTCTGGTCCCGGTGGCCACAGCAGCCCCGTTTAGCCCAAACGTAGTGCGTCGTTTATGTAACAAAACTTGACTATGGAGAAAAAAATGGCCAAAATCTTAAGGCGCACTAGGTTTCAGGTAAACGAGGCTGCCGTGGTCACCAGGAACGTAATGTAAACCTAGCTTAAGATAGCCTACATGTTGTGATTACTTTAGCCCGCTAGCTAGTTAGACACTATCGTAATTATAACACAGACCTAGAGTTGGTCCCTGAGCACCTTCAATGGCAGTTCACTGCTCCTAAAGTGTGCTAATGCTAATGTTAATGCTGGGTACTGTATGTGAATGTATAACGATAAATCCAGAGACTGAATTTCCATATGGCGACAAGAAAGCAAGTGAGCCTTTATTTATTTATTCACTTACTTTCACTGTGGCCGATACAATAACACTGATTTGATGTTAATTCTCAGTTGGTGCATTTCTAGAAACTTTGCACTGAAAAATGTTTGTGGATGTGACCAAATTTGAAAAAACATTCCAAGTTTCAACATTTTTGTGCTTGCCTGAGGTGGTTTTTGATGCCCTTTGAGAAAAAAATAATCCATATAGAAGAAATGGAAAAAACTTCTTGAATAAATTCTGACGTAGCGAACATTGATCTCACATGATCAATCAGCTGATTGATCAGCTGTTTACTGTGTGTTCCAGATATTCCAATAAAGAGTGAAAACATGTCAGGTACAATAGGTTGTGATGATGAGACTAAATGACAACCATTTTAGATGGAAAACAACAAAAAATGACTTTTTCTTGCTGCTTTTTTCAGAGCCGTGTGTGTTGTGTTGGTGCTGTAGCTCCACCTGCTGGTGATGTAACAGCCTACTTTATTCACAACAAACCAGTTCGCAGCAGCACATATAAATTAGCATTTTCGCTTTTGCAACTTTTGCTTCATACAAAATATTTTGATTCTCCTTCAAATTAAAGTTGGTTTTATTATTGCAGAAAAATGCACAATCACTTTTAAAACACAAGTCTAAGTTTAATTACAATAGAATAAATAAGAGCAGAAATTAAAACTAATCTCTACTGTGATTCATGTCATCAAAATGAAGTATTATTTATCTGAACTGACAGGGGATTCCAGTTGAAATGAAGTGAGTTTGACTACATTTAGATAATATGTAAATGTCAGACCTCAGCTGTACATGTATAATGTGTTTGTTTAGACGGTGAGATTAACATAATCAGATTCTCAAATGTGCCAGTATTTATTTAACCTGGGGTTAATATGTTTACATATGAACATGTAGAGGACAGTGAATACAACCTCAGTTCTGAGTGTGACACTGATCTGCTTTCTTATGATAAATCCAACCACTGTCCTCTAAAGGCTGAATTAAATGTCAATAAGGCTCCTCATTTGGGGATACAATGGCTGATCACTCTTTATACTCTTTATTTTTCTCCCTTTGTTTTGGAGGGGAGCCATTCGAGCTGGTTGAGCTTTGATACATTTATGAGTTTGGGTTTTTTTTTGTTTTTACCTTTTTTTGTTATTGATATTCAGGAGATTAAGCCAGACATGATGCCCTCTCCATTATGCATGTCTTTTCTAATTCAATCATACAGATACAAATTGTCCTTTTCACAGAAGTGTGACTCATGTGTATGAATAACGCTGTAAATTAAGGAGCCTCTGGGACCCCTCAGGCCTCAGTGTTTTGGAACAACACATTTTAATACCTGCTTAATTTATTTTTCGGCTAACTTGGTCTGTGTCACATTTTTCTAATTATAAACGGCATCTACACTGACTCTCAGACTTTGGTGTTGCTATAGTTTTTGCTTTCACATAATTTGGTGAAGTGTCCTTGAACAAAAATCCCTGACTTGGGCCATAAAAGATTATTTTTTCTTTTAAAGATCTTTCAGTTTTACCGTACTCAGTGAACAACTGACTGAAGAGACATTTTCTTTTATTTTAAAAATTATATTTATCACTTACAGACTCAGCTTTGTTGTAATGACCTTCTGAAATCATGTGTTTTGATGATAAAAAGAGCTCACTGAATAGAGACTGACTGTGACTTCAACCAAATTGTACTCTACACACAACTTCACTTATTATCGAGACCTAAACTAAGCCATTTCACCCCATAATAACCCCAGTGAGGTAACAATGTTTTGCTTCTCTGCAAAGAAAATCTTACATTTGTTGAGTGTTCTGTGTAGTGTAGTGACTCTACTGCCATTTTTTCCACCTTAAACAAAAAAAAAACCCAAAACATACAGAGACACTTAAATACGATGTGACCTCCTGTGAATCTCATCAGATAAAATGTAAAATTTGCTACAGAATTGCCTGTAATTCAAAATGTATGTTGAATTACCAGCTTTGAATCAAAAAGCTTAAAGGTTAACTCACTGTATTATCTTGGTAGGGAAATTCAGTCTCTGCATTTTACTCATAGAGCCTAGCATTAGCGATTAGCATTAGCACATAACACATGAGGAGCAGTGAGCTGCCATTGAAGATGCTCAGGGATCGACTCCTGATCTTCATCAGTACTGTGGTTAGGGGCACTGACAGGAGAATTAACAATAACACATTTGTTTTTAATAGCACATGAAAATGGAGGAACAGATAAAGTCAACACAGAAAGGCTCCAGTCTGGCTTAGAGTTTCACCCTGTGAGGCTAAAATTCCACTTATTTTTGTTAAGACATTTTAGGTTGTTTATATTTGTTCACATTATTCACATTTGTAAAAGGATAATTAGTAAATGTTAATATTTTCATGTAATTTACTTTTTTTAACACTAAAACAAAGGAAAATGTGTAGTTGTCATAATTTATAGGTTATTATGATTATGACCCCTGCACTAAAATGATTTGAACATCCCTGATAGTTAATATCTTTAGTGTAATTTTTGCATTTCACTAATTCATCCCATGGGCCAGATTGGACTCTTTGGTGGGCTGGTTTTGGCCTAGGCCGTATGTTTGACACTCTTGGTTTAGGTGGGTCAATACATAATTGAGGGACTTTTGAAGTCCATGGGATATATCTTGCATACATCTTTATTAAAAGTGGAAAAAAACAAATGTTCTTTTTATTAAGTTGAGACAGTCATGACAGATATTTCTTTTTTGGCAATAGATTACGTTTTAAATGGAAAATACCAAATTGTATCTGTGTCCAAGAAATCACTTTCAACTAAGTTACTCATTCCAAAAACACCTCTGAAGGAAGTGTGTTAATTCCAGATCACATGACCTGCTCCACATGACGTCATTTCCTCCTGAAGAAAAAACTGGCAAGACTCCAAGGTCTGTTCTTTCTCCTCTTACTTAGCTATGAAATATAAAGTAGTGTGTGAGTCAAGTGTGTATTTATCACACTCTTATGTCAACAGTGTTACTACAATATCTTTATAAATAACTTTCAATTTCAATTTTACTCAGTTGTGTACATGATATTTAGAAGAATCTTTCTGTAAAAATGTCATGTGGTGTTATGGTTATGTTGATTTTAGGCCCGAAAACAGCAAAAATGTCAACTTTACCTGTCAACTGTCAGCCTGTAAAGGTAACTCAAAAAGTTCCTCAGTTATATACTGACCCAGGTGATGTTTTCAGTAAAGTAGATCTCTTGTTGGTTTGGTGGTTTGATTCCTGTGTCCCAGCTCCACCTCCTTAACCTCTAAATAATCTTATCTGACTCCAAAAAAAATACCAAACTTGCACTCGATGAACGCAGTTTAAATTAGTTCTTCAAACTAATTTTTCTAATAGTTTTAAACCAGTAGAAAGCAGGGATTCTTGGCTTAACTAAAGGAATTGTAATGATGTGTGTGAGTCATAGTCTTTTTGTTCTAATCCATCATATGTGCCAGTGTCTCCCTGACAGACAGGACTGAATGATGAATGATGCCTCCATATTTGATGTGCTGTGAATAAAAAAGACCCGTGGGATTCACCTCCGAGCCCGTTGACTAAGGTCTTGGAGATTAGTCCGACTCTGGCGTCACGTGGCGTTCCCCACGACCCCATACGGGACCTGCAGACTCCGACTGCCTCGGTATCAGACGAGTTAATGCTTTCAATCCACTGAGCATGAAATGAGATTCTGAAAAATCAGGAATTCCATAGCATCATCCCTCAGATTATGTACATGTGACCCAAAGCAGGGAAATGGAGAGGGTGGGAATGAAGTTTGGTGGGTGACCAGATAGGTTTGTGCTGGCTCATTGGATTACTGATTTCAGCATCAGCAACAGGTGCCAGAGATTATGGAGATGCACTTCAGCAGATATATTTTTTAGGTTTCATCATTTGGATAATCTGTGTTTTATTGGTCTCCTTTGAAAGACTTCTACTTCAGTGATTTTTTCCCTCGCAGACTGATGCAAGTAGACATTTTACAGGCAATCATATGGCAGATTGTAGAAGATGAAGACTGTGCAAAACCCCTTTGACTGTAAGCTTTCAGCATCCCAGCAGATAACACATCCAAATGCATATTAATGTTCCCTTCTGTTACAATGAGCTGCTGGTTCTGGCTTGAAATTCGCTTCAGAGGATGGGTTTCGTCAGCAGTTTAGGAGTCAAACTGTATCTCCAAAACCAGGCTGGCACATGAGGACTGTATTCCATATTTGATCCATTAAATGGCTAAATAACATTCTTATTTATTCCAACTGAATCCCATTGGGGCGTCAAACACCACTTACACATGGGTTAGCACTTTTGTAATCTTCTGGCAACATACTTTAGTGGAATTAATTCTTAAAAGCGTCAAATGACTTTATATTCTTCTCTTTTTAATGGCTTCTGAGTAAAGAAATGTAATAAGTTTTAGGTTTTTTGTTGAAGGATCAGGACGATTTCCATAAAATAATTGAGGATTCGGTGGTGGGTGGGGGTTGGACATTACTCAGAGGGCAAAGCGAACAAGGCTGACTGCTTCGCAGCATCACTTCACAGTTCAGTGAGCTGTTAGCAGCTCAGCGATGCCATACCTTAGTGGATCATCTGAACCATCTGTGTAAATAATGTCTGACACTATGTGAAAATGAAATAATGAATCACTGCTGTCCCTCTATCTCCACAACTCTATCTGTTCACCGGCAGCAAGGCGCTCACTCGAATCACTTGAGTGAACAGAGGAGGGGAAAAAAGGCTCATGAGCAGGCGGACATGCTCCCCATCATCATTCCTGAAAGGCAACAGAGTCGCTCCTCAAATTGAATTCCCCTTACAACAATAGCTCACTGTGATAACAATAAAACACTCTGAAAGTGAAGGTTAATAGATCTTGAACTCATTTGCTTGGCGCCTACATTAGTAACATCACCCTCAGCTGTGGTGGACTCAGGCTGAATTAGAGTTTCATCTTTGTTATATCACTGGAAATTTGCCAGTGTGTATATATTGGGCTTAAATGTCTGTTAATTGATTCCAGGAGGTGAATAAATGTATGATTTGGGCCATTGAGACCTCCCATGAATCATAATTATGAGTAATCATGTGAAGAGCCATTATGGGCTCTGGAATCATGGTTATGAGGCTCAGAGATGAAACAAAGGTAGTATTTATTTATTTATATTTATCCTCATTCCTGCCAGGGTTTACAATATTCATGCAAAATAAGTCATTTATTATCTCAAGTACCCCCTATGGGTTGGACAACACTGACAATATTACTGTTTCAGCTGCTGTATTTCAAAACAGGCTTAAGTCAATGTTTTGTAATGTACAAGCATGTTAACCCTCAAAGACCTAAACAAGTGGTAGTGACCAAAAGCCTCTACTGACCTAAAATATTTAACTTGTTAAAACCTGACGTGTCATCATTGACACGCCTTACGCATATCATCAAATCAAATCAAATTTTATTTATTTAGCACCAAATCATAACAGGTTATCTCATGACACTTTACATATAGAGCCAGTCAAAGACTCTAATTAACAGAAACCCAACAGAATCCTCCTGGAGCAAACACGCATATGTAGTTTGGATGGCTGTAACTCTTTCACTGTTTGTGCAATTGGAAAAACTCCAACGGTTTCTGGAACCTTAAACACTGTGCTTTACAGGTTTTATTGGGTCATTACAGTAATTTCCCTCACACCTGTACTCGAAGCTGGAGAAGAAGCTGTTTTAGCAGAATTGTAACATGCAGTAAATTGTAAATGTTTGCTAGATTTTGAAAAATCTGGAAAATAAAGTATTCTGGAAAAATTGGCAAACTGACTCACTCACAACATATTTTCTAACCTTTTTAAAGTCAAAATAAGAAAAAAAAGTCCAGGCAGACCATTTTAGGCGTAGGGTTTAAAGGGTTAATACCTTCTGATCCACTAATCCAATCAGTCCCTGTAAATCATTGGAGTAAAATACAGTTTGTCATCTTTTCATGGTCATCAGATTTGACCCATTTGGACGTTCACAGGCTCCGTAGTGAACGTGGAAACACCGTCATCTTCTACAACATTGATTCACCAGTAAAACTCGTACTTTGATCAATGACAGTGAATGGAGACACTCATTTTATGTTCAGTTTATGATATAATTGGTCGAAAAAGTCACTTTTTTCCATTTTTTTCTGTTTTGATATAATAACCTTTTAATTTACTCCGAGATTTAATGAACATGTACATGACCAGTGAATAAAATACAGGAAAATACATTATTTTCACTGAGAAATGCAAAATGCAGAGGATATTATTAGAATAAATGGTTGTCATTCACACAGGAAAGGTTGAATCGATATTTAGAGAAAACTTAATGTGGAAGTTGTTTGAGATTTAATGATCATTTAAGAGTTTGAAGCAAACAGTGGAAAGTAGAGGATCTTTGTTCAATTTGAAATTAAATATAGGAAAATACATGATTTTCACTGCAGAAGATAAGCCAGGAAAGGTTAAATATGGAGAAAAATTCATTTGTAAATCACCACAATTCGTTTAGGGTAAAAAAAAAAAAATCGATGAAATAACCTTAGACTCCAGAGGGTTAATTAAAGCCATGATGAATTTAAAGTTTCAGTATATAAGCTACAATAATGTGTTTACGACGTTGTTTTTAATGCTTTGAGAGCTGGTTGTTTTGTGGTTTTAGATGATTGGATCCTCTTTGTAGAAATCTGTGTTTTATGGCCATAACAGTTAATGTAAGAAACTCAGACACACATTAAAGTTAACAAATGACCAACTCTGAGAAGGAAACATAGTCCAAGAGAAATTTCATTTAAGTCCAAAACCGCACTCAAATTTTCCATTTCCAAGTACCATTTACTAAAAACATGTTGCTTCTCGTTACGTATTGGTTAACCCATAAAGACCCAGCGCTACTTTTGTGCCAGTTTGCAAATTAATTTTTCTCTATATTCACCCTTTCTTAAGTGATTTATCACTGACTGTTTATTTTAATATCATCCTCTGTATTTTGCATTTCTTCAGTAAAAATCAGGTAATTTCCTCTATTTAATTCACTGATCATGTAGATGTTCATGAAAGCTCAGGGTAAATTCAAAAGGTATTATATGAGGAACAGAGAAAACTGAAGCAAAAGTGACTTTTTCAGTCAAATCTCTCATTAACTGAACATAAACCCAGTGTCTCCATCCACTGTCATCGATCCAACTCCATGGATTTTACTGGTGAATCAACGTTGTAGAAGTTAACAGTGTTTCCATGGTAACTACGGAGCCTCTGAACGTCCAAATGGGTCATATCTGATGACCATGAAAAGATGACAAACTGTATTTTACACTAATTATTGACATGGCCTGATAGGATTAGTGGATCAACAGTAGATGGTTTAGTTTAAAGGTGGACGTTTGGGTCTTTATGGGTTAAATAAGAAAGTTAACATTTAAGATCGTAGCCATCATTTAGACTCACATTTCATCCCAGTGTCTTATCTCTAACAGCGGATTATGCACATTTACATGTTCCTGTTCAGTGAAATTGCGGCTACCAAGTTCATTTCATTTATGATCCAGTCTGTTATTCTCACATTGATGAGCATCATCCCCCGAAGGCCTCACTGTTCCTTTAGACACATGCTTATTCAGAAACAACTTCCAAGGGCAATGATATGTGGCAGCATTTACCTCTGAGTGGATCCAGAAGAGACTTACGGTTCTGCACAAGAACAGAAGTACTGATAGATTTAAGGATGTGCAGAAAACTGAGCTCCAAACTTTGCAGGGTTTTAGGATGAGAAGTGAGAAAAGCAGCTTATTACTTCTCTTCATCCCCTTTTTCTTAAACACTGTGTTATAACAAATTTATTCCAGAAGCCTGATAGATACAAGACATGCACTCAGTCGATTATTAGTTGATTAGGCTTGGTGTGAATGATACAACACAGACTACATCTTCTGGATTTAATTAAAACCAAGCACCACATTCATGAAATTCAGGTAGGGATGTTCTTCTGTTCCCATACAAGCAGAAATGCCAGGATTTACTGAGTTTTTGTCCTTTGCATGAAGCTTTGAAGCCTCCGTGCGTCTTCAGGCCCCAAGGGAAGGTGTTAAGGGTGGCGTCCTTAATTGAAAGCGACTCAGGCTGGACTACTTCCTGTGCTTCAACCAGTCATGTGCGGCAGAAAATGTCAAGCTCTGGAAAGGCCAAACTCAGAAATGAAGATCGCTGTTGACTGCCTGAAATGTCAGCTAATGTCTGTGTCTATGTGAGCAGTGTAGAGTACAGTAAGTGGGACATTCTGGATAAACTGTAACTGACACTGCATTATCCAAATAAATAGTACAGGAAAGCATGTCGTAGCATCAGTACATGAAGGTTAGTAGTTATGATGTGAAAAATATAATCTTAAAACCATGTGTTTGTAGTCGGTATAGTTTCAATGTTAACACAAAAGAATGGATTAGCCAATAGCAGAAGCTTCATTCATTGAAAGGGGTCATATTTTGCTAAACCCGCTTTTATTAGTCTTTGGTTCATTTATTTGTGTATTTGGACCCTAATAGTTC
>JAPQRP010000012.1:17141480-17155446 GCA_037367295.1 Apogon hyalosoma | reverse complement strand
ATGCCAGTCTGAAGTCCTTCTGACAAACATGGTAGAAGTCCTTCAAACAGAACTACATGAAGATGTGTGGGGGTCATATGCACCCCACCTAAACTGGGTGTGGACTTGGATCTGTAAGATAAGTTTGAACCTATCAAAAAGCTTTACGTATTTGTGTTTGGGTCACCATCTCCGTGTACGATAAAAGGAACTGGAATTAGAATTACGGGGGAACATGGGGAACTGTATTGTACTGTATGCATTCCAATGGTGAAACGTTGCTCGACTGTTTGCTGAATTTGCCAAATAAAGAATCATCTTCAGTGGGTTCAGACTGAGTTCGTCTTTGTCCAACGGAAAGACGACATTAGAGATTACCTTGTATGTATGAAATCTCCTTAACGGCAGTGCTGCAAGTGGAATGGCTCCTTCTGTATTTCCATATAATTCTCTGGCAGCCAAGGCATAAATGTCATCAAATTGTGTGGTGAATGCAGCAGGAATTGTTCTAAGCAAAAAGTATATGTGGCTCTCAGGGTGTTAAAACATGAATTACAGCACAAACTTTGATTTATTAATTGTGCAATATTCACCAAAATTCATCAATAAACCAATTATGTGTAGTTGTCTGTTCTCAAGCATCTGAATTATTAAGTCAGAAAACACAAACCTACTGATAATCTACCAATAAAGCCATGTAATATGGTCTGGGTTTGTGTCAGGGGGTTTATAAATATGTTAATCATTTTTCACACTCACAGTGAGACAGATCAACGCATGTGAACACCCACAGATCCATTCATCATCCATCCATCCATTACCCATTTGCTGTAGCCTGTTTGGTTGCATTCTGAATAACACACATATGCAAAACAAACACACATTAACACAATGCTAATCCATTCATTGAAACCCAAATCCAGGTCTAGGTGGTGGAAAAACTCGCAGCCAATCTGGACCTGGAGGGATTGCTGTCCTACATTCAGCTTTTACCTTCAATTTTATCCATCTGAAAGCATGAATAATGCAGAGTGGCAAAGGTGGGTTTTAAATGCACAACTGTTGGAAAAGGTGAAAGTTTCTTGGACTAAAAAAACCCCAAGTGAGTCATAAAATAATCAAGTCGAGCATGATTATGAAATTACATGCTATGTTATCTGTAGTACTTAATAAAATGTGACCGCACTCTTAAAACAAATGGCTTTTTTTTTTTCCTAGCATGAGATACAAAGGATTGAAAAAAGCCCCAAAAAACCAAGAATAAAACCAGTGACGTACTTTGACTGATGGCACAATTAGATTTTCTCTTTTCACCAGAGAAACATGTATGGTTTATGAGGTGACTACTTGAATGACAGCTGAAAACACTCTGTAGTGTTGAGACAATTGCCTGAGTCAAAGTTCCAAACATTGTTTTTGAAAAATGTCACAAATAATTGGATTCTAATGGGATTGTCAGGCCCCTCTCCCTGTGTGCAGAGCCTATCAGAGAGAAGAGCAGCAGTGCCGATGGAAGCAGGGGATACCCACTCAGCCCACCCGCACTGATGATACCTGAACACTTGTAGCCTTGTAGTTGCAGCCACAGTTTTTTGTTTTTTTTAATGAGAACAATGTTATTTGAACACCAAATAACAACAGACATCTGTAAATGGAAAGCTGTAGTTGTATGTGACTTCAGACTACGACACTATCAATCACATTTCATTGTGGTACCAGGAGTATGAGGCTGCTTGGATGTGTAACATGCTGCTAAGAAATATTCCCTGAACATTTGATTTTAAATATGCATTTAGTCAGTTGAAAATAAAATGTTTTATTAGCAGATCCGGTGCCAGATATGGTGCTGATGCTGATGCAGACTTCACCTTTCTGAGGTTGTTTTGCAGTTAAATGGATGAATTTATTTTATGACAAAAACCAAGTCAGTTGCTTTGTCATGCCACGTTCAGCCTGAATAGTTGCAACAGTTTGATGAAAAGTAACCTTCTGGTGTGCTAAAAATGGCATTTAAAGGGTTAAAAATATGATAGTTATTGAGCATTTGGTATTTTGTGTATGGCTCAAGTTGATGAAACACAAAAAAAATTAAAAATAAAATATGTAAAAAAAAATTTGACATTAGATTAAGATTTCTTTATTGTCATTCAGACGTTACATCAGAGGTGCACTGCAGAACAAAATTACGAAGCATTTTGGCCATGATAAAAACAAGTCGATAAACACCATAAACTTTTGTCGTGAGCCCATGTGGTGGCATATTTTCCACTTTTATTTCCTTTTTTGGATATGTGAGAGGTGTGAGTCCTTTTATGATCATATCTTGACCATATCCTTGTCACTCACTCACTCACTCACTTGAGCGAGCCTGAGTGAGTGCTTGCAGCTGGAGAGATGGAGAAACTCAGCCTCTGTCAGGGGGAAGCCTAATGGATCTCTTTTGTAATGTTTATCTTACTTAATAAATGTATGTATACTAAACTTAATCTCTTGTCCTTAGAAAGTCATTAATCCACTTCAGCTGCAGCCGCAGCCGACACGAGTGCCACCATCTTCATTACACAGTGCTGTGCAGATTACATGCTTTCGGTGGTTAGGAAGGGCCTCTCTAGGCAGGATAAAGGGTTAAACTGGCCTTGACCGGTTCAGAGTTGGCTCAGGTGGAGATGAGGGTCCTTCCACTCTGTGTCCTCTTGGATGCTGGTTTGGTTTACATCTATAGGTTTCACACCGGCAGGGCTCCAAATTCGATATGACAAGTGCATTGTCAGCGTTGTTGTCATAGCGAAATGAAAAATGTCTGACACAATTTAGCATGACCTGCTACTTGGGTGAAACAATTTTGGATGTAATAATTCATCACAGCCAGGGGTGTTCATGTGCAATTTTCAGTCTCCAGTTTTCATAACTAGTATTTACCATAATGGCAGGATAACCTCCAACTTTGGTTCTGCTTAAACTGGTGTGAATGTAGGCTGGTCTGCCGGAAAGTGCCAAGGTTGAGACTTCACAATGGAGGCAGAACCGTGTCTAGCACTAACTGATCTAGGTTAGTAGCATCTGCTGGATTCCTTTCACTGAAGATTTATTTGCAGCTTTGATATGACCAGACTTTCAGTGTTAAAATTTTAGCCTCTTTCAATACTTTCTTCATCTACCTCCTAATGAACAGGGTGAAATATACAGAGCACTGGCTCTTTTGATGCTGGTGACGCGTATCACCTTTTCAGACAGGTAGGGGGTTAAATATGACTGACAGCTGTAATTGCCAAGTGCCAAGGTTCAGTTGAGCCTTAGTCACAAATGCTGTTATGAACGGCTACGAACACCGTGCAAACAATTTATGGACCATTTCGTATGACCTTCTCAAGGTGGCCGTATAACAATGGAGTGTTCGTGGACCATTCTTAAGTTTGTAGCCAGGTGAGCGATCTTGTCCAAGATTTTCTACGAACGCGGTACAAAACCTCCGTTCACATGGCACACTAACGAATGCCTTACGAACAACATAAAAACAACGCGTGATGTTTGTGGATCATGAGGTCTTTCCAGAACCCACATGTTCCTCTGGTGGCAGCAAGTAGATCTCAAGAACACATTACAGTGTTAGTAGGGGTCCCTTACGGAGTTCACACGAACGGACGGACAGACAGAGATTTGCACGGCGTTCTTAAGGTGGATGTAAGGTGCAGTGCGGCATTTGTGGCACTCTTAGAGGGGTTGAATACAAACTGTCAGGATGGAGTGAATGACTGGACTTGGATGCATGGTGCAGAACATATAAAGAACAAAGTGTTTTATTAACAGAAAAATAAGCTTGAAAAAACAACTGAAAACCTGCAGAGATAATGCACAGTCCACAGTACCCGGGTGACGAGGATCAGGCTGATGGAGAGAGTGCAATGACGGAGAGGTAGTGTTTATAAGGTTCACTTCTCTCTATTATTCTTATGTATCTGTTTTATTCTTAAACCTAACCATCTATTTCAAATTTCTTAATTTGATGTCTTATTATGACATCTAATTTCTAACAGTTCAGGTCAGTTTTCCCAAATAGAGGGTATGCACGTGATGTCACCGTGGTTACATCCACTGATTGGCAGAAAGAGAAAGATGAGTGGCAGCGTTGGCTTCAATACCATCTAAACTTAAGAATAATACTCAGTAAAAATGGGTAAGAACTGTTGTGCAACTGATTGTATGAATAGGTTTGAAAAGCAGACAGAGTTATCGTTTTACTGGCACCGAAAGTTAAAGAAAAGAGAAGTAGATGAATCCACAAATCAAGGCAAAGAAACCTTGATTTGTGGATCCTGTTTCATGTCAGGTAACATTAATTTATACTGTATTTTTGGGTAAAATCATACCTTAAATTACATATTGTTTTGGCTAACGTTATTCTTAATAAAGCTCTTGTTAGCATCTTTCATGGTTTTTGTCTTCATTTTGTGATTCTAAACCTTGTGCTCTACATGACTTGTAAACTAACTTAAACTGAGGCTAACCCAGTTTTTTAAATATGGGAGTACTCAAGCACAAAGCCACGAGCCACGTGTATTAGGGCCACATGAGAAAATAAAAACAGTCACTATGAGAATAAAGTCATAAAGTATCAAGATGAAACCTGTAATTTTATGAGAATAAAGTAAAATACAAAAAGAATCATAATATTTAAAAGTTGTAATATTGCGATAATAAAGCAATAATATTATGAGAATAAAGTCGTAGTTATAAAAACAACCTCATAATTTAAAGAAAGTAATGGCATAGTTTTATGAGATTAAAATCTTCATATTCCGACAATAAAGCCATAATATTACAAGAATAATGTCATAATTTAAAAACAGGTGGGAAAAATATTATTTACAAGAATAAAGTCGTACCCTGCTCATACAAAGCAGTAGTATCTGTGTTGTATAAAGTATTTGATAGTAACTAGACTTAAATATCCACAGTACTACTAGATCATGCAAATATTCACTGGGGTCAGTCTACTGTCTACAGTAGATGGACTTTGGATCAGCTGGATCAAGGATCAGGATACGCGATTTTGGGCCACGTGTCGATGTTTATGGACCACTTGTTCTTTGGTTGCTCATACGGATCCATGTTGAGTCCAGTTGTCCTTAATTTCATATTACACATTTTTCCCGGTCTCGCTGTGTTTACTGCTACACTCCGCCATGTTGAGAGGTTGGTTTTTGCCACTCAGTCTGACTTAGAGGGGCATGGCCCGGGGGAGAAGTGACATAAACGCATACCCTCTATATGTTACAGGAATGCTGTTTCAGCACCAAGGACAGCGAACAATCCCAAACATGAAACGCACATTGTAAAAGGGTTAATGTAAAAACAGGTTAACAGTTTAATGTTTGAAAAGAACATCAATCATCACCAAATTATGGTGGACATCTCTAATGCTGGGATAGGCTCCAGCGCCTCCGCGACCGTCTGGAGGATAAAGCAGTTCAGAAAATTAATGAATGAAAAAAACAACACTCTCAGATTAAACTTTGTGTTTTTTTGCAGAGGTGAAAGCGGACATGACTACAGATGTCGACATGAACTTTGGTGATGATTGATCACTGTTCTGGGACATTAAAATACATTAAGCTGTTTCTTTTATGTTAAGCGCTTTAGAAGGTCCCTCTTCTGCTGCTGTCAGACTGAAACAGCCTCTGGATCTTCCTCTTCTTCATCTTGTAGCTGTAGAAGTTTCAGTCTTGTGGACATTATTACCATCTTGAATGCAATGATCACAACACAGGGTGGAGTACATGGCCACTGTTTATATGCTGACCTAAATATTCTGAAACATTGTAAGATCTTCCTACCATCAACTTGAGAGCACCGTGAGTTTTGTGTAGGGCTGACATATATTCACCTTATGACAAAATGATTCGTGAAGTGGCCATAGGTCTGATGTAGGAAGGTCCCAAGGCACCCTTACAGAGACTGTATGGTGTTTGTACAACACAAAATCACGTTATTTTCTCATGGAAGCCTCAAGTTGCTCTTAAGGCGGCTGTAAGAAACTACCGCTCCCTCAATGAATGTCTACGAACTCCACAACTCGTACGAACCTATCATTTGTAAGAAGCTTTGTGACTGAGGCTTTAGATGTAACACCACTGATCTATTGAGTGGATCAGTTTCTTTTCTATTCGAGGTTAGTCGTCATTCTATCTATCAGTAAGTATATAAATAGTGGAATGGGGAGGGGGATGTAGGACAGCTTCCGTGGACCTACTGTTCATCACGAAGATACAAGCCATATCAAGCATAACCTGAAAGGTCATAACCTTTGGCCTAATCTCAAATTCTATTTTAAATGAATTATTTCTTTAACACAATATGCCAATCAGTTGTGTGCACGTTATTACTTTTGCAGCTCTTTGCCCAGTGATGGCATATTAATCCATCAAATGTTCTCCCATATACTGGACTGGGGCTGAAAATGCTACATATTCTCATTATCTATTTATCTGCATTTTTTCCCATTTGCCCAATTAAATGGTTGATTCAGTCAAAATGAACAAACTGCGATAACTTGTGTTGAATGTTTTTTTCCCCCAGGTATCACTACTCTACAGCAGTGGTTCCCAACCCTGGTCCTCGAGGACCCCTATCCTGCATGTTTTAGATGTATCCCTCTCCCAGGACACCTGATTCAAATGATCAGCCTATCATCAAGCTCTGCAGAAGACTGATAATGACTGTCAGGTGTGTTGGAAGAGGGAACATCTAAAGCATGCAGGATAGGACCCCTATCCTCGAGGACCAGGGTTGGGAACCACTGCTCTACAGGACTGTGAGAAGTCAATTGACTTGTTACAGAGCTAAAAATAAAATCCGAACACACACGACCATAGTCGTGTGCATGGAGAAGTGGAAGACAGCACTGCTCACACAGAAAAAAGTGCCTAGCTGTGTGGAAAGTGATTGCTAAAATGGCCTCTTCATCATTCACAGAACACGACTGCTTTTCCTTTCTCTGAAAGAGCTCCTGTACTGGCAAAAGAAAAGAAAAACTGATTCATAGCCACTGATGGATTTGTCCTTATGTGAAATCTCACCTTTACTTCTGTCCTTGCTCTTTGTGTTTTTTTCCATTATTTATTCTTTGTTCTGTAAACTGTCATATTACTTTTCAACCCCCCCCCCAACTTTCTCCTCATTTACCCTCTGTGCTGTCATTTCCCCTCTCTCTATTGTACGCTAATTATGATGCTTCCTCCTAATAATGTCTTTGGATTAGTCTTTTTGACATGCACAAAGCTGCAGCATAGAGACTTTCTGGCACCACCAATGTGACACACTGATGAAGACATGCTGCCTTTTCAAACCTTCATATTTATTCCTCAAAGGACCACCCAGTGTTTCTGCACTATCAGCCACTAAATCTTGTGTTCTTTCAACTTCCATAAACCATTTCCCTTTGAATGAAAATGTGTGCAATGTCTAAAGGAATTATTGTGACCTTCTGGGGATGCATTGGTTTCATTTTATTTCATTCAGGGGTATATCCCTGAACGCCCCCAATCCTTCCGCCCCCCACTAGCTTCCATGTTTCTTTGTTCTGGAGTTTGAACAGTATAAACAGTGATCTAAGAATCAACTTGTGAATCCTTAGCAAAAACACTGCAATACCAAACACTTAGGTTAATGTTGCAAACACTGAAATGTTTCTTGCCCTTAAAGTATATACATACATACCTACACACAAACACTGTGTGCATATTTATGTTGTCATGGAATCATACTTTCACTTTCAGTCTTTGTCAATATGTTGTTTGATCAAGTTGCAAATTACATCCATCCAAACTGTGATGACTTTGAAGGATGTTAATAAAAGTTATGTATATGTTTTGGTGCATAAATAAATACACGTAAAGGTAAAACATGCAAGTAAAATATTTGTATAAAATTTTGTCACATTTAGTAAAGGACTTCATGAATTTTAAACCAGGGATTCCATATATATAAAAATGGTGCAGTTTTGGCATCACCAATGATATGGAAGTGTTCTCTTCCCATCATCAAAGTCAGTGTGGTCAGAGGGGTTTGAAACTTTATGTGGACGGTTGTTTTTTAGTCAGTATTATCATTTGCATTTACCTCCTTTGCATTTCCAGATTTCGGAAGAATATGCTACTAAAACAAAGACAGGCCTAAAGAAAAAGCTATTTCAATGTCAGAATGTTAAGAAAAATACGTGGCTTGTGAAGAATGTGTCAAGAGTTTAGTGTGGTGACAATGGAGTGAAAGAGTCACTTATAATCTGTGAAACCTTTACCTTTCCCATTGGAATAAATGGCAGAGGGTCTAGCGGTCTCCTAAAGGAGCAGGGCACTGAAGACACCAGGTGACATAGACAGAAAATGATTTTTCGATGAATTGTGTTGCGAACAGAGTGATGTGGACCTTGGCCCACTAAAATCGCATCACCTCATTCATGACTTAAAGTGGACATTTTAGCCAAACTGAGGAAACTTAGCATCTTTGGGAAAAGATTCAGGTTTACATGTGAAGTGGATTCAAACCAAGACCAGACTATGAAAAGGTCTGTTTGTTCTGTTTATTTGCATTACTCTGAGAGGAGCAGGAAGAAACATATTTGGTTAGAAATGTCAAATAAAAAGATAGAAAATGTTGTGTACTTTTCCCCCAGAAGACCTATAAAGATACAAGCATGGAAAAGGAAAGGGGTCTGTAAAATATACACAATAGTTAATTTAAAAAAATAGAAATAAAAGACAAGATAAACTGAACTTTGACCGAAATTTAATGTTCAGCACAAAACAAGGATCCAATACATGAAGCTCTGTCTCTGAAACAGAAGATAGTGAGTTAAATGTGCACCGCACTCCACACTACAGACAGGTGTTAGTTCTGTACTTCTACAGCATCAGTACACACAAATGTTTTCGTTCAATTTCTTACACTTTTTTTTTTTTAATGGCATAAAGTGCAGGTGATATGGGTGTCTGATTTACAGTACAAAAACCACAGTTTAAGACATTTGTAATATGCCAAGTAGCAGCTTTGATGGAAAATGTCAATTTAGTGTTCACTACAAACTACAGTAGAGCCTATGAGTTTCAGTATAGAGACTCCACTTTAAAGGATGTGTGCATAAAAAAGGCAAACACAATGTAGAGTACTTATTATATGAGTGGATATAAACACAATATGAATAACAAAAATGAGCACTACCCATCAGCCTAAATCTAACACAATTATTTTCCGCAGGATTAGAGCAACAGGTCAATATTTTGATTAAAAAAAAATTGTCCTGACTTTTTTGTAACAAAAAGTCAAAAATATTGAACTCCTTAAGCGGCCACTTACATCTGTGTGATCATCTCCATATGTGACTGTTCTCAACTATATGAACCATTAAATATTGGTAAATTGTGATTAAATAGGGTTAACGAGGACATGCTTGTGTCAAATGTTAGCAGCTAAATGCTTCCTTTGTGTCTGATAATGGCTATTATCTACATCACTAGACTAGCACTATTTGATGGTCCTGGAGCGAAGGCACCTCTTGATTTGATGGTCACTCTCCTTCTCATCTGGTTCTCTGGTGATGATCTGAAATGTCAAAACACAAACTACTTTTTACTGCAAACCAGTGCATCCATATCTCACTCTTTTAACCCTTTCATGCATAAATTACGAGAACCTTAGTCAAACTTTTTTCCAGAGTGTTTTTCATTCCTCTTTAGGCACAAAAAAAACAAACAAACAAACAAAAAAAAAACAAACAATGCAATTGAAAAGTTGTTTATTAGCCTATTTTTCACAGTTACAAAAATGGCCACTCAGCTGGACACCATGCGTTTACCTTTTGAAGAAAAGAAATATTAACAGTTATGGAATTTGTTCTAGTTATTGGTAATTATAATAACACCAGCTGTTCTACTTTTTAACAGTTCAAGTTCAGTTGTGCATTCATGTCTCCCCCTCTCCCTTTTTCTCTTTCTTTACCCTCTCCGTTTCTCTGTTTGAGCCCAACTGGTCAAGACAGACGACCATCCTCCAGGAGTTGGGGGCTGCTCACAGTTTCTGCCTGTTAAAAGGAAGTTTTTCCTTGCCACGCTCACCAATTCCACAACTTGGTACCTGCTAGACTCAACTCGGCCTTTTTGTGTTTCCATTATGTAAAAGAGCCTGGATTCTGGTACCCAGTACTACTTTTTTAGTACTTGCTAGGCTGAGGTTCCAAAATGGGTGAAGAGATACTAAAATATCACATGTAAACACTGCATACCACTGATTGGTCAGAGAGTTGGCTCTGTGTTCTTGTGTTATCAATGCGCGACACGATATTTGAAAAAAATAAAAACAGATTTGGAAGTTTACAGCAAATATACCGGTAGGCTAATCCATGATGACAGCCCGCAAAACGACACTACAGTCAGTCGAGGAGGTTCAGACATTTCTGTTTTTGGTGACCGATGAAAAGATTTAGTGTGAGCTTGACATGGCAACATGCAGTGAGTGAGTTTATCAGCAACTCTCTGAGCAGACGTCACGGGAGTTATGCACAGCGTCACTATGAAGTCCAGGTACTCTAAAGTCAGTAGTATCCTGTAGGGGTGCAACGATACTCAGGAAAACCGTCTACCGTTTGGTCCACCCTGCACAGGACAATCCACCCTTATGGACCATGGGATTTCCGTTTTGCAATTGATTTTGCGTTGGTGCTTTATATACTGCTTTACAGGCCACTGAGTGTGTGAGCAAACAGCGCGGGGAAGCCCCGCCCCTCAGTGAGACACAGCGGACAGAGCGGTCAGCAGATGGAGCGGCTTTAGACTCAACACACAGAGTCCTGTATGGGTCCTCCACTTTTTCAAACCCGCACCTGGCCATACCCACATACATTAGACACCCGACCCGGCCTGTGATTAAACACATTGTCTACACAGTACTGACCTGGTGCAGGACTCTGGCACACATACAATACCTTGACACGCTATTACAAGGAAATGCATACGGTAGATAACTGTGGCGCTTTTATACTGCCCTATGCAGAACAAGCATTAATTTATTTTAAAAAAGCTCCCTTTGGGCCCTAACTGTGCCTGTTTTATATGACTGTACACAAGTAGTCAAGGAATAAGAAAAGGTTCTATTGATTAGTACAGAAAGTTTTATTTTATTCAGTACAGTGATATTGTGTTGTTCCTACTGTGAAATTCAGTTTTTGCTGACAAGCAAAATAAAAATATAATTTTGGGAGAAAAAAAAAAACAGCAAAACTGTTCTCTTTATGCACAAAACACATCAAAACCGAACTGAAACCCTGGCCCAAAAACCGAGGTCCGGACCAAACTGTGGGCTACCTGTACTGTTGCACTCCTAGTATCCTGTAATGAAAATGGTCTCCAGGAATAGTATGTAGTACCCGAGTCAAGTCAAGCTGGTACCACGTAGTGGAAATGCAGCACAAGTGGTCCTGGAGGATTCTGTTGGGTTTCTGTAAATTGGCCTGAGAGTCTGGTTTTGACCAGCTCTATATGTAAAGTGTCATGAGCTAACTTTTGTTATGATTTGGCGATATATAAATAAAATTTGATTGATTGATATATGTATTTAACAAATCAATATCAGAAAATGATAAATCATGTGAAAACTATGACTTAAAAAACATTTTAAAGGTTGCTACTCTGATGTTTTCTCACATTTTAACATATTCTAATACTAGCTGTTACTCATTTTATGGTGATAACATGGAAAAAAAAATAAATTTTTGTTTAAAAAAACTGTAAATTTACACTATAATAACAACTAGCAATTGATTTACACTAAAATATGTTACTGCAGATCAGGCTGATCAAGAACAGCAAAGTTACAGTAATGATATGAATTGCAGTTGAATTACAGCCAATGATGCATGGTGTCCAATTTAGTGGACATGTGATTTATTGCAAATTTCTCCCATTCATTCATTATCTGACCCCACTTTATCCTCACTAGGGTCACTGGAGCCTATCCCAGCTACTTATGGACGAAGGTGGGGTACACCCTGGACATGTCACCAGTTCATCGCAGGGCTGACATATAGAGACAATCACTCTCATATTCACACCTATGGGCAATTTAGATTAACTGATTAACCTATTAGTGCATATCTTTGTATGGTGGGAGGAAGCCGGAGTACCCAGAGAGAACCCACACAGACATGGGGAGAACATGCAAACTCCACGCAGAAAGGTGGCATATTTCTTTTACCTTCAGAGTGTCAGCATTTCTGACTTCCTGTTGGCCATCTTGGTTATGATTAAAAAGAAAAAGCACTTCCCAAAACTGGCCAGTAGGTGGGCAGTGTATGGGAGGATGCACAAGTGTCCACTGTGTTGGCTGATATGTAACTAAAACTAAAACAAGAAACAGCTTTTGAATAGCTGTCCACTTTAATGACCACTATGCATGAAAGGGTTAAACTAAGGAAAATCCTCTTGCTCCTTGGTTGGGATTAGGGTTGTCATTCTATTGAAATTTTTAAAATTTGAGGATTAACTGCCACACAAACTGTAATTATTAATGACACTATCTATGCTGTTAATGCCATCACTGCAATATATGAATGATCTATAATAAATGATGCAATATTACTTTAATGATCAAAATACATACTATATGTATTTCTGTTTTTCTTGTATCAGTAAAATTGAATATTACAGTGACTGCATGACTTAAAAATAAAAGCCTGCAAAATATTCAACCATGATAGAAACTCTAAATAAAGCATACCAAAGTCATCTCTCCAATGAACTACACTGAGATGCAACAAGAGGATGTTGTTAAAAGAATGTCAGTCACATGATGATAAACAATGTAGAAGTAATCATGAAATGATGTAAAATAATCATAGTAATGTGAAATAAATGCAATATGGCAATTATGCAATAATTATGATAAGGATAATTGGGATACTGTGTAAACTACTATTTTAGTTTATCTGATGTTTGTTATCTTGTTAAATCTGAACATTATAAGGTTTTTCCAGGAAAGAAAAACCCATTGTGCTGCATTCTCCCTTTAGAGCTGGATATTTTTCTATTTAGAAAGTTGTACATTAATGTGTTAAACCACAATAATTTATGACTGCATACTAAGACAGTTAAGACTGGTCAATTTAATGTTATCCTGGGCATTTTTCATTGCAATAAAGGTCTATTCATTTTTATTTATTTTTAGTGATGTTGTACAAAATGTGATAATTTTTCCAGAGAAATATATTCAGTTGACTTGTTTAACATTCAGGGCCCCATGAAGAACAAATGCAAAGGAGAGCATGGTGAAGGTTAAATGTTGTTGAAATGTGTGAAGCTTACTGGATGTGGGGGCATGTCCATGGGCGTGGAGATTTCAGGCCTGTACAGTTTCTTCTTCTTGGCTCTGAGATGGAGTGAGGAAGATGAGGCTGTAGGGTCTGCATCACCCCTGCTGCTCACCAGACTCATCATCTTCTTGGCTATAGATAAGATTTTACACAACAGGAAACATGCATCTTTTAGCTCTTGTAGCTTGTTTGTATAATTAAAAGATTTGGACTCTCCCACTCATCTCATTCTCTCACTCTTATAGTTTACATTTCTCTGAGTTCATCCTTTGGGATGTGTTAATCTGCAGCGAAGACCTGAGGAGGTGATATGAACGTTTTTCAGTTGTCTTTAAAGCATCAGAATACATTTTACAAACCCCTGCATTTTGAAGTGGACTAACTTTCTTGGCGTAAGCACTGCCACTCAATGAAATGTCTCTACCACTGTAACAGTAATTTCTAATTTCTGTGGGAGAAGAGAAGTGGAAAGAAGAAATATTTTGCCAACACAGTATCTAGGTTAATGAGCAAAGATACTGAGATTGCTAAGCTCATATAGACTAAATATAGACTAAATACACTGCTCAAAAAAATTAGAGGAACACTTTTTAATCAGAGTATAGCAACCTATCAGTCAAACTTCTGGGA
>JAPQRP010000012.1:17105358-17133615 GCA_037367295.1 Apogon hyalosoma | reverse complement strand
TATAACTTTTCAGAACAGTATGAATGCAATTTCAGACCCATTCAACTGTTGTTTATTATTATTATTATTATTATTATATAAAGCATACTTGAAGTGGCAATCCGTTAACATCCAAATCACATTTCTATTTCATTATCATCTTTGACAGTGCAGAGTTTTGATAATATATCCACATTTTAACAAAATTTTCACAAAAACACACTTAAGATGGATTTAAGCTAATGGACAAAGATACAAAGATAATGCTAAGTTTGTAATGGAGTCCATTTTTAAACAAATTTAAGTCATTATAAAGGCTTAAAATCACCACTTACCATCTTAAAATCCATGTTATTGACTCAGAAACTGGTTTTAACAAAACATACTCCTATCCTGAAGATGTGATACAAATGCTCACACATACTATAGCATATTTTATTCATTAACTGTGATAGCCTAGCTGTCCTTGAATGTTATTTTTATCACTACAAGACTCTATGAATTGTATGAACAAATTTGCAAAAGAGATGATGTCGTACTAACATAAGTGGCCACCTCCAGTAAATCAGTATGCTGTATTAAAACAAACTAGTAGTCAATCCATCTTTTTTTTTTTTTTTTAAATCAAACTCTTTTCCTCAGTCCCTGTGCATAAATCTATTTAATGTCATTACAGATTAGATTCAATTCCATGATATTTCTCAAACTTTAGACCTTTTTTTACTCATTTTCAGAATTCAAGATCATGTATTGTCATTCAACATGTAGTATGACGAATGAAATTACAATCCACATGATCAATAGTGAAATGGACATTTAAAAATATACACATTTAAAACAGAAAACAACAAACCAAAGTGCAAATAATAATAAATAAATAATAGAAGAGGAGGAGAAATTACTGAAATCTTATGCCTTCTCTTCGACTGTGGAAACATGGATGTGTAATAAAAAATAGAACCAATGACCCTGTAGCTCTATCAAGCATGTTCTATCAAGAATCAATACCTTGAATATGTGAGGATAACTCACCAAATTAAATGAAAGTCCATATATGACTTCCTATTAGTGCTCAATAGTAACTATATTAATATCTCTAACCATTTCCATGTTCTGAGCCATCAAAATATGGCCCATTATAAGCCAAACTTTTTTATACTTCAAAACTTTGTCAAAAAATCTTTGTAGACATTGTCCCAAGAAACAAGGGGTTACATAAAAAAGTAGAAATTAATCTGACCAGCAGTTTAGGAGATGTTTGAAAAAAATTGCTCAAGAAGACAACGGACACGGCGCCTTCACAACAGTTAATGGTCTATGTGCTAAAAAGGAATAAAACAGGGTATGTAGCCATGTACTCCTGTAATTTCCTTATTTATTGGTTTCACGGTGGCATATTTGGGTTTATGGTGTTAACACTGCAGTGTCTTATCATCTCCGTAGGGAAGTGACATCCATGGGGCCGGTGTTGTGTGTCATGGAACTTACTTAATCCCTAATTTCTCCAAATCCTCTTAAAATAGACTAAAAGGCATGGGTCTTAATGCTTCAGCTCTGTCAGCCCTTGTCCTCTGCGTATTTTGCATTTCAGATTAATTAACACACACTGGCCAACAATGGACATAGATATGAAATGAAAGACAAGAAGGTGGTCTATTCATAGTTTAATTCAACAGAAGATCAAGAGCAGTACATCTTCACAGGTACTGAAAATGCCTATACCTTTAATCAAATCTAAATGAGTGTCACCTTGAAAACTTCAGTCAGCTGAACACTGTTCCTGAAGCTCGTTGTGCTCTATTATTCAGTTTCTCTAAATATGGATTTCTAAAGCTAAGGTTAACAACAATGCTGTCTTTCACACAGAGGGTAGGTCACCCAAAACAAAAAAAGCTGGAAAATGTCCCTTTAACTGAAATCTTGTAGAGTTCATGCTGGTAAAAGCTCATCTCAAATGTCTTCAGTATCAACAGGGCTGATTCCTCATGAGATTTTGTGGATTTAATTTGCTACAGATAGGCTGTTTTGGCAGCAAACCTTCCTAACATATAATTATTGTGGCACAGTGACAAAAGGGATGACAAAAGACCTCTGTTGTTTATTTTTTGTTTGTTTTTTTTATCAAGACTGCTGTTCCCACAGTGATTTTTTTTTTAATAGGATACTTGACAATTATCAAGGAGCACTTGATACAGTTGGTGTGAAACAATCTTTAACTCTCAATGAAATCTTCACATTTCATGTTTTAGTGTTTTTTATATGTTTTGGCTACATGACACCTATAAGCTACATTATTATATTTAGTATTTTAGAGTTTTCGTAGAAAACAATTTAACAGTTTTGAAACTCATCCTGCACTTGGGGCTTGTACTAATTTGTATGTACATTGGACTTCATGCTAACATTTATGGGTCGTCACAACAGACTGTGTATTAGAAACAGATGGAATGGCTGACGTCACCCAGGAGCTCCAACTGAAACAAGTATCTCAAAATTGTAATACCATTGTAATGGTCACTGGCTGCTAGTTGTTAAAAGGCCTGGATGCCCTGTTCTTATATTGAACTTCTCTCTAAAAATTCTCTAATCAGTCGTTATTTTCCATGAGTCAGTCTGGTCTCATCTGCTTCATTTGGACCCTTTGACAAATGTGCTTGAAATAATTCCACAGGTTGTAAGATTTTATGTCACACATAATATTCACTCCTGTGCCAAATGTGACATTCCAAGCTCCTGTTTATTGAATAAAACATTTTTTGTATCTTTATAGCCCAACTGTGTTTGTGCTTACTAAGTTAAAACAACAAACCCATCAAATGACTTTGTTACCCAAAGCGGTGAGCACTTAGCATTAGCTGGCCCATCATGCCTTGCAAACCCACAGCTCCAGCCTCTTATCAAACATGATCCCATCTGGTTCAAAAGCACTAACATGGTTATGACCAAATGGAAACTAGCAGATCAAAACCAATGGGTGATGTCAACATATCTATCCACCTCTTATTAATGACACCCTTACAGAATATACAGTCTGTGCTGTCACCATGTTGGTTTTTTGGAGCAGTGTAATGCTATAAGATACAAATTTCTGCAACCAACACCTTGTGGCCACTGACGGCATTACACTTTACTTTCACAGTGGGCTCAGTTTTGAGTTATGGTCCGTTGTCATCAGTCATTAAGGTTTATTGATTCTATAGCTGATCAGTCAGAGCAGAATGGGCTTTGGGGAGATGGGGCTTATGCAAATTCCTGGCTTTTCAGCAAAAACAAAAATATGCAAAAGTAAATGGCACTCCTCTAGCTGTTTCATAGATACTTTGGCATAAAAAAACTAAATGGAGCGGGACCATCCTTTGTGATTTTATGCTTAACAGTAACAGTCACATTTCATGCCCATTCCACCTCTCTTTACTGATACAAGCTACACTTTGACATACCCAAATACTCCGCTTAACCCCCAAATAAATACTTTTTGCTTCAAAAGAGGCTATAGGTGAGGCAAAATCAAAATCTACAGTATCTTTTACATCTGTAAAAACCGAAACTTTTCCACCTCAAGGCTTCCCCGGATCTTTGACCCCACCCTGACCCCATGATGCCGGCATGGCAGGGGGAGGCTGGATCATCTTCTCCAGAAGGTTCATCATTCGCTCCTGCAGCTGGAGGCACTGGACTTGGAGGAGGTTCTGTTGCTGCAGGGCTCGCCGGACCTCCCTGCATGTCTCCTCGATGGCTCGGCTTGACCGCTTTTGCTGCTGCAGCATGGCCTGCATCACCCGGAGCTTCTTCTTCTTCATGGACAGGTGCTTCGAACGCCATTTCCGGGCCAAAGTAGGATGGGAGCTGGAAAACAGAGTGCAATCACATCCAAGCGTTAATGGATGATATGTAAAGACAGACAGTGTGGAATCTAGGATCAAAAATAGTTTACATAAATTGTAATAACATATAATAACTAAAAATATATGTAATAAAAATATAGGTGGGTGACAAATTAGAGGAAAAATCAACTTTAACCCTTAAAAACTTGAGCAACTTCCAGTGACCAAAAGCATCTACTGATCTAAAATGTTTAATACCTGTTGATCCACTAATCCTATCAATACATGTAAATAATTGATGAAAAATTAAAGTCATCTTTTCATGGTCTTCAGATATGATCCATTTGGACGTTCAGAGGCTCCGTAGTGAACAAGCTCCTAATCTTAAAAAAAAAAGTTCTGCTGCAAATCAGTTTTTGTTACCCCTGGAAAGTGTTTACATGTCTGTTATTTCCATTCAAATCTGATCAGACCACTCTATTTTGACTGATTTATTCAGATTTGGCTGTTGGTCCCATCACTAGTGGAATATTAGGCTCCATGTAAACACAGTGAATATCCATGAACTCAGGGATGAAAACCATTTCTTCAAAGGATATTCCCTCTTTTGGTGTTTTTGATGATGGAAGTGGACGCTGCTATGTGACAGTGTTAATCTGAGTTCAAATCTGCTGAAGGTCACAGCATATGATCATTCTCAAACTAAACAAATCATTCACTATGTTCTCATTCTTTAAGAATGGGACATTACCCTGGAAGAGACATTTTTCTTTAAATTATCACCCATTTGCACAAAATACATGACGTCTGACACAGAGAGAGTGAAGAGGAGCTTCCTCCCACAGGTCAATCACACCATCTTGGACAAAACCTGATACTAGAGTTTGGATTTGCTTGAAAAAAACACCTGAATATTCTTTATATTCCTGTGCAGAAACAAATACATTATATTGCAAATGTACATACATGCACTCCAAATATAACAAACAATATAAACTGTGGTTTATCTATCTTTCACCTGATGTTATTTTATTGCATATATTTTTAGATAATTTTATTACTTATCCAGTAAATTTTAGCTTTTGAAAATTCTCTCCTTGAGTCATAACTGTGTTCTATTATTTACTCAGGTTAAACTGAAGAACTCCCCTGCTTAATCCCAGAACAAATGCACATTGAAGCAACCTCTAATTTTGTCTTTTAAGATTGCAATGGTATAGTATATGTATAGTAATAATCAGTTGTATCTTTCAATTAATTGTTGTTTCTGTTTATGGCGCAAACAAAGTCACTGAGATGTAAGAAACTATTATCATAGAATTGTGCATTTCCTTGGGTTATGTTAGAAAATTAAACCTTCTTTATATAGGCTGGAATCTTATTTTATGGAGAGAAAAAATACAAATTAATAGACCATCAGTCGAGTTTATCTTGTCTTTTGTGCTTCTTGTTTAGCTAAATATATATTTTAATAAAATATACCACTTTCTTAGGTTGATTACTTTTAGGACCTTATGTGACTTGCAGTAATTATTCCAGAGGTTATAATCGAAATATTGTCTGAAAACACTTTCTTGATGCAACAAAGTACAAAGGTCAGTTTGTATTTTTATATTTATCAGTATTCTATGAATGAAGTGCTCCCTATACAGGCATATACACAAAAGCATGAACATGTGTGTCCATCTCCTGTTACCTGGATCCCTGTGTGTGCTCGCTGTCAGAGCTGAAAGAGTCCAGCTCTTGTTTTATCTCCATCTCATCTGAGGAGCCTGTGTACTCTGGCAGAAATCCCACCATGCCCTCCTCGGCCTGGAGCCCCAGGTTGTCCGCTGGCTGGGCTGAGGTAGACGGCCCCGGGGCCGAGCTGTGGTACTCCAAAGAGTTCACCCGCCCGTTCTCCAGCGGCTTGGACAGAATCTTCTCAATGGGTTTGTAGTAGGGCCAGTCTGGGGGTTCTGCACCTTCAGCGAGTGTGGACTTTAGTCGCCTGTGAAAGCAAAAAGACAAGTTTACATCCATGCATCAGCTGGAAGCACATGTGTGAAACTGTTGCACTTGCCTGTACTGGAAAGACATGTTGGTGATTTTCATCTTGATTTCCTCTTTGAAGCGCTGCTCCCCAGTCAGCTGGAAAAATCTCTGGGACATCTTCTCGTAAACCTTGGCGTTCCTCTTGCTCATTTTGAGTTCGTTGTGGTATTCCTCCCACACGTACAGGAGGGCCTTCATTTCCCCATCGGTCCAGTTGGGGGCCCGCCGGTGCTTCTCACTGTGGCCTGGCATTAGGTAACTGAAACTGTCCTCTACTGCCATGTTTAAAATGGCTCTGTTGTTGACCTGTGTGCTTGCAGAAACAGAAGCTTTCCAGGTTGAGTTTGAAAGGGTTTTACTGATCTGAGAGCTGTGTTGAATCTGCAGTGAGGGTATGAGGCATGCAAGGAGGCATCACACACTCACGTTGCTGCCTGTGCCCTTCCCCCCAGCCTCGCTGAAAGAGGACTCAAAATGGGGCCTAAGGCAGGAGAGGAATCCGGTTAAAAGCTTTTAGTGGTTTGTGATGTCACAGTGACATCAAGTTGCCCTGGCAACGGCGAGGGAGGGCCTTCATCTTCCCTCCCTCTCCCTCCAAACCACTCCCATCTGCTTTTCCTTTTCCCCCTCCATTCTGCTCGCACTAGCAGCACAAAAAGCTTTTAGCTGAAAGGCAGTAGTGTGAGCGCAGGAGATTGCTGACAGTTTTGAAATATGAGCCTCCAGGGAGAGAGAAAAAAAAGACAGAGCCGAGACCACGGGTATGTGTTTCCTTGGCAACAAGGCGCTAGATTTGGTAGTCGGCCAAGACACTGCTCTATTTAAAAGCTTTTAATAATACACAAGCCGTTTTGACACAGGCAGAGGGAGGATTTGCTTTATCTGGCAAGATGTGGATGTGATGAGAACACTTCCAGCCTGCAAATGACAAGTAAAAGCTACTGAAAACTGTGAAACTAATGAGAAATAGAGCGAATAGACTAAGTGGCAACATGTGATCAATGATAGACAGCCATGCAACTGAATACAGTATGCTGACTGTTGTAATCAGCTTTCTATTCATAGTCGCTGTAGTCGTAGACAATGCACCCCTGCAGGAATGGTTTCTCTGACCAGTTGAAGACCCCTCCCCCAATAAGGTCTCGGCAAGGGGCGGATCTCTCACCCACCCCCTTCTCCCCTACTCAAGCACCCTAATCTACCATATTATGTCCATTTCCCTCCCTTTCTCTCCACCTCCCTCTCAGGCAGCTCCCATATTTCTTTCAAGAATAGTCATGCAATGCTCAGTTTTCTTCCTTTTAGGTAGAGGAGGGGGGTGTATTTGTGCAAACGCAGAGCTAGTGCAGGGTCAGCCATGTGGATAAAACCAGGAAATAGAAATGCAGAAGGGGTTTTATCAGTGTTACAACACAATCCTTCTACTCCTTTGTCATTGCTTTGTCTCTGCCTTAACTTTCAGCATGGTAATAGCAATGCAGTAATATCATTAGTCCACTTCATCTTTATTAGTGCCACTAGTTGCCGTCAGTCCGGATTAACTCTGTTTTGGCCTGATTAGACACTTACCCCATCTGCTCTTCAGTGACATGACAGGAGGGCGACGCCTTTCCAAACTGTAAATTAGCATCTTTGAGCCAATCCATCACATCTGTCACTGAAAACATACATATGTTCAGGAAAAAAGAAATGAAAGTGTAAAATGCATGGGAGTATTTCACAAATGCCTTGGCTCAGTAGATAAAATCTTAACACAGTATCTTGATAAGTCTTTTAAATAAAGCCTTGCTTGAGTAACTGAAGATAAAATTCCGTTTAATTTCATTTTTGCGGAGAAAACAAACAGAAGTCCTCTGAAATAATTCCACCTGTTGAGCCAAATACCCTTCATTTCTGCATAAAAGTGCACTGCAGTTGCCTTCTGTCTCTTCTTTTTTCAATGTAACGACTCAATCCTCTTGCCAGGGACTGTTTTAATTGTGTTTAGTTACTCTGTACATTTTTCATTCATTAACAGGGCCGTAATCCAGATTACTAATCCAGGAGCCAGACTAATCCACAGATAAACTGATCATTCACCTCCCACGTCTAGAGGTAGAAGTCGGTAATGTGAGTGATCCATTAAATCCAGCCACGTCTATTTATCATCATCTGCTCTTTGGAAAGCATCCAATTAATCACCATAAAACAAGGTAAAAACAAAAAAAAACCAAACATTCACCTTCTTTCAGGTTAAAAGAAGGCTCCAGTTTATATCAATAACTAAAAGGTATATGACACATTTTTACACATGTACAGTATTGAACTAAGATGGTATGTAGTGGTTTGTGAGCTTTTGTGAGCTGAAAAACTGTATAATAAGGAAACAAAATCTTTTTTTCCCTTAAATAAAGCCTACCATATATTATTTTTTTATACAGGCTTCATAAATATAGTATTTTGGCTTGTTCGTGCTGCAAAGTTAATTCAGAAAGCCAGCCCATAGAGCCCCATTGTGAACCCAGAAATGTTGAGTACAGCAAAGTTTTATGTTAATGTATAGTATTTGTCCCTGGCATATAAAAACTGCTGGATGAAAACTAGCATATGTTGTGCAATTTGAATAATAAGTATAAATTAGCATAACTATGTGGCCTTATTTCAGGATCTGTTTGGCCAATTTAAACAATGTTAGATTGCTTTTAGGGGTTCATTAAGATGCTAAATCCATTCCTGACATTTTCTAAAATTCAGATTGCTATTTTAAAACACATTTTGATTGCTAATGGGAGATTGTGATGCATTCTTAGTCATTTTCTAGCTCATTTAAAAACTTCATTAACCTGGGTAAACTTGTACTACATATATTAAAGTTTGGGAGTGGGTCAGAAAACCTCTATGGAACAACAGGACACACATCTAGCAAAGTGCAAAGTGGTTAAGGAGCTTGACTTGGATACTAGTGGCCCAAAAAGCTGTGGGTTCAGGTCAGAGTGGCTACTGCTGTGCCCTTGTGCAAGGCACTTAATCCAAACTTACAGTCTTGACCCATGACATTGCTGCTGGACGTTAAGATGGTTGACGCAAAAGTCTCAATTTATTTGATAAATATGAGGGTTGGCAGTCAAAAGTTGACTTGACTCTCTGGACCATGTGAGCCGCGCATGCGTACAAGCGTTTCTCTCGGTTGGCCGTATTTTGTGACTCGCTACGGCAACCTTGATGGGACAATCGTTGTTATAGAACCGCGATTACCCTCTACTGACTAGTTTCCCCCAGATTTCCATCAAAACGTTAGTCAGTTGGATAGTCTCTAGCTGCGAAAGAAAGTAGGCAGATACATTAACACTTGAAATCACTTCTGATCGCTAGAAATATACTCAATATACTCAAGTCTCTGCACATTTACGTAATTTGACTACAACAGTGATTTGTCTTAGGGAGGTTGCCGTAGCGAGTCGTAAAAGATGGCTGACAAGATAAATGCTTCTACGCATGCGCGACTCACATCTTCCCTTGACAGTGGCTTTGACATATAAACTCTATTTTTACGCAAAGTAAAACATAGCTTCTCCTAACTTGTTTCAGTTCGTAGTTAATTCAGTATGAATTAAAATACGATTTATCAAAGAAGCTAAAAAGTGCAACACAGATAGATAAAACCTGTTCCTCTAACCTGTTCAGCCTCAGGTCATTTCTTTGTAGTCAGAATCATTTATTTTACAGTTTTCTTGGGCAACAAAACAGAATTAGTGTAAGAATCACCTGGTTAGCAATTCAAAGCTAATGCTACTTCCAGTCTATCAGATGCACTGAAAACTACACAATATGTGTCACTGTCCAAATACTTACGGACAATTTATGGAGTTGACTGTATTTAGGGCCTGTAAATATTATCTCTGACATCAAAAATGGTTGATTAATCCTTCATTTATATTTAATAAAGTAAGGAAAGTATGTTTTTTTTAGGTTTTACGCCATTTGTTTAGGGCTTAAAACATCTATGTACACACAATATCCTGATGAAAACCTAAAATAAAAAACTATCTGGAACTTTTCTAATAGTTAACACCATCAATTTAGATTTTTTTCAAAGCAGCTTAGCATCTACATGATTAAATAAATGGCTGACATTGTTTTTAATGTTGAAAAATTACAATGATGACATCTTTTTAAAAATTATGGGATTTTATGTTTTTTTTTTGTTTTAATGTTTTTTTAACACGGCTTTTATATGTTGAAACATATTGAATCATGTTTTTGGGTTTTACACCACTTTTTAGGGCTAAAAACATCTATGTTCACACAATATCTTGATGAAATACAAAAACATAAAATAAAACACATGATCTGGAACTTTTATAATATTTACTACCATTGTGAGCTTTATATTATCTCTGTTGTGAAGACAAACCGGAGCCCCAGATCTACAGTCTACAAATAAAGGATCAAAACCAGAGTAGTGTTCTGTTATCACTTTGAAACTTAGAAAAATGTTTAATGCAAATTTGTGCACATAAAACACATACATACAGTACAGTGCATACATAAAGTATCATAAAGTATAAATGCTTTTAATGTTGGCCTACATTAGTATGTCAACACTCTTAATAAACTGATCCGCAATGGACCAAACCCAAACTGACTGGACCACTTTGGCCAAAAGCTGGATCCACAACGAGAGATAGTCTTTTGCACCTGCCCATGGCGAACATAAAAACAAAATAAACTAAGAAATAAAAGGAAATATGACAAAAGCGATGGATGGTCATGTGACTTGCGCGTTTGAGGCTGGTGTGTGTCCGTGTACAAGCTGTCTGATTGCTTTTTGAGGGTGATACTAAGTAGAGAGGTCAAGCTCTGTGCAAATCTGAGCTTGGGCAGGAGATCCCATCATTTTTTGTTTGTTTTTTTTTTCCTCTCGGGGGAACGCTAATACTCCAGTGGCTTCATCTATCAGTCCTTTACATTAACGCAGATACAAGATGATAATAGAAATCTATTAAATGTACCCTTTCTCTGGGGGTAGAACAATTAAGGAATGTTATTCTGTCAACCTAGTACATATTAAAAATGAAAAAAAGTCGGGTAAAATGGCATATACAGTATAAAGTGTCAGGCAAACTGTGGTACACCAGCAGCTTATCTTAACTTCACCCCACACACCAAAAACAATGTAGTGAAATACACATTATAAAACAAAATGTTAAACAAAAATATTAAAAAAAGATAATGAATCGTATATTATATCAAATATTCAGAATATACAACAATACAGTTTAAAAATCAAAACCTAAAAAGGAATGTAGTTCTGTAAAAGTACCACTAGAGGTCAGCAAATATCCATGCTCAGATATCCAGTTATACACTTAAAATATTTATCTGCGGTGAAAAGTTTCTTCTGCTTGTGGACTAAAACCCTTAAAAACACTCAGAGATTTTACGTCAAATTAACCCTTTCGTTTCCACGCAGCTGCAGCAGTAGTGGTAAACACTTTCAGGTACATTCTTGATAAGAAGTCTCACAGTATAAATGTTGTTTTTTTGTCTTCTTTTGACTCTAACACTGACTTTTATGTGCACAGTGGTCTCAAATGTCTCACCGGATAACATCTGTGATCTGGACACTGGTACTGCATCAGGAAAAAGAAACCCACATACTGAAACTGACCCATGCAGTCGGCGAGGGGGGTTTTAATCTCGGCGACGTCTGAAAAGAACAAGAAAAACTCTGCTTGCGATTCAGTTTTTGTGAAGAGGCTTTGAAGTCTGTCTCTGGTGGTAAAAGTTGTCTCGGTCTGCTTTGTCAGGTTAGATTCTTGGTATAAACTGCCCCCCCGCCCCCCTTTGAAGTCGTTTCAGTCTCTGGGTAGACACTCCTCCTCAGTGATGCCCTGAGCCTTCAGTTCCTCCAGGACGTTGTCCAGGTGGCCCGGGTCAGGGTAGCCGTGGCCTGTCAGGTTGGAGCCGAACTCCGTCTTGTGGTGCACCTCATTCCAGATGACGGTGTCGGACTCACCAGTGGTGCTGGACGTACCGACGGAGAAGATGAGCCGGCGGTCCCACGCAACCAGGAGCAGTCTCAGAACCTGGAAGAAGAAGGAAAGGGTCATTCAGACAAACCTAAGACAAATATTCTGACAAGTTTTTACTCTTATGCTACATTTTAACTCCCATATTTGTTCTTCCTGCCCTTTTTCTTCCTACTCCTCAAGGAAACTACTGATGACACTGGTCCATGAGTAAAATACCTCCAAAGTCAAAATACTAGTTGGCTGTTGTTTCCATAGATACATTCTTGGGCAGGGGTGTCATGGGATGAATTTGTGAAATGAAAAAAATTACTCTGAAGATATTATCAATCAATGGTGTCAAAATAGTTGTAGCTCAGGTTCCACATACAGACCAATATGATCTGAAATGAGTCAGACCAGCAAAATACTATCATAATGACCTATAAATGAAACTGCCACAGGCAGTGCGTGTGCCAGAGGCCTTTGAAAGACAACTTCAGCCTATATCTCAGCTGTACTCTGGCCTACTATTGCCAAAAACTAATCAAGTCGACTAGAGACCATGGCAAATCATTTGGTCATGGTTTGATATCAATAATGCTTGAAATGTGACTGCTAGAGTACACACAGACAAACACACAGACATACGAACTGACCAATATGCCCTCCGGCAAGCAATATGGACAAGTCCAAAATTTCCCCTTTGTTTTGTCTTGTGTGTTTTTACTTCAGATGCTTCTGGTGTTCTGGACCACCTACTTCTTCCACAATGACTTCAAGTCTTTTAGTTGGACTCTAATTTTGGAGCAGATCTTACGATGCTGCTGAGACTGTTCTTGTCTTTCACAGGCAGCTCATTATTACAGCAAAGAAAAGCTAAAAAAAAAAAGCCTGCAAATAACAAAATATATGAAGCTGTAGTATGGATACTGAAAGGTCAAGACCAAAAGCATGTTTGAGCAGATGTAAAATACTTGAAAGTTTATTTCTGCAATCTCAGAAAGTTAGGTTATGGGCATTTACAGTTGTCTCATAATAAATATGCTAAAAACTTCAAGTCTGTTTTTTTTTTTTGTTTTTTTTTTTTTTTTACTAAAAAACATTGTTTTAAGCATTTATTATTTGTAATAATGCTAATTAATGGACAGATACTGAAAGTTAAGTTCTTCCTGAAACCAAAGGTGCAAAACAATTGGCAAAAAAAGGCATTTCCTGTCACTTTTATTGCAAAAAACATGAAGACACCTAGGCAGCTTGTTTTAATGGTAGTCTTAAAAGGGTTTAAAGATTTTCAATAAAGAACAATAAAAACTATATATAAAAAATAGGTTTGGAAACACTAAAAGAGTTCAGTGTCCACAGTAGGTGGGTTCTTTCATTGTGTCTAAATCACGTCGTCACAATCATTTCGTGAGAAGAGATAAAAATATTTTACTCTGCGTGTAAAGGTACAGTCGAGATGACTCTTCATTTACCTTGCGTCCCTTCTCACTGTCGGGGAGGTAGCAATGTCTGGGGAACCCACGTGCAGTGAAGGGTTTGCCTGGGTTTGGATGCTCTGGGCCCTGAGGGACAAGGATGAAGGTCATCAAAAACAGATCACAACTGCACATCCCAGGTCAGATCCACTGTGGCTCCTTTCAGCTGCTTGCATTTAAAGTCTACTGTTATGTAACGTAAGGATTTTTACATAGATAATTGCTGATGGTTGATCATTAGCATTTGCTCACTTGACTTCCGTGCCTAAAATCGCATGTGTTTGCCTCATGTTTTCCATAAGGTAAAAATGACGCCACCATCTGCACCAACCGCATGTCACGATAATGCTAAAGCAGATTAGCAGCGACAAAGCTAGATAGTTTATGCTACAGGAGATGAGATTACTTCACTTATCCCATAATGCAATTGTCCCTCAGCTCAAAATAAAATAAAATAATTTCATAACGGTCAAAAAAGTACAAAGGAACATACAGCTCTGGAAAAAAATTAAGAGACCTCTGCAAAATTATCAGTTGCTCTCATTTTCTCTTATTTAACAAATATGAATTTTGTGTGTGTGTGTTATTCTTTACTGTCAGTTTCTATTCGCTAAATAAAAACATGCAATTCAACAGACGCTGGAATGGAGATAGATGTAGAAATGCTAATTTCAGAAAAATGTGCAGTGGTCTCTTAATTTTTTTCCAGAGCTGTACCTGTAGTATGTAAAATTAACCTGTTCCTTCCACCTAATTTGTGTGTTTTCCACATTTACTATATTTTTTAGATTTACCAAATTTTTTAGCATGTGGCTGAAACACCATCTAAAGTGCATACACGAGTCCCATTAGCTTTGATGGTTATCCAGGTGATTCTTTCACTAATTATGTTTTATTGTTCACAAATACAGTAAAATAAAATGAGTGACTCAATTGCTGGGAATCTAAGCTTTCAAACAAGGTATAACATGTCCACACTGACAAAAAAATTATTGTAGAAACGTTAATGTGTTTAATACAAAATGCCAACTGTTTAGGCTATTTGCTATTAGCTGCTAATTAGCGCCAACATCAACAGTACGTTTTTTAGACTTGGGGAAAAATAATTAGTTTTATTTCCGAGCAGTAGAGTGACTTTTTCAATCACTAATTTACATAAACTTGCATTTGTTGTCAGCTACACTACACAGGGCAGTTATACAAGGCTTACGTGTTTATCATTATTATCATTATTTTTCGTTAGCCTCATCGCGTAATTACGAGTCTTTTTTTTTCAGGTCATAACCAGTGATGAAAAATGAATCAGCAGTGTTTTGCAGATATCACAATTTGGCACAAAAAAAAAAAAAAAAAAAGATTTATGCAATTATGCTATGAGGCTAATGATTTAATTTTTCATTTTACTGTTAATGTGGAAGGAACAGGGTACATTAATTGACATTTCAGCAGTTTGCTGAATGCTAATGCTCATCGGCAGTCCCTTCCCTTTGCCTGTTTATAAAGGCATCCTAAAACAAATAAAACCATAGTTCAATCTGTCATTGTCACTTGTACCACAAAGTTATTATTGTTATATACATTGATACTGTGTCTTTACAGAGTTTATATGTATAAATAATTTTTTTTCACTTTTCTTACATATTTTTTAATATCTAGTATTTATAATATACTAGACTACATCTACCAGCAAAGACTACTGTCCGTCCATAGTGTTTACTTTAGTTTTTTAATCACATCATAATTTGTTAGTCTGCGGTTACAGATTATTATAGAAGTACTCGGTTCAACACATCAGAACATGGGGAGTGTGTTCACCTGGATGCCAGGAGGGATGTTGTAGATGATGCGGATGGTTTTGCAGTCGGGGTGTCCGGGCAGCGAGTGGGGGATGACGTGGTACTCCATCTTCCCGGGGGGCTGGTTTCCGGTCTTCACCCCATAGATGGTCTTGCAGGTGGGACACTGCAGGCTGCCGTCCTTGTTGCCGTTGTTGTACATGGCAACGAGGCACTGGAGGTGGTACTGGTGACCACACTGCGCCAGGCGACCCACCGACTCGGCCCGGGAGATGCCCCCCACGCCGGGGCCCTTGTACCCCGAGGGTCCGGCCAGGGCCTCCATGCAGATAGTGCAGTCCTAATGAGAAAAGACGGGCATGAGTTACACCTGTTTTTACCACAGTCTTTTCTATGTTACGTATGATTTGATGTTTTTAGTTTTGCTTTCACATGCATCTGCCTACATCTGACGTTGACTTTTTGGTGTGATGTCAATTTTTAAAGAGAAAAATGGTCAATTTTGTGGCCATGTGACTATTATTATTGTTATTATTATTATTATTATATTATTGTAACAACCAACAGGAAAGGTATTGACATTCACTGAAGATATTTGAAGATTATTTCTACTTTTTATGTTGACTTTTTATTGTTTTGTTGGACCATAATTCTAAAATGCTTCTACATCTCTCCTCTTTTGTTTAATGGACACCTTAACAAAAAAAATGTTTGAAATTAACTAAATTATCTACATGAAAATTTTATTATTGTTATTATTATTATTATTATTATTGTTGGTCAATGATTGACAGCACCATTGATTCTGATGAATTGTCATTTTTTTTGCGTCAGAAGAAACTTTTGAAGTCTTAACATTAAATTAACCATTGCTCTGTTTAGATTTGGTGTGTTGTCAGTCTTTAATGAAAAAAATGGTCAATTTTGATATTATGGTAAAACAACCAGCAGGCAGATATTGACATTAACTTAAGATATTTTGAGTTTCTCAGATAAATTTCCTTGTCTAGTTTTTATGTCGACTTTCAACTTAACTTTTTATTATTTTGTTGGACCATCATTTTAATAACATACTACTTCTTTCTCCTCTTTTGTTTAACGAATGCCTTAACATGTCTCATTTAGTCTGAGTTGGAAAACAGCAGAACAAAGTTTGTGTCAGTTTGACTTGGTTTTAGGTTTTTTTTTTTTCACATGTAGACGCCACCTCCCATTCCCACTCTGAACTCACTTCCTCTGGGGGGTTGCGGACCTTCTGGAGGTACCTCTTCACCACCTCCTCCGGTGTCTTTCCTGGGACAAACAAACAGACAGTGTGATGACGACCGGTCTGTGAACCTATTCACACGTTAAGTCTGTTTACACGCCACTGAGATGATCCTGGTTTAACCCACCTTTGCGAGCCTGTTTCTTGGTGGTCTTGCGGCAGCAGTGACCCAGGCCGGGTACGGGCTTGATGTCGCTCTTGCTGACGGGTGGAGGATGAAGCACCAGCTTGGGGGGGCGGGTCAGGCAGACAGGAAGCCCCGCGGCACTCATCAGGATGCCTGTTATACCTGTTTAATCCAGCAGAGGGAGTTATCCAGTGAGTTACCCATTAACCTCAGTCTGCCAGGTGGATTTACTGACATCACAGGTAAACATCACACATGGATGATGTTTATTAAGGAAGAAAAAGTAACACAGACGTTTCAACTCGGGTGTCAAACTCATTTCAGATCAAGGGCCACATTCAGCCCAGTATGACCTCAAATGGTCAGACCAGTAAAATAATAACAGTGACAAAAGTAAAATTACATTATGAAAATGTTCAAATCTACAAAGTATCCTTTGAAATGTGAATAATACAAAAAACCTGACATTTTTTAAGATGATTAGTGTATAATCAGCCTTATATACAACATAAAAAGGAGTAAAAGAAATTTTAAACAATATTAAATTCAATTAAACATATGAAATTTTGGCAAATTTTAGTAAAACATACAAACTACAGACTGACAAGTAATGCATAGGGAAATTCATTATTGTACTTGTTTTAAAGTCACTAAATGTGAGTTACTTTGAATTTAAAAATGATTTTGTTGCTTTGTTCATTTAAGTGATCAAATTAGGTAACATGGGAAATGTCTGATGATGACTTTGATAATTGGTTTAGTTTAATGTGTTTTTCCAGAATGTTCAGATTCTAGACACTTAATTAAACATATTAAACACTAAAATGTTTCTGTTTAAAAAAACAAAAAAGGCAGAATATTGTTAAAATTGCAGGACATTTCAGGTTGTTCACATTTTTTCAGGGTATTCATATTTTTTGTGAAATGTAAACATTTTCATGTAATTTTACACTTAAAAAAGAAAAAGATTTGGAGTTTTCATTATTTATCGATTATTATGATAGTATTTTACTGGTCTGACCCGTTTGAGATTGAATTGGTCTGTATGTGGATTTTTCTTCAGTATTTTGTTCATTTTCATACATTTTGTTGATTATTTTGTGCATTTTTTTAGTAAATTTTCTTGATTATTTCACTCATTTTTCATTCACTTTCTTGAATGAAACCCTTGATTGTTAATATCTTTATCTTTATCCTCACAAAGGCCCGATTGGACCCTTTGGTCCCGGACGGGGCTCTATGTTTGACACCCTTAAAGGCTGAAAGCTGACTTTTAATATTATGGAATCGACCTCAGCTGAGTCGAGGTTTACCTGCCAAAGCCGGGTGAACAGGACTGGATCCATTAAGGTTCTTCACTGGAACCGTCGGCACTCTGAAACAAACAACAACCACATTAATACAAATACTATTAATATACACACTGCTGACACACTAAAGTCAGATTCTGCTGCCTCATCCAGGATTTAAGCTCGCAAAATCTGTCGAGTCAGCTGTAAATGGGTCGAACGGCCACAGCTGACGGTAACATATGCTGATTGTAGTTCAGCTCATGTCACTGGGTTAAGGAGCTTTCTGCAGAGTCATGTGAGGAAGCAAACAGACGCTGCTCATCGCACGTCCTCATACTATCCTACAGCCACAGATGGGATTAAATACTGTGTAGATTTAAAGATTAGGATGTATTTGGAGGTGCAGATACTTGGAAAAAGACTGACATTGACTCTTGACCTTGGTGAAAATGTCCAAAAATAAAGGTTGCAAGTTTCACAGCTCGGATGTTGCTTTAACAGGTTCTTCACCACTTCAACACTCTTTTTACCGTGTTTCTCCAACTCCTTTGTAGAAATGTGTCATGTAAGTCTAATGACTGATATCCTAAAATTGTAAAAAAAAAAAAAAAAAAAAAAAAAAGAAAGATTTTGCTTAAGGGATGGAAAAACAGAATTTCAGATTTTTTAGTTTGCAACTTTCACTACAATAGTCTTTTTCAGAATCTATAGAAGTTTGAAAAAGCTTGAAATTCTTTACAATTTCAGATTTGTCAAATGTAAAACCAAAATAAATAAATAAAGCATATTTGCTCATTAAAATTGTTTTCCAAGATGTTGCATAAATGTTGCATGATGTTATGATGGACTACATCTCTGCAAATATCAGTATTTCTGACTTCCTGTTGCACTGATTTATTGTGAATGTAAAAAGGTTTTACTTATATTTTCATCTATATAAACCAAGTATACTGTACTGTTTTACCTAAGCCTAAAATAATGTATAAGATCTGAGATAAATCAATGTGAACACAATACAAATAAAAACACAATGACAAAGTAATCAAAATATTTCACAAAAAAAATTAACAGAATAATCAAAAAGATGAATGAGTATCAAACTCAAAAAAAGAAACAATTAAAAATACACAAAAAATACACTAAAACTGAGTAAATAATTAAGATGCTGAATGAAAACTGGCTAAAATAATCAACAAAATAAATGTAAAATTAACATAATAATGAAAAAAAAAGAAAAATGTACAAAATAATCACAGGAAATTATCAAAACGAAGTGAAAATACACCAAAAAATGACTAAATTAAGATACTGGATGAAAACTGACCAAAATAATCAACAAAACAAATGTAAACACAACAAAGTCATGAAAAAAATGCCCAAAATATGCTCTAAAGTGAACAAAAATCTTCATTTAAAATTAAGGAAGATGGAAACTCATGTCCAGGATTTAACAAATGCATGAAAAATCAGAAGAAAAAAACAAAATGTGCAGCAAGACATCGATAAAATGCCCATAAATACAAACGTGTGCATTACTTACGGTCGTCCAGTTTTAATGACAGTCATGTTTCCCGTTTAAACAGAAGCAATGAAGCGTTTAAGGTCTATTTCCTTCCTTCCTTCAGCGTCTCCTCACTGTGCATCAGTTGTGTTGTGCTGTTGTTGTTGTTGTGTGCGTCTGCTCCGCTTCCTCTTTTATAAAAGGCTAATCCACCTGTTTCCATCTGTTGACCAAACGCTGCTCCTGGCCACAGATTCATCATAGGATGGATTACCTGTTCGCCAACACGTCACACCACCGGCCAACCATAAGGCTGACAGATAACGGCACGCCACTGGACGAGGATTTCAAGCATTAAACTATTAACTTTAAGAAAACTTTAATATCAACTGCAACAGGCACTACTTTCACTTAACCTCTGATGGTTTCATTTAATACAAAGTTCTTGCAGAGATTCTTCAGCGTGCTTTTATAAAAACCATTTACTGTGTCTTAACAGCTGTTTTAATCTTTTTCTGCTCAGTTTTTTGTTTGACAAGAGAAAAAACTCCAAATTTCAATATAATGATTTAGAAAAATTACTTTATTATTAGTCTATAACATTAGGAAACATGAAAATTAAATTAGATTCAACTTATCATTGCACAACTATATATACTGGACATATTTTCTGGATTATTTATGTATATTTTCTGTATTTTTTATTTTGTATAAATGGAGGCACACGTCGTCAGAGTTTAACCATTTGACCAATGAGTGACCAAAGTTGTTTCTGTAAAATAAATGGTAAATGGTTTCCTTGCATTTTGTTCATGTAGTCAGTTATTTATAGAAATTTATGGAAATCCTTCATGTTGAATAGTTTGAAATGTCTTTAAAATGACTGAATTAAACATAAGCTTTAAATTTTAGCTTAAGTTCAGTTCTAAAGTATGCAAATCTGTGTAAAACATGTACAAAAAAAAAAAAAAAATCAAGTATATAGTATTTACCTTAAGTTTTAACAGTTTTAAAATGTATGACAAATGTTATAAGATCTAATATTGGCCTGAAGATGCATTTAACAAAAAATGAAAATGTTAAACCAAATAAATAAATAAATAAAAAAGAAAAATTCTACAAGAAACAAAAAATAACAAATAACAATGGAGAATACACAAAATGAAAAATAAAAAATCTGACAAAAACTCACAGAAAAACCAGAGAAAGTTATCAAAATGAAATGAAAATTTAACAACAAAAAAATGAAAAATTGCTAAAAAAATAACTGAAATTAACAAAAAGTGTAAAATAAATAAATTAATTAATAAAAATCAAATATCTAATTCAAGAATAAGCCAAAGAATGACAAAAAGATTAAGATATTGAATGGACAATGACCAAAATAATCAACAAAGTAGATGAAAGCTACATAAAATAACCAATAAAATGAACACAAACCGTAAATCAAGGGAAATTAACAAAAAATCACAGAAAAATCAGAGGAAAATGATCAAACTGAACAAAAACACAAACAAAAAAAGACTAAATATTAAGATATGAAATGAAAAATGACTAAAAATAATCTACAAAATAGCTGAAAAATAACCAAAATAATCAACAGAATAAATTAAAAAAAAAATGCACAAAATAGTCACTAATATTAAAAAAAGTACATTAACAGAAAAATCTGAGAAAAATGACCACAAATAAACAAAAAAAGACAAAATAATTAAGATATTAAATGAAAAAAAGCAAAAAATAACCAACAAAAATAACTAGTATCACTGTTTTTCAGTTTTTAGGAAACAATAAATATTATATCAGATATTTAAGTTGCGTTGTGTAACTTTAGATTTAATAACCTTTTATGGCAGAATATTTTTTTCCTAACACTAAATCTACTCTTTAATCTTAGGTGTCAACTTTTTTACAGTGACAGTTGATTCTTGTCTGAGTTTAAGTCTAAATACTCAACTTTCTCTTGGTTGTGTTTTATTAGTAGTAGTGTTTTATTTTCGGCTGTAATTGCAGTTTTTAGTGAGTATTGTCTGAACAGTGTGTGGTTGTGGTTCTATTTATGATATAACCTTTACTGTTCATTCTGCCTGAACCCTCCTCCGTCACTGTATAAGTGTATGACATACGTGGGTTATTCATAAATCTCCACACCTGTTGGCTTTTACTGGGTCAGTCATGAACAACGTGACGCCGTGAAAAGATTAAAGGGAAGGTGGGAGAAAAGAGGAAGAAGAGTGGGAAACCAAGCGTTGGAGGAGTGTGTCGTCACGTTTCTCTGATCCCGGTTAATCTGGCAGCTTTACGCCGCCTCCATCTGGACACGTATGCTCAGAAACACACGTTCACACTCACACCTTGACACCAGAAGAAGAAAAAAAACAAAAACCCTAAAAAATACTCAAATCATACCACATGCTTAACATCAAACGATAACGGCGAGGATGTGAGCGGTGTACGGATCAAAAGAAACGCCGTAATCTGTGATGTCAGAGACCCTTTAGACTTTTAACGCACGTAGAACCACGAAACCACCTGCTGCTTTTCACTCAACAAAAACAAAAAGAAGAAATACCCTCACATCCATAAACCCACTGTGTTCTGAATCCACTCATTCAGATGTCAGTTCTATTATCGTAAAAAAGAAACAAACAAGGAGTCTAAAAACAAATCTGATTGAAATATATGTTCAAAACTGTGGTTAGGAATGTGTAATAACTAGAAAAATTAAGAAAATAATCAATAAATAAATGAAAAATTAACCAATGAATCAAGAAAATGAATGAAACATGGACTCAAATCAAATCAGTGTCAAAAATAACAATACACTGAATGGAAAAATTAACAAAATAATCAACTAAATAGATGAAAAATGTATAAAATAATCACTAAAGTTAACACAAAAAAAAACCCAAAACAAAAAAAAACAATGAACAAGGGAAATCACGGAAAAATCTGAGAAAATTATCCAAATGAAAAAAAATTAGATAAAAAATGGCAAAATATTAAGATACGGAATGAAAAATGATCAAAATAATCAACAAATAAATGAAAAATGAACAAATTAGTCACGGAAACGAATGAAACATGAACTCAAATCAAATCAATGTCAAAAACAACAACACACTGAATGGAAAAATGACCAAAATAATCAACTAAATAGATGGAAAAAAAGGAACAAATTAATCAAGAAAATGAATGAAAAATTATCAAGAAAATGAAGAGTGAATAAAATTATCAACCAATCACAGAAAACTCAGAGGAAAAAAAGGAAGAAAGAATGAGCCAAAAAATGTAAAAAACAATGACACACTGAATGGAAAATGACCAAAAATAATCAATTAATTAAAAGAAAAATGCACAAAATAATCACTAAAATGAATGTCAAAAAAATGGTCAATTTTGTGGTCATGTGATTGTTATTATTATGATAAAACAAACAGCAGGACAGATATTAACATTAATTGAAAATATTTAGTTTTGTTTCTCAAATAAATTAACAAAGGAAATTACAGAAAAATCTGAGAAAATAAACAGAAAACGGCACAAGATACGGAACGAAAAATGACCAAATAATTAATAAAATGAATGAAAAATGAAGAAAAGAGAGAAACTGTCCAGAATAATCACTAAAATTTTAAATTAACAGAAAAATCCGAGGGAAAAAAACATCAAAATGAGCTGTGTAAATGAATAAATTAGAGGTTTAATAGTAATAAGTTAAACGTGGATAAATCCTCCGTGTGTTGAAGTGTAGGGCGTAAAATGTCACGATCAAAATAAACACTGTTCCAGCTGAAACTAATTACATGAGACGTGAAAACCATGAGCGTGAGCCCAGTTTCTGTCGTGTATCTCAGGGATTTGGCTGTTAACTCACTCCATCCTCCAGCTTTAGGATGTTTTGCATTACCAGTTACGATGCTGTGGATGACAACAACAGCGGCTTGAGCTAAGAACCAGCAGAGGCCATAGATCAGAGTGAATCTGGATCAGTGACGTGGACGGTTTGAACACCACAGCAGGTCCAACCATCTGCCGGACACAGGGATACTCTCACCTGTGGGATTCTGACCCGCTCACATCAGCTGACACCAAACACAGAGATTATCCACGCAGAGGCCGACACATTCACCTGGTCATATCTGGTATTAATCTGAGGTTTGGCAGGCGCTAAATGTCTGTTTCTACAGAATGTGGAGCTGGGGTGGTGTTCTCAAAATCAAATGGAATCCACTTCATTTCAAAATATCAAGAAAAAAAACAAAAATCTATAAGAAACAAAAAAAAAATGCACAAAATGGTCACTAAAAAAGGAAAAATGGAAAAATCTTACCAAAACCTCAGGAAAAAATCTGAGAAAGTTATTAAAATGAAATGAAAATTCAACAAAGAAAAAAAAAATGTATAAAATAATCACTGACGTTAACAAAAAAAGTAAAATGAATAAATACATTGAATGAAATACAAAAATGAAAAAGAATAACACAAAGGATGACAAAAAAAATTAAGATATTGATGACCAAAACAATCAACAAAGTAAATGAAAGCCGCATAAAATAACAATTAAAATGAATGAAAAACTGTAAAAAAAAAAAAAAAAAAAAACAAACAAAAAATCTAAAAAAAAAAAAAAAAAAAAAAAAAAGCATGGACAAAGTAAAAGAAAAATAATCAAAATGAATAAAAAAATAAACAAATAAAAAAAAAAGGCAAAATATTATGATATGGAATGAATGACCAAAATGGAAGATGGCAAATGAAACCCACACCCTTAAATATGTCAATATCCAAACACTGAGGCACCAAAAACAGACACACATTAAAAAAAAAAAAAAAACAGCATTAGATTCACTATAAAAACAACAGAGTTCATGATTCTGAAGCAGAAGGAGCAGCAGGTGTCGTATGTGACTCCGCAGCGCCCTCTAGCTCAGACAGCAGGACACTTCTACTAACTGACGTTCACTAATTCAGTTTCAACCCAGTTCACATTAATTAATTTCACAATCGCCAGAAAAATGAACAAAACAGAACAAAGTAATCAAGAGAATGAATGAAAAATGAACAGAATGATCCAGAAAATTAATGAGAAATGAGTAAAAATAATACAAAAATGAATTAAACGCGCACAAAATAATAACTAATCAAAAAAAGAAACAAAATTAACAAAAACATCAAGAGAAAAACAACACAATGATTATCAAGTTGACCAAAACTGAATAAATCAATCAAGACAACGAATGAAAAATTAAGAAGATAATTAACAAAAGGAATAAAAAATTAAAAGAAGCAAAACAAAACAATCCAACAATGAATTCTATAATAAAAATTCTAAAAATGGACAAAGAGGGAAAAAATCTAAATTAACAAAATGTACAAATAGAAAAATTACAAAACAATTATAAAAATGAACAAAACTGAGCAAAATAACCAAGAAACTGAAAGAAAGATGAAAAAATAATGAACAAACTAAAAATAAACAGAATAAAAAAAATGATCATAATGACCAAAAATACAAATCAACTAAATAAAATGAGAATGGATGAAATAATCCAAATGAACAAAAAAACAACAGAACAATAAATGATAATCAACAAAATTAATGGAAAATGAACGAGAAAATGAATGAAGAATTAACAAAATAATAAGGCAATGGCTGCTGCCACAGCTCTGTGGCACCAAATATGGGTTTGTCTATTTCCACAGAGCCAATCAGATGTCAGCATTTGTACTGTGACAATAAGCAGCGAGGACATTTTGTTTCCACAGATCCAATCACAGACACTGTTCCATGAATTCACTGGCCTCTTGTTGCCATGGTACTGTGGTGATATATGGCGTATGCGCCTCGTATGTCAAGCCGCAAAATATCGTTTGGGCCTTTCGTCCACATGACACCAACGTGGGCGGTGCCTTGAAACTGTATTTTTGGAAAAATGTGTCCCAGAGTGGAAAAATCTCCCATCGTTGGCGTGTGGACGGGCAAAACACCACTTTTTGGAAACAATGATACCGTAGTACCATGTGACCAGAAGAAGAAACCCCCGGACGTAGCCTCATGCACATGCTCAGTACATTTTTCTGTGATGTTAAGTGTATCCTGCAGCTCTGTTTGTGTTTGTGTACAGCGCCACATATAGGTGTGGCATACGTATGACACCGTTTTAACCCAGTTTTCCCACCTGGACGCAGGTATTTCTTAAAATAATAAGTGTATGGAGGCAAAACTTTAAGAATCTGCAAAAAAAATACTACGAGTGTCCTCCGGTAACTGGTCCCCTAGCCTTCTCCTGTACCTGGATAGGCCCGTGGCATGTGCGATGGTTACTGGCCCAGTACTGTGTCAGCAGGGTGACAGGTTACCAGTCTACACAGGGCAGAACCAGGGCTGATGGGCTCTGTGGTAACAGACTAATGAGAAGGTCAGTCCTGCAGTACTGTGGACATGGCCACTTCAAAGCAATCAACAAAATTAAAGGTATGGTAGTAGGGCTGCGCGGTACACATGGTATGACGGTAGAAATGATATACATTTGGCCACAGCAGAGATTTGTGCTCTACCGTCATACCGTCGATGACGTCATCGCACCTGCCTCTGTGTGAAAATGGCCGCAAGCACAGTAACGGCAGAGGAGGAGCTGGTTTAAAAAAAAACAACAAAAAAACGGTGCTACATCCGTGATTTGGACGTGGTTCGGGTTTAAAAAGTCGGATGTTGAGCAAAAAAATGTTACCTGCAAGATGTGTGGAGTAACTGTGACCGCCAACAAAGCTAACACGAGCAATTTCTTTTACCATTCGAAATGCAAACATGTGCTGGAGTACGCAGAGAGCCAGAGGCTGCGCTCGGCTCAAACACCGGCTCAGTCTACGAACACGGGAGGAAAGAAAAAAGTTTCCCCCGCTACCTAACAGACCTCCAAACCCATTCAGAAACACTTCCATTTTAAGTTTTACACCACAACATTTATACCGCGATATATACCGTTACTGTGAAGGGATTCAATTTATACCGTGATATGAATTTTGGGTCATACCGCCCAGCCCTGTATGGTAGTATTTAACTGGTCTGACCCATGTGAGACTGAACAGGTCTGTATGTGGCACCTGAATTAAAAGGATTTTACTCTTTATTATCAATATCTTTAGTGTCATTTTTACATTTCACACATTCTTCCCTCGAGCCAGATCGGACCTTCTGACGGGCCAGTTTTAGCCCGCGGGCCATATGTTGGACACCACCTGAGTTAATGGATAAATTCCTGCTGCTCCTCATAAACTACCCACTGGGTCATCAATTAAAAACCTATTTTCCAAATCGAGAACATGCACATAACTCTGTAAACCAAGCACTTACTAGTGGTCACCATGGTTACCAACCAAGGTACAACAAACAATACACAAAGACTACTCCCAGGCTCCTCTGGTTCCCTTCGATCCTAAATGTTTACCAGATTAAAAATGATCTAAAATGTGTGATGGCTGATCCTGTTGGGTATGAATGCGCTTCATTGTTTTTTCCACTGATATGAACGAGTCTGGACTTTGTCGCGAAGATTAAAGGCTCAGAGACGCTAATGAGCGTCGATGTCAGACCCTGTGGTATGAAGGCTGCGGCTAATTGGAAATTCCTGGATAAATAGAGTTTTTATAGGCTACACTGTGTAGCTTTTGTGCTGCTATCGTCGCCAGTATAACCATTTAGTCGTGTTTAGATGGTTTATCTTGTTAAACACTGCAGGAATCAACACAACAACAAAAAATACTGCGTCTTAATTACGTAATTACAGCTACTAATCATGTATTTAACCCCTTCTATCTGTGAAAATGCATGAACAGGCAGGTGGATTTTCTACAGCCAGAGAAGTTGGTTAACTAAAAGATAATGATGGCCCCAAAACTATCAAGAACTTTACCTTTTATGTCAACTTTTACATTTACAGAATCCTTCTTAGCAGAATAAATACTCACTCGGAAAACTGTATGAGCAGCTTCAACATCTCCATTTTTCACATTTTACCATAAAAAATTTTAACGGAGAAACTTTGTGACTAAACTTCGTCAACATCACAGTTTACAGTTGAAATAACATTGGTTTTGTTCATGTTTCTTTATGTTCTACCATGTAAATCTGGTGAAGTAACTGCTGGTCGTGCTAATTTTATTTTAGTTAAGGGGATATGACACCACTGACTGACAAACACAGGAAACCAAGCAAACAATTACCTCTGAATTTTAACACTGTTGGACATGTTTGATAAAATGTAAACACACCGGATATTGTAATTAAAAGATAACGTCATCTCTTATATTTACTGGAGCTTTTCTGGTAGAATAAATACTCACCTAGAAGAATGTATGAGCAGCTCCAACATCTCCATTTTTAACATTTTGTCATAAAACATTTTAATGTAGAAACTTTGTGACTAAACTTCTTCAATCAGGCTCCTCAATACCACAGTTTACAGCTTAATTGGTTTTGTTGACGTACCATCTGGTGATTTAACTGCAGGTCATGCTAATCTTATTTTAGTAAAGGGGATATGACACCACTGACAGGAAACCAAGCAAACAATTACCTCTGAACTTTAACACTGTTGGACATGTTTGCTATTGTAATTAAGTAAAAGACAACATCATCTTTTACATTTACAGGAGCTTTTTTAGCAGAATAGATACTCACCCAGAGGCGATAAGGGCTCGTGACTGAGCCATGGCGATCCGCTGCAGCGCCGGTCGGCTCAGGCCCGCCAGGCTGGACCGCGGAGGCAGTGGCGCCGCACAGGCAGCGGCGCCGGACGAAGACACTGGACCCAAGACGCGGGCGGAAGGCGAGGGCGTGCAGGTGGAGGCAGTGGTCGAGATGAGAGGCGGAGGTGGAGGAGGAGGACCCGGGGCGGGCGCTGTAGGGGCGGAACAGGAAGCGGCGAGCAAGGAAGAGGAAGAGGCCGAAGGGTGAGGAGGCG
>JAPQRP010000012.1:17093199-17105258 GCA_037367295.1 Apogon hyalosoma | reverse complement strand
TAGTTGTAGTCGGGGCAGCAGTAGTTGTAGTTGGGGCAGCAGTGGTTGTTGGTGCAACTGTGGTTGTTGTTGATGCAGTTGTGGTAGTTATAGCTGCAGTGGTTGTAGTTGGTGCCATAGCTGTTGTAGTTGGTGCAGCTGTGGTAGTTGCTGGTTCAGTAGTTGTTGTAGGTGGTGTATCTGTAGTTGTAGTTGGTGCAGCAGTGGTAGTTAGTTTAGCAGATGTAGTTGGTGCAGTTGTAGCAGTTTGTGCTGTAATTTCAGTCTCTGTAGTCCGATCCTGTGGCCTGCCACTGTCTGTACCTGAGGCAGCTGTAGGTGCAGATTGTGCAGTTTCAGACACATTTAATAAAAGTGAAGTAAATGGGTTTGTACTTGACACAGAGTTCTTGAATGTTGGAGATGATGACATAAGTTATTTTGTTGCAAATATTATCCTTTCATGAGTTGTTTTTGTGTTGTATTTGCTGGAGTTTTAACATGTTACACATTAGTGTTAAAGGAAAGACATAGTTACGACAAATGAATTTCAAAATTGCTGTTTTACAAGTGTAGTCATTTGACTCCATTCATATTTTTTACGCATGGATAATGATTGACAGATCTTGGTATTTTAGTTGGTGCTTTACACCTCATGCATAGTGTATAGTGTACAGGGCACAGAAGTAAAATATATTTGTAATTAATTATTTTTGTTGTATGTCTATCTATACCATAAATTAAATTTGTGCTTTTTTTATTAAATGTAATGGTAAATTGTTGATGAAGGAAAATCAGACAATAAAACAATAAATCAGTATTAACCATAAATATATATTTTTTTACTCTGTCCATATAACGTCTTTATGCACATATTGCAGCAATATATTGTGTACTCCTCTACTCAACATTTTTTGTTATACATATTCAACTCACAAGCCGTCAGTTAAATTTCCACTCACAAAACTGCAGTAAACAATTTCCTAATATTCTACTCAGTTTCAGTGCACTCTCACACAGGTTAACTTACCCAGAATTATTAAAAGTATTGTAAACACATGTCCATTGTCCATCTTGTCTCCTCTTGAACCTAAAAACAGCACATTGACTTTCAGAAAAGGTACTTTGCTTGTCCAGTACATTTACTGGTATGTGATTTCCACAGATTCTTATACTGTATGTCACATTTGTTTAGATCAGTGTTTCTCAAACTGTGGGATGGGTACTGAAAGTTTGCCAGGGAGGCAGGCATGGGATCACTCCTGGGTGTTTTTTTTTTTTTTCTCAGGTTATAGAACATGTCGCAGATGGAACTAATGTTTTAGCATTGGAGCACCCTGGACTCATTTTAGGGATATACAACAAACAAATCTACTGCCAGGGTTTCTGCAGGTCATTAAAAAGCATTAAAAATCACTAAATAACTTTTGTGAAAATTAAGGCCTTGAATGGCATTAAAAACAATTAAATTCAATGTCCAGAGGCATTAAAAAATTAAATACACTTGATGGAAAAAAAGCAATGTTATCCACGATTTATTTTGATTATATAAACATTTAATAATTTTGATCGTAAGTATAATGTGATGATTGACTGGCGGAACCCTACAAGTGGCTATTGTTTATGGCTGACACACAAAGTCACAACACTGGATGCTTGGAATGCAATGTGATGTGAGTGTGCTCATGCCGTGGCAAAAGAGCAGAGGGAATATTAGCAAATGTTGGAAAAATGGGAAAATGCAAGTTTCAGCAGAAGTGAATGGAGGAGGAGATATTCAGAACCTGGTTAAAGCCTGTTGACAGTAAACTGTCATAAAACTACAGACAAAACTGTATCTGCAGTTGGACATGGGCATTAAAGTTGTTTAAAGTGGCATTAAAAAGAGCATTAAAAAGCATTAAATTAGATTTGCTGATACCTGCAGAAACCCTGACTGCCATGGTGATCTCTCACTCGACTAGACAAAGAGTTTAGGTTTGGAGAATGGATAAGTATTTTACTGGAAATGAAAAATGTGCAATGTTTCTGTTTTTGCACAGTTTGTACACTTTGCACTTTAATGTTCTGAGATGTGCAATGTAAATGGGCTCATTGCAGCCACTGATATTGTTAAAATGTTCTGGTTTGTTACCAAAACTCGTTTGGTGTTCTAAAAAAAAGTAACTTTATTGTAATAGTTGTACGATAATTGCACATTTCTTATTTTTATTTGGAAAAATATTGTCTCAGGGAGCAGTTGGGTTGAGTTTATTTGTATTGTTTCAGCAAAACTCTGTTATTTTTCATTTGAACAACAAATTATTCAAGGACAAGCAAAAAGTATAGTTATATATTGATGTTTCTTCCAATAAAAGTTATAATTGCACCACTGATGCAATGTTGTTGGGATTGAGGGTGGCCTGGAGATTTTTCATCCTCCAAAGGGGGATCAACAGAAAAAGATTGAGAATCACTGGTTTAGATATGTGTCCTTGGATCAATGCTGACTTTGAATCTCTGTGCAAACTCAGAAAAATCATGAACTATGTATATCTCATCCACAAGACATGGGATTCTTGTGAAACTCATGTTATACTTTAACCCATAAAGACCCAAATATCCACCGGCGACCAAAAGCATCTACTGATCTAAACTGTTTAATAACTTCTGATCCTCTAATCCTATCAATATGTGTAAATAATTGGTGTAAAATACAGTTTGTCATCTTTTCATGGTCATCAGATATGACCCATTTGGATGTGCAGAGGCTCCGTAGTTACCATGGAAACACCGTCATCTTCTACAACATTGATTCACCAGTAAAACCCATGGAGTTTGAAAAATAACAGTGGGTCGACACATTAGTTTTATGTTCAGTCTGATAGATTTTGTTGAAAAAGTCACAATTTCTTCCCTTTTCTCCATTTCTGATATTATGACAATCAACTTTAATGTCAGCTTTTATGAAAATCTGCATGATCAGTAAATTAAATTTGGGAAAATTCCTGATATTCATTGAAAAAAAAAAGCAAAAGACAGAGGATAGTAATAAATGGTGATAAATCACTTAAGAAAGGTTAAATAGAGAGACAAATTAATTTAGGAGCTGCCACAGAAGTAACACAGGGTCTTCATGGGTTAAAAAAAATACATTTTATTTTATTATTTTATTCACTTTCTGTATTTCACATTTGTTTAGATGTATGACCTTGGATCAGTACTGAGTTTGAATGTGCAAACTCAAGAAAATCATGAACTATGTATATCTTATCCCCAACATATGGGATTCTTGTGCAACTCATAATTAATTTTTAAAAAGATACAATTCTTAGTTTTATTTTATTTTAAATACTATATACAAAAATACAGTAATTACAGTTAATTAACTGAAAGTAGCAAACATGAAAACCATGTTAATTATGTGGATTTATTTATTAATGTTCTGGGTTTCATGACAACGTATAATCCCAACATCAGATATGCTTGTCTTATGTCTATTTCCTTTTTGTATTACTCTTAAGTCGTCTGTAAAATGTAATGTATAATAAGCTGAAGTAAAAAAGAACAAATATTCCCTGTTACTTACCTGGACATATGAGGAAATAGAATTAGCAGCAATAATACTGTTGAATGTCACATTAAAGACAGTATACGCTCAGAAGTTTGACAGTTGTTTAAATAAGTAATTTAAAACTATGGCTGATTTTCTTTAGTTGCAGGAAAACTAAATTCTGCTGACAAAAACATCACATATAACAGACCTGACACCAACAAGTCAATGAACCAGGTGATAAAAAAAAATTCATCCTATGGCTGCAATCCTCCAAAGTCAGTCTATGCTTATAAAGAAATTCACATTAGAACCAGTGAAATTAATATGTACTTACCAAAAAGAAGGCACTAAAAGTGATGAAAAGTAATTTTCTTTTTTTAAAAGTGCAATTTCAGTGTTTTTAGTCCAGTCAGATATGCAATATTGCAAACCTTATGTGAGCTGACCTTCTTTATATATTATCATGTCAGAATGACGTGTGCAGAAATGGAACATTTTTTTTTAGAAATGTTGTGACATATTAGAAAAGTACAGTAGGAAATCACACGGGACAAGCCTAGATCCTGTCAATCTTTTGGATTTGACTCTGTAAACTCACAGGCACTCCCTGGAATAACTAAGATCTTTGGCATTTAGATTGTGTTGCATTCTGCAGAAATGTCTGAGTGTGAGAGCAGGTTTGGATGAAGATTTGATGCTGATCCATCATTATATCCATCTAAGTAAATACATAAGCACTTTTAAAAAAAAAAAAAAAAAAAGGACCAATGGCCCTGTATCTCACTGGCATGTTCCATCTAGAATCAATAACAACTTGAATTTGTCAGGTTGTCAGGATGTGCTACTATGTTAGAGTCCTGTGGTCTTAATGCAGGTGATCAATCTCCCAACTGAGGTGGATGGTACTTTCAATGGAGGATAACGCAACTAATTAAATGAAAGTCCATATACGACTTGTACTCAATAGTAAGTATATTGATATCTCTAACCATTTCCATGTTATAAGCATCAAAATATGGATCAATATAAGTAAAGGCAATTTTTTTTTATATTTCAAAAATTCAGAAATTGAAATCTCTCAAAACTATGAACAGACTTCGTAGACATTGTCCCAAGGAAGCTACATATAAAACTTGAAATTAATCCAACCAGTTTTTTCGTCACAGAAGATATTTGAAAAAAATTGCCAACCAAGACGGTGATGACGACAGAGACGACGGACACAGTGCCTTATCAATAGCTCATGGCCTATCGGTCAGTGAGCTACTAAAACATAAAGGAAGGATACGTAGTCAGCATGAATCTGTACAAAAGTACTTCCTCATGTTTGTATTCTAGTTGTAAACTTAAAATCAGTGGGAAAAATAACATTTTGAGAGTTATGCTGCATTCCAGGCAGGTTTTTGAGCCCATAAGTCACAACTTCAAGCCATGATTCACGACTTTGTAGCGTTTCAGGCAAGTTATGCCAAACTACTTGAGGGAAAGGAAGTGTGGTAGCTATAGGTAAACAAACCAGCATGGTAGACCCTGCGGGGCTTATGCTCATTTACAATCATTTCTATCCCAGAGGTGCTTGCTCCTTGCTTATTTGAGGGAAACAGAGGAGGAAAAATGGCCCATAAGGCTAGAGAAGCTGTTATACCTTTTATGTTATGTTAGTTGTATGTTTGGATATGTATTTGATAGTAATTTATTCTTGCACTCAATGGACTGAAAACTAGCTAATGCGAGAGTAGCTGCTCATTATGCAGAACATTTGCGGATAAATAACTTTAGAGCAACACCTTGTTTTAATAAACAATTTTCATAAACACTACATCCATGGGGGCCGCCATTATAGTTTCAGGCTATGTGACATCAGAGCGTCAAACTGGGAGTGCATCGATCTGGTACAAGTTCACGGGTGGGAAGTGATGGGTTTGACTGGCATTCCAGTGCATTTTCACTGGTAGAAGGTTGGAAAAACACTGGTTACAGGTTACCTGGAATGCAACATTATACTCAAGAAACTGTTGTAATAAACATACTCATTGCTTGAGATCTTACCATGTTATCCTTGGACAAGTTAGATACAGAGATGGTGATGTACATTCATTTCTAACAGCTGTCAGGCCAACGGCTTATAAAATGGTCATTAATAGAACACTGACATTATGACTTTTATATTCAAATAATAATTGTAATTTCCTCTCTGTAACTGCCTCATTTTCTACTTAAATCCATGTGCCAAAAATAGTAATGTCTTGGCCTACAAAGTCAAAATGGATAAATACTCAATTTTTAAACACTTGTTATGAGGATGCATGTCTTTTGTTTTTAGTGACGTCTTTGGATATGTGGCCCAACCTTGTTTTTATTGTTTTCCTTCACAGAACTGAAAACATCAGAAGTGTTATGTAATGTTATTCATAGCCATTGTTTATCACTCAGTGGAAACATGGCTGTCAACCAATAAGTATTTCAAGTTTGTGTTCTTGAACAGAAATAGACCTAAATAAATATAGAAATAAGACAGCCAGTCATGTTGACTTTCTATCCACTTATTTTTGTCCAGTTCCAATTATGTCCACAAAGCCACAAACCTACTGCACATGCAATCATTATTACATTATCTACTATTAAAAACATTATCCGCCTAAAATTCTAATAACATATTTACAAAAAAATACACTTACTCAAACCTGGTTTCTCGCTGTTTCTGTTTGGTTTGTATAAAAAAGATGAAATATAATTAATTAATCAGATTCTTAAAGGCAGAGACAGAAGCAAAGACATAATTTTTTCAAATGACGATGTTCAGCTACAACATTAATTTTGTGTTATGCACCAATAGTTGAATGAATGAATTACTTTTTTTTTTTTTTTTTTTTTTAAATGGGGCCATTTGTATTACTGAATACCAGAGATTATAGCCATACAGCTAATTTCCATCTCAAGTCCCATTGGCAGGTAAAAGAAAAAGAAAGTAAAAAGAGAGAGAGAGGGGAAAAAAAACAGCTTACAGATAACATAATACCATAATGAAAGTAAAATATACAAAAAGAAAAACAAGCAACAACACACAGTGCACACAGACAGACAAAAACGGAGACCAAGGCAGCCACCAAGCAAAAATTGATTAAAGTTTGCTCATGAGTTATATTTTGAATATCCCATTGTTGCTATCACACATGATTATATTATAAATATCCCATTGTAAGTAAGTAAGTAGATTTTATTTATAGAGCACCTTTCAGACAGGGAGTCACAAATTGCTTTACAGTGCAAGATACAATTAAAAGTGATTGTTGCTATTACACATGATTATATTATAAATATCCCATTGTCGCTATTACACATGAGACATGTTTTTGAGACATGTAATCCTCACATTGTTTAAAGTTTAAATATCTCAGCATATTAAATAGTTGAGGCATGAGATGGAAGATGTTGGTGCCGCACTGAATTGTGGGACAGTTCCTGTTCTTTGGTAAAGGCTGATCCTGTTGATGCTTTGCTAAAAGAGAAACTAAAACAGACACTAGGATTCATTTCTTCTGGATTTAGATGACAACTTTTCCTCAGTACAACACCCATGCATAAATCAACAAGTTGACGCAGAACCGCATTCTCCACACATTACAAACGGCAAAGCTGACAAAGAAGAGTCCTCGCTAGTCCTCAGTAGAGAAAGTGCAGAGGAAATGAACAAAATACCTGTACTGTTTTACCTGTTTTGATCCATTAAGACCCAGTGCTACTTTTGTGTCAGTTGCTAAATTAAATTTTCTCTCTATTTAACATTTCTTAAATGATTTATTGGCATTTATTGTAATATTATCCTCTGAATGGTGCAGTTTTTCAGTGAAAATTATGTATTTTCCTAGTTTTGATTCACTGATCATGTAGATGTTCATAAAAGCTCAGAGTAAAGTTGAGGGTTACAGTGTCAGAAACAAAGAAAACTGAAGAAAAAGTTACTTTAAGCAAAGATGTCAATAACTGAAAGTAAAAATATGTGTTTCCATCCACTGTCATTGATCCAACTCCATGGGTTTTACTGGTGAATTAATGTTGTAGAAGATGACAGTGTTTCCACATTCACTATGGAGCCTCTGAATGTCCAAATGGGTCATATCTGATGACCATGAAAGGATTACACATAAATTTTTCATCAATTATTTACATGCATTGATAGGATTAGTGGATCAGTGGGGATTAAACAGTTTAGATCAGTAGATGATTTTAACATGTCAGATACTGTTTAGTTAAATATTGTTTTCAGGGTAATATATGTTAAAGATCACTTTCTTTATAATTAGTCCTGTCAAACAATAAACATTTTAATCAGATTAATCACAGGGTTGCTGTGAATTAATTTAATTTAATCATGATTAAATATCCTTCATTTTGAATTGACATTAATTGCGTTTCATTTTGCATGAGCAAACAGGCTAAAGAAAGAGGGGAATACATATGCACTTAAAGTGTTTATTAAACACCTTCAATCGTTTCAACAAAACAACTTGAAACAATTGTTCCATCTTGGTTGTTTTGTCCTCATATTTCCATCCAGAGGCCAATGTGCTGTTTAGCGTCTTCCATCTTTATGGGTTGGTTCTGCTGCCTGTCACCACTGGATCAACTGCCCATTTGTTCAACTCTACTTGGACAGAGTGCCCCAAATGTGTTGCCAGAGATGTTCAGAGTCATTCTGCACTGCAGATGGGTTAATTGTGTCAAAATTTTTAATCAGATTAATCATGATGATGGATTAATCTGCGTTAATGCATTAATTTTGACAGCTCTATTTATAACTTAATTTAATGTAATTTGTCTCCAGTACTTATTGGGATGCACAACCAGGACGCTAACATGAGCTTTTCTCCTCATCATCATCTTATGTAAGAATTACTTTTAATTAAACTGTATCAAAATGACCACTGTGTTGGTTAAAACTTGGAGTCCCGTGCATCCTACAGCGCCCACTGAAGGGGCAGTCAAGTTGCCATCACTAGCACATGGGTCTCACAGAGCACATGCTGTGATGGGAGGTACCTCATTCTACAAATCCAGTCTCCAGTGGTTTTAGGCTAGTCGTACAGAACGGACAGCTCCTCCCAATACTGATAAAGTGCTGCATTACACCTGCATTTCATCTCAGTCTGCTTTACTTCTTTAGTCATAGTTTTAGCCCTGGATTCCGATATGTATTGTCATCTGGCTTTGATGGCTGACTTTAAATTTTTGAATTTGTTACACATCTTTGATAAGTTTTTGAAAAGACTGTAAGTTAAGTTCAAGAGTGAGCAGAAGGGGTAAAGTGCTCTGTGACCGGGTGGGGGTATTAGTAAGCTCTGCTTATTTCATCACGTGTTGAATTTAGCATTATGTCCACAGAAGACACAACTCAAACATCTCTGTTGAGTTTGTTACACTAGGTGGCAGTGCAGTAAAAACTTAAAACAAAAGCTGCAGATATAAAATGCTCCTATGGAATTCAACTTGAGGTAGAGCAACAGCAGTGTCCCTTACTGGTGCTCTTGAATATTTTTCTTCGTGCCCACCAAAGTCCATAAAATATCACACAAGAAGCCACATTAAATTTAAATAATTGTATATTCTTATCATTTTAAAGTCATTCATAACAAATGTACAAAGTACAAGAATGATCACAGAATACACCTGTAGGTAACTGCATAAATAGATATTGCATAACCAGTAAAGTTGATAACATAAGTAGAACATACAATAAATATACATTTCAAATATACCTATACACTTTGTTTGCACATTTTCATTTTGATTCGATTTTAACATTTTAGATCTGACTTATTACATGTGTTCATTTATTTATCATATCATGAAAAAAAATCACCATTAAGACTAAAATGATCAACACTGGATGTAAAATAATTACACATAGTTTATGCAGTGTATAAATTAAACATTTGGATGCAACATAGATCATAACATTACACAATTAGTCTAGTTTTGCCTGTTTTTTAGCATTAAGCATACTTCATGATAAATCCAACCATATATGTGATGATTTCATCATATACATTTGTGGATAAAGTTTTATGATTTGTCATATGAGACTTAACTATTGTTCCGTTCCACAGATATAATCCATGATCCACCTGTCGACTGCAAATTTTAACAGTTTGTTCACAACATAATACTCCCAAACTGTTCTACACTTAAGGTAATCACTAATCTGTGAGTTTTACTGACAGCGGAGTCCTTTGTCATACCAGAGAAGGTAGTCATGTTTTGATAACAATCAGCAAGGATCCTATTGGCTTGACAGTATCCATGACAACACCACCAGGAAAGATGCGATGACAAGGCTGATCTTTTGGCTTACTCCACTTGAAACTGTGAATTCAGATAACATGATATTAGTTTGTGCAAATGTAGGGCACTTTGGAAATCTTAATTTACTTAAATTATTAGTGTACTTACCGATGCCATCCACCAAAATGGAGGTTGTTTCAATGTCGAAGCCAGTGACATTTGTAGCTGCATTAATCAAAACTCTTGCAATCAGGGTTCCATTAGGAGCTGTGCCTGTAAAATTGAGTTCACCCTCATTGATGACTGACCCTTGGCTGTAAAAGAAAGAAGAAAAAAAATATATCTGACATGTCAAAATCAGAAATGTATATTTAACATTTATCAAAATAAAAAAAAAGTTACCTGAACTTTAGAAATTGTAGGGAGTTGAATGAGGAGGGGAATGCCCTTTGGTAAAATGGTTGAAGCTGGAAAAAAAAAAAAATCAAATGTCAATAACAAATTCAGAAGAAATATAATGATCTTTTATAAACCCCATCCAAGGATGCAAGGATGTACTCAAGGTGAGTTGCAATGATAGAAAAGACAAAGACACTTCAATAAAACCTGAGAGAGGAGATTATTTCATAAGACCTTTAGGACCTTGGGTATAAATAGGTTCCTTATAATGGGAGTATTAGAAGGAAGTTTAAAACTTATGGAGCAGCTGCAAACCTGCCTGGCCATAGAAGAATCATCATTAGCCCTTTAGTTGTAAAGTTAGAAAAGCTAAAGGATGCTCCATATATTGAAGCACACACTCGCAGACCAACACTACTGAAATCATTAAAATACAATATTTAAGACATACATCAAAGACATGGTTCATATTGACAATGTTCTGAACTGTGAAATATTGACCTCTGGTACTTTTAAGCCAAGGTGTATGTTAACTTTTAACCTTAAATATATCACGTTCGATCAGTCAGTAAAAAGGAGGATTATATAGGGTCTAAAAGAAGGAGCTTTTTCTATCAAAGTTATACTGCTATACCAGGGATGACTATAACAGCTGCACCTAGTGCACTGTACCCCTGAACAGTAGGAAATCAACCGGCTGAATATGAGCATTACAAGTATACAGTAGAGTTTTTTTGTGCTAGAAATGAATCTTACCTGGTTCTTTATCATTGAAGCTCGATTTTTAAAAGCTTGAGATGAAGTATTACTCAAGTCAGCTGTAAATGTGCTTTGGATAGATCTGAAAGTCACATTTACAGTTGTGATTGTAGGTGCAGCAGTTGCAGGTACAGTGGACATATTTGTAGCAGTTGTAGGTGCAGCAGGTCCTGTGGTTGTATTTGCAGCAGGTCCTGTGGTTGTATTTGCAGTACCTATTGAGCTTGTAGCATTTGGCCGTGGGCCATCTGTAAACAATTATTATATTTATTAGAATTAAAAAAAATAATTGAAACTCACTGCAAACACGGTAAACTGCAAATTACTAGGTTTAGGTATAGGTGTACTTACCAATTACTGAAACTGTGTTAGGGTCTATCGAAACATTGAAGGTGTTGTTGGGGTTATTCACAGCATCAATCAAACTTTGACCAACTTCTTTATTTGATGGGAGGTCTGTGACTGAAGTAGACTGGTTGAACCTCAGCCCAATTTCTGCTTGAGTTGCATTGGTTCGAATTCTTGGAATAGGACTTTATTTAAACAAGAGACATGACATACAATTGTTAAATGATACATGGAGACTCACAGCAATTTCTGAAGGCAAAAAATATAATTTAATTATTTTATTTAATTTTGATAACAAAAAAATTTAAAGAAAATACAATCTAATGCTGTTGGATCATTTAAAATCTCTTACCTAAACTTTCTGACAAAGGAGCTGTCGTACCGACGTCCGAATCTTTGTCTGTAAATGATATCCATCTGTAAAGAAATAAGAGAAGAAATAAGATGACTTTCTTATAATCATATTAAAAATGACATAACTGAAAGAAATTACTAACCGTTCTTGTAACCCTACGTTCAAGGGCTTTGAAGGCTTGGCTGTTGGGATTATTAAGGTCCGGTGTGAATGTTTCTCCTTGCATGTTTGCTGAGACACGATAAATACGTTGTGAAGATACTGTTGGGGTAGTTGTCCTTGCAGGAGGAACAGGTGGAGCAGCAGTTGTGGTTGTTGTAGTTAGACCAGCTGTTGCAGTCATAGTTGGGCCAGATGTTGTTGCAGTTGTTTGAGCAGCTTTTATAGTAGGAGCAGCTGTCA
>JAPQRP010000012.1:17040594-17075124 GCA_037367295.1 Apogon hyalosoma | reverse complement strand
ATTTTTATTTATTATTACTTTTGTCAGATTCAAGTTATTTGTGTGACCATTGTGGGTTTTTCTTTCATTAACAGAGGCATGCCAACAATTCTGACCACGTGTGTAAATGATAAACTGAGACATAATATTCATAAAATTTCAGTTATTTTTCTTAATAAATTTCAGGTTGTTCATATGATTCACAGTTTTTAAAGGGTAGTTTATAGATGCAAACATTTTCAAAATATTATTTTACTTTTTTAACTGTAAAACATGCAGAAAAGTTTGCAGTTGTCATTATTTATAGGTTATTATGTTGTTATTTTACTGGTCTAACTCATTTGAGATCATATTGAAGTGCATGTTTCCCCTGAACTAAAATGAGTTTGACATCCTCTGAGAAGAACCTTAGAAATGTTTTAGACTTCAAAAACCTATGAAGTTATTTTTTCCCTCTGTTTTTTTTCTTTTCAGTTTTCATAAATAGTCTCTCAACCAGGAAAGAAGTCAGTAGTTATCTACACAAACCCGTGAAATGGCCGACAGTTGTAGTGTTTAGTTTAACTTCCCTGCTTTTGTCAGAGAAGGTATTTTTCAGTTGTTAAAGAACTTAGTATAAAATAAAAGCCAGCTTAAGTTAGGGCTTTTTATACCCTAAAAATAGGCTTTTATTTGTTGATTCATTAGGTTTATGGAATAAAACTCCTCATCAAAAGATGTGATATTAATGGAAAAAGTCTGACCGTTGTGATTAAGGACATCAGTCAATGAATGATTTAACCCTTAACGACCTAGAGCTATTTATGTGTTGACTTCAAAATGAGTTTTTGTCTACATTTATAACCATTTATTATATTATCCAAGACATTTTGCATTTTTCAGTGAAAATCTTCCTGTATTTAATTCACTAATTATGTACATGTCCATTAAAGAGGTTTTGTAGTAAACGTGGAAACATTGTCATCTTCTCACCAGTAAAACCCACGTAGTTTGATAAATGACAGTGGCTGCAGATCAGGGGTGTCAAACATATGGCCCTCGGGCCAAACTCAGCCCACCAAAGGGACCAGTCTGGCCCTTCAGTGCAAAAATTACACTGAAAATACAAGTAGTCAAGGGTATCAGGGGCCCAACCATAAATACACCATAATAACCTAAAAATAGAAACAAAACCAAATTTTTTTCTGTATACTTTTTTGAAAAAAGGAAAATTACATTATGAAAATATAAAATTTACAAACTATTCTTTGTGAACAACTTCTACAAATATGAACAATGAAATTGCTAAAGAAAAAGAATTGCAATTTTAGCAATATTCTGTGATATATAAATTGTGTTATTAAGATGAGACATGAGATTGAGATTGCACTTATTTTTCTTTAGAAATTTCAGGTTGTACAGTTTATTCACATTTTCATTATGTAATTTTACTTAAAAGAGAAAATTTTGGTTTATTATTCATGTTATTATTTTTCACCCACTTTAGGTGAAATTGGGTTGAATATGGCCCCTGAATAAAATGATTTTGACACCCGTTGCAGACGCTTGTTTTTACATTCACTTGATGATATATTCTGTTGAAAAAGTCACATTTTTTCATATTTCTATTTTGTCATATAATACCCTTTTAAGTTTACTCTTAGCTTTTATGAACACCTAAATGATCAGTAAATTAAATAAAGGAAAATACATGTTTTTCACTGAAAAAAGAAAAGGTTAAATGTGAGAAATCATTTGGAAGTTGTCGTAATTATAGTTCTAAGTCTTTAAGGGTTAATAACTAATCAGAAGCTTTAGTTGTTTGATACTGAACACAGTCTCACCTAATGTAAATACTCACTTTCCTCGAGTATCAATAATTCTGCGTGTCCTCATGTTGGTTTTTCCTTTCACTTGTCACCCGTCTGTGGTCACTCTGTCTTGTGGAGCTGAATTTGCAGTGGGTTCTTCCTCTGTCTTCCTCTGGATTATCTCCATCGGTGCTCGATCACCTTTACCAGGATTGAAGAGGGGGAATACTTCATGTCTAAACTGAGCCGTGAAAGTACCTATGAGGGTCTTCTTTTCCACGTCGTAAAAGGAAAGCTCTCCGCTGTCATAGTTTAAGAACACACCCACTGTCTTCGGACTGGACTGAACCTGGACAGAAACTGCCGGGCAGGTGCTGAACTGAAGGGTTCCTGGTTTATCGTGAGAAGACGACAGGAACCAGAACCCGCTATCCACTGTCGGAGGAAGGTCACGGTCCTGAAGATCGGATATCCTTGTAACCCCTACCCACCAAGACTGCTTGGGACCTACTTCATTTCCTGCAGAACACAAACCAACCTCCCAGTAGTGTTTTCCAGAAGAAAATCCAGATGTTCCTCTCACAGCTGTGGTACAGTTAACATGCTGTCCATCACAAGCCCCAGAGTCTCTTAGTTTATTGAATTTGATTGTGAGAAATGTATTCTTCGTATCTACAAGTTCGACATTAACTGTTGGGAAAAAATGAATATTTGGTCAGAACACAATCCGATTAACAGATAACAGAGTTTTACTAATTGTGACCATGTTATTACCGTAATGCTTGTTGGCCTCTGCAAATGCTGTGGGTGAACAGACAACATAACTGTTGAGCATCTTATGATCATCTCTACTACAATCACTGCAGACAGTTTTGGGTCAGAATACACTGAGAATCTTACCGTCTGGAAGAAGTTTCTCGCTCTCTGAAAAATATGAGAAGAACACATTATGCTTTTTTATTTTACATAATAAATCTGACATTTTGTCATTTATAGTGAGTCTCTTACCCTCAGCATTGTGATTCATCGATTTGGATTTCTTTCTAAAAATGAGATCTGAAACCATATTTCAAGAAATTAATGTAATGATTAGAAACCCTGAACTAATCTCAGATTTAATTTACAAAGGTGTAGTGTGTAGGATTAAGGGGGGGGGTTCAAGTTGCAATACAGTCTGGTGGCTGTTTAGGTTTTATACGGTTAATTTAATTTAGTTAGAATTTATCCAACAAAACCAAAATATTAACCTCTATATTTGCAGAACAGGACTCCGAGAATGACCGTGATCAGAAGTAGAGTGAACAGCACCCATGCAGTCACTGAGGATCCTGACACTGAAAAAAACAAACAGTATTTTTAGTATTTTCCAGATGTAAAACAGCGAAAGGGTCCGATCAAGCGGTAACACATGGACACATTCTGTGTTCAACAGTCTGTCATGTTATATGCATGTATTATACATATTTGAGTAGGTGTTTATAAGCACTTTAACATTATGTATGACAAAATATGGGAAGATCAAATTTTTAGATGAAAAATGTCAAATTACTGCTCGGTGACACATGGACTTGAACGGACATCAATTTATTAAGCTTTACGCAGACATTCAAAACATGCAGTTCTCGACAGAAATTTATATCAAGTAGGACGAAACCTTTTAGATATTATGTTCAACTGTGCTGAGAGTAAATTTTGTAGTAAAATATTGAAAAGTCTCTGTTTTATTGACATGAGAATGTGGTAATGTGAACAGGCTGCCATAGTAACACGTGGACGACTCAAAATGTTGACTTATTTTTTTTTTTTAAAACACATCAGATATAATCACAATGCTTTATTTAATATATTTAATACTAACGCAGTGTTATTTATAACTTGTGGTGGTCCACACTGATATGGGTTCATTACAAATAAAGAGTCATTTCTCGGTAACAGTTCACAGATAGTCTTTTTAAATATGACAGACTGAATACATTTTCACATTTTTTAGATTTAATTTTTAGCGTCAAATTCGAGCTATATTTTTATGTCTGAGGTTGCGACGGTTGTAACTTTTTTTTTCTACACGTATTTTAAAAAGGCTAACAGTTCCATAAAATAGAGCTCTTTAGCTAAAAAATGAGCCCACCTGATAAATGATGTGTGCAAATGGACTTTTTCATGTTGATGTTCACTTTCGCTTTTGATCGGACCTGAAAGTGAGTCTGGTGCACAGACTTAAACCCTCTGTACCTTGGTTCGGACTAGAGTTCATCAAGTGCAGCCTTCCCTCCGCTGCCTCTTCACCGGTGAGACCCACTGAGCAGGACACAGTGGACGATCCGGAGACCTGGATCCAGCTGTGGACCGACACCAGACCGAAGGCTTCTTTTGTGTGCGTCAGACCTTTAGGGGGCAGATCCCGCTTCTCATCGGACCACTTCAGCTGAGGCTCTGGATACCAGCCCTTGGACTCACAGCTCACATTCACCAAGTCGTCTTGGTCCCACGTGACTGAGAGCAAAGGCGAGGCCCCAGGTTCTACAAGAACACAAGACAAACAGTTCAAACCAGGAGGCGGTTCTGTACAATCGTCATGTGATTTCGTGTATTTATTCTGATGCTCACGAGTCACGATCAGCTGCACGGTCTCACTGTCGTAACCCTGATCGCTGCTGACGTAACAGGTGTAATCTCCTGCATCCGCCAGCGTCACGTTGACCAGGTCCAGACTCACATCCCCGTCCTTCAACCCACCAGACCCTGCATCCTTTAAGCCGAAGGAGACCCGGCCCTCGTACGACACCTCCTGGGAGTGCTCCTCTATGGTTCTGGCCCGGTAAAGCATGATGGGGGTGTCGAAATTCTTACGGTACCAGCGGACTTCCAGGTTTTCTGCGCTCTGGGATGGACTGAGCCAGCACGGTAGTGTTGCTGGGTGGTGACTACGCACTGACACCGATGATTGGACCCGAACCACAAAACTCTCCGAGACTGAAAAATGTACAACATGACTATACGTAAGTTTTCTTGCAACATGACAAAAGTTATATACTGACAGTTTCCTTTAAATACCATCATCTGTAAATAATGAAGACCACATGCATGTTTTGTCATTAGCAGAATCATGTAACATTAGGTATCGAGCCTTAAAGACCTCAACAGCCCCCAGTGACATACTGACCTAAAATATATAACTTATCACCCACTAATCCTATCAATACATGTAAATAATTGGTGTAAAATGCAGTTTGTCGTCTTTTCATGGTCATCAGATATGACCCATTTGGACGTTCAGAGGCTCCATAGTTACCATGGAAACACCGTCATCTTCTACAACGTTGATCCACCAGTAAAACCATGTATTTGGATCAGTAACAGTGGATGCACACACTTGGTTTATGTTCAGTTAAGGATAGATTTTGCACACAAAAAAAATCACTTTTTCTTCAGTTTTCTCTGTTTTTGATATACTAACCCTCAACTTTAATCTGAACTTTTATGAACACTTACATGATCAGTGAATTAAATATAGGAAAATGCATGATTTTCACTTAAAATGCAAAATACAGAGGATAATATCACAGTAAATGGTGAAAAATCACTTATAAAGATTAATCATCGAGAAAATTTCATTTGGAACTGTCACAAAAGTAGCTCTGGGTCTTTATGGGTTAAATACAGGAAAATCCCTGTTTTTCACTCAAAAATGCAAAATACAAATATATCCATATATATAATGTCATCTATATGATAATATAAATTGTGATAAATTACTCTGAAAAGGTAAAAATGTAGGGAAAAAAGAATTTAGAAGTTGCTGCATGGTCATCAGATATGACCCACTTGGATGTTCAGAGGCTCTGTAGTGAAGGAGGAAACATTGTTGTAGTTTGATAAATGAAAGTGGTTGTAGACGCTTATTTTTATGTTCACTTATTGATGCATTTTGGTGGGAAAATTCACTTTTGTCTGCTTTCTCTTTTTCGATGTAATAACCTTTGCATTTACTCTGATCTACATTTGTAAATTAAATATAGGAAAACACCTGGTTTACACTGCAAAATGCAAAAATGCAGGGTATAATATTATTATTATAAACTGGGATAAATCACTTAGTAAAGGTTAAATGTAGGGAAAAATTATTTTGGAAGTCAGTGCAAAAATAGTTCTAGGTCTTTAAGGGTTAAAAGATATGCAACAAAAACGAAAGCATAAAAATGACATGAGCTTACTTAGAAAATGGACATAATTAAAAAAAAAAAAAAAAAAAAAAGCCGGACTTACCAGGTGCAGCTCGGGTCAGAGCCGCCAAAAGCCACAGAAGAAACGGGTGTGGATCTGTGAAGAATACATAGCTGCAAGTGATTCACTTCACAACAGCATCAGACAAACCAGTTTGGCTGCTCTTTACATCAGTTCCTGTCTTTCCATTTACCATGAACAGAATAACCAATACTAAATAGATGTAATCTGTAACGTGTGCATTCGCTGAATATTAAGTTACAGATGTGCGGGTCCGTGAACGCCGCACGTTAGTAAATCATTCTTATTTGTAGATCGTGTATTTGTTTCCATTTTAGGAAATTTTCCATTTTATCTTTCATATTTTCCTCATTAAAATAGCTACAGTTTTATTTGATAATAGCAGTAAACCGTGATCAGTGCAGTCATTCATTTCTCGGCCTACCCATTGTGTTGTAGGAAAAAAGAAAAAAGACGAACTATCCTTAACGCAGCTTTGCAGAACGCAGTCCTCAGGGTTGAAAAAGGAAAGAAAAGGTCGAATTTATAAGAAGCAGCGTTGAAAGCAGGTCCTGCGCTTTATTTTTAAGAGTTTTTCTGCTGTCCTTGTCGACTTTTCAACATGTCGGCGGTTGGTCCTTACTTTCACTTTCACTTTCGGAGGAACAGGTTGGGAGGTGTGTGTGTGTGTGTGTGTGTGTGGGGGGGGGGGGTAAAACCACTACACATAATATTAAGTCGTAATATTTACCATAAAGAACAGACACGACAATACTCATGTGTTTATTCTAGTTTATCTAATTTAGTTTTTGCCAGTCCTGTCCTATAAAGCAGATGTGGTTTTATTCTGTTTTCCATAAATGATAATTAGTCACACAAAAGCGAATTGTGTTCCAGTGTTAATGTTTACGGTTGTGGATTCTCACGTGAGTCTGGTTTTGTCAAGTCACACAACAAACACCAGGAAGTGGATTATAATCGGATGTGAAACTTCCACACACAGACAAAAAGACGCAAAAAAAATCAGACGATACTACAATTTTGAATGTTTAGTATTAATTAGAAAGGGTCCAATCCGGCCTGTGGGATGAATATGTGGGAGAAAAATTAAAAATATAGTCTGAGTCTTGTCTATCCTGTTCTTTATCTTGTACCAGTTTCACTTTTCTTGATACTTATCATATTGTGAATTTATTTATTTATTTATTGCATATCCTGCTGCAGCACTTTGTACATATTGTATATTTATTGTGTTTGCTGTACACCCCTGGCAATAAAAACTTTCTCCAGATGACTAAAGTTAAATCTTGTAACAGATTTTGAGGCTGATTTGTAATATTTAGACAAATAAACACAACTGAATTGAACTGAAATTAACAACCTGATTAGGATGATATTTTCCTGTAAAATTTATATTTTTGCCATCTGTTATAAATATGTGGATGACTTTTTTTTTTTTTAGAGAAAATATGACCCACACGAAATCATCTAAACGTAATTGTACCCGACTTTTATTTTGGTAGGTTTAACCGGAAGCTATATCTACGTGTTGTGACTTGTTGGGTAGTAGCTGTTAGGCGGCTGTTTGTGGTCTTACAGTCCAGTTTTCTGTCCATTTACCGTTGATGGACTTCATCTTCAGATGGAAAAGATCTGCTCTTCTTAACCTTATATGTGATATCAGCCGGAAGGTGTTGGTAAATGCGGTGTTTTAGCTGTTAGTGTCTCTACAGCTAACTTGCTAACATTCCGAAGAGTTAGCATTAGCATTAGCGGAGAAGTTCATTGACCCTCAGCTACATGGAGACTTAGAACTGCTGGCTTGTAATTTTTTAAGCCTAAGCATAAGTTTTCTTGCTTAGTTGTTTCTGGCAGACATGTCTGGACTCGATGAACCGGATGATACTACCCCATTGCTGAGGGATGATTCAAGCAGGTGTGTTCAGAGTCTACTAATAGACAAATATTAACCATGGTAGCCTCAGTGAGCATTCAACAGGGTCTGTTAAGGACAAATATTTGCATGTCAGGTTGTGGGAGAGGGCTTTTTTTTGACTAATCTGGTCTTGTATTTGATCCCTTGTGTAATCAGTTCTAGTTCAACCTTTCACCACTCATTATTGAGCTCCATATGCTGCTCCTAATCTCGTTTCAATAACCTCAAATCTTGTCCTCTTTCCTCAGTGATGACTCTCAGGATGAAGGTTACAGGAGTCGTTGGAGGTCTATTCGAGTCATGTACTTCACCATGTTCCTCAGCAGTGTGGGTGAGGAGGATGCTGTCTCACTTAAGCTTTCCCAGATCATGTCACGGAGGAAGTCACCACCACTGACTAGGCATCAAACCCAAGCCACATGAAACCAAAACCTGCAAATTTACTGAGCTTGATGCAGAATAGCTGGGTTTTATGTCGACCGAAAAGCTTTACATCAATATGGTACAACTGTCAATGTATGGGAGAACTTTGACTGGACGATAACTCTGAAAAACACAAAAATAATATGATCTTCCGAAATTAAAAAGATGCATAAATCCACAATGAGTATGAATATTTTACCATAAAAAAAGTTTTAAGGAGATCACATATGTTCTTGGGAAATTTCTTGAGATTTTTAATAAACAAATAGCCAACAAGTTCTCATCATAACTGAAGAACTAAGTAAAAATTAAGCTAAAAGTACATAGTTCCTCAAACTATAAATAAAAACAACACAATTCCTGCATTAGTAAAAGTGTCTCAACCCAAACTAAAAATCTAAAGCCAAACTGGCAGATCAAATAAAAATACATTTGTAAGATTATAAGTTTCTTAAGGTAAGGTAAAGATGGTTAATTTAACTTGTATTTGCATGGATAGCGTAACACAGTTTATGGTCATACCCTAAAGTTTACAAACAGCATATAAATTATTTGTGTTTTTGTTCTTTTACAGGTTTTACTATTGTCATAACATCACTGTGGCCCTATTTACAAAAGGTAAGAGCAGACTAGTTAAAGAAGGTTAATGTTCATCTCAGTCATTCAAGGAGTAGGACACTGATTTGTCTTTTGCTAGAAGGTTAAAGAGGAAGTGAAAGTAGCTTCAGACAACATCGTTAGACTTCCTGTTACTATTTATTTCTATTTAGTGTTACATTTAACTGCACATGTAAACGATGGAACTCTACCCAACTTGTTTGTCTGCTTCATAAGTTTGATTCATTTTCCGCAGAGCATCCTGATTGTGTTTTTTTTTGCACGTTCTTCATTGCAGATTGATGATGATGCCAATGCCAGTTTCTTGGGGTGGGTAGTGGCAGCCTACAGCCTCGGTCAAATGATCGCCTCACCCATTTTTGGCCTGTGGTCCAATCGCCGGCCACGCAGGGAGCCGCTGGCATGCTCCATCTTCATCAACGTGTCCGCCAATATCTACTATGCTTATGCTTACCTGCCTAAATCTCAAAACAAGTACCACATGCTCATGTCCAGAGCCTTTGTGGGTTTCGGAGCAGGTGCTGTGCAGCTCTTGTTTACTCTTAAAACACCAGTACATGAAGTATATGTTTATTTAATTCATGTGACACATGAACTGAAACTGTCTCGTCTTGTTTTTGCAGGGAATGTTGCTGTGGTGAGGTCCTATGTTGCTGGAGCTACATCGCTAAAGGAGAGGACCGGTGCAATGGCAAACATGAGTGCCTGTCAGGCCTTGGGCTTCATCCTGGGACCAGGTAAAGATGTTTTTTTCTTGCATTCCATGAACCGAGTTAATTTTCAAAGCAATCGTGTGAATATGTCAAACACAAGGCCTCAGTGTGTCAGTGAAAATTATATAGTTTCATAGAGGAACATTTTCCCTCCGCTCTGAAAGTAGCTACAGCTGAGCATTTAAAGCTAAAGTAGCTTCCACATCTCTGTTGTCTTGTCTGGACTGGTCTGATGCAGACTGAAACATGGTCTCATGCTGCCTTCACATGCTATCAGGAAGATGATCCTTTCCACTTGTGAATTTGAAATTATGTTTACGTTGTGTTCAAGTGCTTTAGTTGTTGTAGTGAAATGAAAAATGGCTGACACATAATTTACCATGACCTGCCACATGGGTAGAACAGTTTTGTACATGATAATTCATCTGCTACTTTTTTTTTTTTTTGTAAATTGTTTATGCTATAAATGTGCAAAATCATCAGCTATCAGCAGTAGAACGAACGTTAATAAAAGCATTGTTTATCATTCAGGGTAAATCCTTCATTGCTCTCCGTCATGTTGAAAAGTTCAAAGATTATTTTTATCTCAGCCGCTCGTGTCAAATTTTTTTCTCAATCCTCCAGTGGAAAATATGACATGAGGGGGCATTCATGTACAATTTTAGAGTTCATAACTAGTATTTACTGTAACTCCCATAGTATGTGAAGGCAGGATCAGTCTGGATCAAACTAAACCATGTTTGGTTCATATTATCATAATATGTGACAACATTCTTTGGACCAATTACAAAAGAACACAAGGCTATTATTACCAAAATAGAAAAAAACACCAATGGAAGAAGTTGGAAATTAGATGAATGAATAAAATGCCAGCCTAAGACACACTGTCATCTATAAACCAATCACTGTGGAATATAGGGAGACGCCGCACATGTAGATGATGCTGACGGGACATGTTCGTTTGCTCCCAAAACTCTTAAGTGGACCCAGACTAACAAAAACCTGAACTTTGGTTCCAACATTCAGGTGTGAACATGCAATAGGCTTGATGAGGTTGAATTAAAGAACAGCTCGGTGTCTCTGGGCTTGAACTTGGCCAACCTACGTGGCTGAATCACTGTCTAGGTTCAGTCCTGTTTAGCCTGGCTGTTCATCTGTTTAATGGGATGCATGTGAGTTTGGCTTGAGTGCAAAGTTAATTTGCAACTTTCAGGGTTTTATGTGCAGCTGTTTGTATGCTAGGACAATATGACGTATGTGAGTAGTAACATTACATGATTAAATGTTTTTTTCTTAATCAAATATCTCACACAACCACTGAATTGCCTTATTCAGGCTTTGAAACAGAATATGTGAGATTTATAGAAATATAGGCAACGACAAAACTAAAGATATTTTGCTTTTACATTAGAATCTGTTTTTATTAAATTAAATCAGAATGTATTCGTCTGCTGTGATCATTATGCAACTTTATGTTGAGCTTCATGGCTTTGTATTCATCTAAATGTATATGGTTCAGATATGTGGGACATTCAAGAGCATAATCATCTATATTTATATATACAGTACTGGGCAAAAGTCTTAGGCAGCCTTTAGCTTTGTTGTTTTTGGATCTGTCTCTTTATATCCAACAATATTCTTTTTTTTTTTTTTTAAATACATGACCACACATGCATGTCTCCACCTTTGTAGTGATATATGTAAATAGTATATAAAACAATAATGCATTTCAGGACACAAATCTGAATATTGTAGAAGCTATATGGGATCATCTGGACAGAGAAAAGAATAAAAGGCTATGAAAGCTTCTGGGACGTTCTGAAGGTGTGTAATATAACACAAGATTGTTACAGAAAACCTCCAGACAGTCGACCTGAGAGAGGTGAAGATTTACTGAATCCAAATAGAAGTTGCACTAAATACTGACTTTACCTGCAGAAGCTGTTTAGTTCTTATTGTGTGTGTTACAATACTGTGCACACATTTCCTGCATATTTATTTTTAGAAATAAAGACACAAACATTACATTCTGCAAAAACAACAAAGCTAAAGGCTTTAATGTGACTTGCAACGTTTTCCCCTGATGTAGGAAAAAACAATCAGACGACGGTTTTTCTGACTATTTGCATGTCTGTATATTTCAGCTCTTCAGGCGTGTCTGTCATTCATTGGTGAACACGGAGTCACAGTGGACGTCATAGACCTGCAGCTCAACATGTACACTGCTCCGGCTTTACTGGCTGCAGCGTTCGGCGTCATCAACATCCTGCTGGTTGTCTTGGTCCTGAGGTGAGGTCACCGTCTGCACACGTATTTTGGCTGCATGTTGATGTTTTTCAGCTGTCATTGCATCTGTAACACATACTGTGTGAAAGGTGGCAAATTAATCTGCACATAAACACTACCATTTTTTGATCTTTGATATGGTGTCATTTTCTGTGACTCAAGGAGTTTTTTTGTTAGTGAGTGGGTGTTTCTCATTCGTGTAACTACCTAAACTTTGGCAGCCCACTGTCACAACACAGTTTCTAAAAATAAACGGAAAATATTTTACACTATACAGTCGCTCTTTGTGTTTTGTGGCTTTGCATCAGTACAAATCCAGGATTACTGCATTTACCAGCAACTTCCCGAGTTACTGCAGATCTGAGCTTGTTGGAAGTTTTCATGGTTTTATTTTCAGTTGAAATGGACAAATCAAACACTTTTACCCCTAAACGACTCAAAACATTTAAATAGGGTCGCTACTATAGAAACATTAATACTGATCAACAGTATATAGCATTAAAGCTCGAGTAAAGATGATTTGCTTTCACAGGAGCTTTATATTAATTGTCAAAATCCCATCAATATCTACATTTTTATTAATTTTATATATTTTCCTTAGTTTCCCAAGGGCTCTGGCCAAGGGCTCAATAACATTCTATCTAATCTAATCTTTAAAAAAAAATCTGTTAATTTTCAAATCGTGCTATTAAGTCAAAATTTCCTATATTTTATTCATATTGCAATATATACTGCGCAAAAAAAATACTACAGTGCCAGTGTTTTCTAAAACTGTGCATCCATAATTTCTAAACTGTGCTTCTCCCTGTTTTTCTGTGGAAAACCAGTGATATGATCGCTTAATTATGTAAATTTGTTAACAGAGAGCATCGTGTTGATGATCATGGACGATGCATTCAACCCATCAACTATACATCTGAAGGTTTGCATTGTTCTACTTTTTTCCAACCTCATTTTTAATCAGGTTATCAAAAGAAGTTATAAACTATATAAACAAGAAGACTACAAAGGAAATGGGCAGGAGAATAAAATGCAGGATCATTAGAACAGCGTGCTACCTTGACATTGAGGAATATTTTTATTTTCTGTCTGTTTTATGTCTTTATTTCCTCTCATCTCCTGCAGAGAGTGTTGATGTTGAAGAAACAGAGGAACCCATCGACCAGGCTGCAGTTCTGACATCCAACATCCTCTTCTTCATCGTCATGTTCATCTTTGCCGTCTTCGAGACGTACGTATTTCCAGAGTCATGAATAAATGAGCCATGACAGAGTAAAAACAAGACAGTTATTGTGCCATATTAATAGATTATACATGGGTTGTGCTTGAATGTTGTAAAAGGTGCACATAAATGCAAATTACATGAAAATGAGCTGCTTATTCTATCATGTACCTGAAATAACCTTGACGTATTAATGTCAATAGAACACTGACGTACTGTACAAATGCTGTTTTATGTGCAGGTGATTTTCACAAAGTGTCTTTACAACAAAAAACTCCTTACAAATCAAATTGAAAATAGAGTTAGTTGTACAAAAGGACTGGGTAGGTTATAATCTAGGTTCAATAGAGATTTCTTTACTCTTTATATGTAACCTGTAAAAAAAATTAGTTTAGTTTCCAAATTTAGGTCTAAAGGAAGATATTACATGAGGAAAAATGTATTAAAGCTGTTTCGCTGAACATCAAAGGCAGTGTCATTACTCAAATCTGGAACCGACAAACTTAAACCCTGAAAAACATGAGTACACCTAGTTTTCCCATTTTTTTGGGCGGCTATCTCTAAATTTAATACATCCCAACCACATACAGATACCACAAACAACTGCACATCTGTGACCTTAAATAAATACATTCCTTTGCTAATACTACAGACATAAACCTCTGTGTACGTACATGTTGATAAAAGCTGCTGTAAATGGATTTAAACTGGTAAACAAACGGCTAACGGATAAATATCTACACACTTAGTAGAAGCTTACATAATTTTAGTCTGTCCTAAAATAAACAAAAGCTTAATAGTGTAGACTGTGTGTGTTATCCGAAGCCTGTGGTTGTCTGAGAACCTCATTTCTGTGCATTGTTGACTCTTTAAGCCATTGTAAGGGTCACTATTGAGTTTGACCTAATTTAATTGCGGTTTATTTTTGTCCCTGTGTTGGCTCATCTATTCCTGTCTGAAGCACCGTGTTGCTGCAGTGTTAAGGTGGCGTCTGTGTGTGTCCTCTGTAGAATCTGACTGCATACAGTGTGTTTGTACTTATTCAGGATCGCCACTCCTCTGTCCATGGACATGTTTGCCTGGACAAGGAAAGAAGCGGTTTTATACAATGGAATCATCATCTGTTGTATCGGATTTGAGTCCATCCTGGTGTTCCTTGTTGTAAAAGTGGCCTCTCAAAGGTATCTCCACAGATGGTTGTCTTGAATGAAAATTATCTGTAGACCTTCAGAATTGTGGTTATTTAGATGCACGGGTTTTTGTTCCTCATAGGGTTGGGGATCGTCCTGTGTTGCTAGCAGGCCTGGCTATTATATTCTGTGGCTTCTTTATTCTTCTTCCGTGGGGAAACCATTACCCTAAAATCCAATGGGCAGGTAAGTTTTAGCCACACAGTTTCGATTAGATTCTAATGTTAACAAAGACTGAAACTCCACGTTGGCTTTTCTTTCCAAAACACAGACCTTAAAAACAACTCGCTGCTCAGTCGAATGTCAGGTGGTGCCGTGACCGCTAACAGCTCTGTGGAGCCCACAGGATGCCCGTATGAACAGACCTGGTGCCAGTACACCCCCGCCATCCACCTGGCCCAGTACATCACATCTGACATCCTCATCGGGGTGGGATACCCAACATGCAACGTCATGTCCTACACGCTGTATTCTAAAATCCTTGGCTCCAAACCCCAGGTAAAAACTGAGGAGTAACTGAACTACAGTGCCCTAAAGTAACAGCACTGATAGTCTCCAAAGTCATATTTTATGTTTCTGTCATTGTTAATACACCAGTTAACTGAAATAATAATTTTGATGCTAAAATGGAATTATTTTGATCCATGAATTTTCAAATTTACAAAAAAAAGCAGAAAAAAATAGTAAAGCACTCTATTATTTCTTAAGATGTCAAAGTGTAGTTGTTTTTATTTTTTTTACTTCCTTTCCCGAACAGAAAAATTCGTTTTAGTGCTTGGATGTTATGCTTGATTAATTGTTGACTTCTGAGAGAAGCTCAGTGAACCGGCTCAAAATTAAGAATAAAAAAGCAAATTCTCTTACTGTGTTTGACTGTGGCTGTTTTCAGTCTAAAAACAGAGCTAGAATGTAAATTATCAGCAGACGCAGCACGTGAAGATTAGAAGAGGCAGTATTATTTTGAGTGACTGTCTAAGTAAGCATCTGTAAGTTTTATTTTTTAAGAAAACTTGATGCTTCCATAATACAGATGTGTATAAACAATGAGCTTTATACTTTATTCAGTGACTGATGCTGTTTGGATACTGAAAGTTGATTTGTTGGTGGGTTTGGTCCTAAATGTGTTCTGGTCCCAGACTGACCCCTGCTGGTCAGACTATGGAGTATTCATACTACATAGAACTGCTCTAATGTGTCTTAAAGGAGTGATATTTTGCTTTTTTAAATGGGATTTTCAAACATTTCCCTGTGCTCTACATAAACTGTAAATGCTCTGCTTGGGTCTGAATTCTTCATTCATTCAATTCCACAGGTCCATCTTTAACCCTATTTCTGAGTAATGACACCAGAAAGGTTGTTTTGAGCGCTGGCCCTTTAAATGCACATGAGCCACTTCACGCCCCGCCCCCTCCAGGTTGTTGACCGTGCTTTCTGTCCCATTCAGCCACTTGTGTTGGATAATACAACCAACAACTGAAGATTTTAGTTAATCGGCTCGAAGTTTGGACATATTTTCAGTTTTTACTCCAACCGCTGCTGCTAACAAACAATTATGTCGTACTCAGAGAAATGTTCATCAGAAGTCTTGACCTTATATGTGCAAATGTCGTGACGTAACTATAGTTATAGACGTAACAAATTAAGAAGGAATTAAAACAGGTTGTAGAAATCCACTCGATTTTTGCCCAAATGAATATAAAGATAACTTTGCAGAACCGGGAGGGTTCAAATTCAAACTGTATGAACTATTAGGCTCCAAATACACAAATAAATGAACCACAGACTAATAAAAGTGGGTTTAGCTTAATATGAGCCCTTTAATTGTGTGTTTTCCTTTTCACAGTGATAACCCAGATCATGGCTGCTTGTGTTGCTTTCTGCAGGGTGTGTACATGGGCTGGCTGACCGCTTCAGGCAGCGGGGCCCGGACTTTGGGCCCGGTCTTTGTCTCCCAGGTCTATACGATCCTGGGACCCCGCTGGGCCTTCAGCCTGATCTGTGGAATGGTGGTCGGAGCCATCATCCTCCTCAGCTCCGTCTACCACAGACTCATCGCTTTTTCCATACGAGTTGGAAGGACAGTAGAATAAAATGCGAGGAATCCTCTCCAGCTTCTGTTCTCAAAGACTTTTAGCCACGATTGGCTGTAACAAAGGCTTTTTTGCTGCTACTTTAACATGAGGTAAAGTGATGCACAGACTGTAGGGGTGTGTGACTCAGGGTTGACCTTTGAACTCTGAAGTGACGACCAAAAAGGTGGAGCTTCATGAGTTCAAAGAGAGCTAATAGTAGCACCACAGCTGCACTTTTTGTGAAAGAAACCCTTTGTGTGATTCTTACTTTTACCAAACACGAGGAGGGTCCAAGAAATCAAGTAAATTGTCATTTTGAATCAGAAAGTTCTTAACATTTGTTACTGTAATATCGGACTGACAGCACATGTTTTATGTAATTACACCATTGCCTTTAAAGATAAATTTCCTCTGACACCAAATGATAGAAACTTGTTTAAAATTAAGTTACATGTACATAAAACATGCTGACACATAGATTAAGTGTTATTCATTGAATGTGGCGCTCTGCTAGTAAAAATTAACTGTCAGACATAAAAGTTAACAGTAATCATCAGTCCATAAGCTATGACTAGAAGCTACACATGAAAAATTTCCACATCCTTTAGTTTCAGTATTTTCCGTTTCCGTTAATGCTTTGTCTGTTTCCACTTGAAACTAAAGGCTTTTATGAATTAAGTCAGAAACTGATGTGACCGTGTGTATGGTATAATGATTAACACAGTGATGCATTAAAGAACTAATGATTTTTTTTTTATTATTATTCCCAATGTCACTTGATTAATGTTGTTTCTTGTTATGGTTGAGTTTACTTTGTGTCCATTATCATAAAGTAAGTCTTTTCTGAGCTTTCATATAAGACTGAATTTTTGACGTAATTTTAAAGACTTCGCTTTACATTTACATACAATAATTAAAAACATCCTGAAGTGAAAGTTAGGGATTTTTTTTTGTTAATATGGCAATTTATGACAGTTTTTTAGTTGAAGGGACTTGTCAAAAAGTCCAGGAAAACCAGGAAACCAGGAAAAACCGCTCATGTCATATTAAAATCTCCTTTCTAGGCTGGGGAAAGCCATTGAACTGAATAAAAATCATCAAAAATGTAGGAAACGTGATGTAATTAAAGTTTGAGAGCAGTCGAAACTTCACAATTTGGGTGGAATTTGCTCTTTTGAGATCAATCAATTGCCTGCGAGGTTCGTACGGACACAATTGACAATCAAATGAGTGGAACATGGAATAAACAAAATAGCATTTTGAGATGTTAGAGCAGTTTATAAGTCAAACATGTCTGTGTATGATAAAGTAGATATGTGAGCTTTTTTTTTCTAAGATAAATGTACTTTGCAGATCCCAAACTGGAAAATGATAGTGTAGCACCAGTGTGACACAGTTAAAAAAAAAAAAAAAAACAGAACAAAAGAGTAAACGCTATACAAAATAAATTAGAAGTATAAAAACAGACCTGGATTTAAAAAAAAAAAAATTTAAAGGTGCAAAAAAAAAAACTTATGTTCAGAATGATGAAGGTGCAAAATGACATATTTTTTGTTATATCTGTTGTTATGCTGATAGTGGAACACTAATTTCCCAGAAGCCTCTGCCCAAGGGATCAAAAAAATTCTATTTAATCCAATCTATAGATACTTTATTAATCCAGAAGGAAATTGCAATTTGACTGTAAACATGCTTTTTTTTTTTTTTTTTTAAATCTGTATCATTAAAATAATTTGAGAAAGGTCTATTAGCTTAAGTTTTCCCTGACTATTTACTATGAATGAAAAAAATTGACTGAAAAAGTTTGAAGCTCATTTTTGATCACTTCCCTTCCGAGGCTGCGGTCAGTTCATGCCTGTGACCAACAGGGGGCAGCAGAAGTCGATCCACAGTGCGCATGCGTGACTACTTTCCGCGTACTTGTGCGTGTTCAGTGATGAGTGGAGTGAACGCGCAGATATGCACGAACAGAAACTTAGCGATAGTTTACCGTAGTCTTTAAAATACTTTAATTAGCCGAATTTAGAACGTATATAAAGCTGAAGTGGAACATTCATAACCAAAATGGACATGTTCACCGAAGACGCAGGTAGGAAAACGTTGCCGTATCTTTTCTATGAAGCTGGTTAAGCTAACAAGCTAGTCTGTCTGTGAAGTAAACATGCAAATTTCACTGAACAGCACGATTTAACTTGCTTTTCCCTTTACTTTTTTCCCCCCCAGAATTCACGGATTTAAACATGGTGGTGAGTAGTTGCATGTGTAATAAAGTTGTCGTTGGTGTTTTTATAAATAGGGGTATCTTTCAAGCACTCATATGTTGGCTCGTCTCTGCCTGCGGTGCTAATAATCAAGCTAGCATGGGTCTCCAGTTTAGTGAGAGTGGATAGAAAATGCAAATATAGTAGCATGTTATGTTTTTTGTTTTTTTTTTGTCACTTTACTGCTCGTTACAGATCTTTTAGAATAATGTCCGGGACGCAGTCATGCTTTGCTTAGCTGTTTTGGACATGGTAGATCACGGTTAGCATCTTAACCCTCCTCTTATCTACTTTAATAACCTCTGAACCACCAAAACGATTAATGATGGCAATAACTGAGGTAAAATGCAGTTTCTCAGCTTTTCATCATTATCAAATATGACCCATTTGGACGTTCAGGGGCTCCGCAGTCAACATGGAAACACCATCATCGTCTCCAACATTGATTCACCCATGGAATTTGATAAATGACATCAGATAGAGACACTTGTTTTTACTTTCATTTCAGAATGCAGGCTATAGTTTCCTGCAAAAGCTACTTTTCCCTCACTTGTCTCTGTTTTGATACGATAACCTGGGAATTTATGCTTTTATGAACATCTACATTATCAGTAAATGAAATATAGGAAAATACAGATATGCTCTGAAAAATGCAAATCAGTAAATCACTTAAAGGGTTAAATATAGAGGAAGATTCATTTTGGGATCATAACATAAAGCATGTCTGGGTCCTTACGGGTTAAGTTGTGTTGGGCATATTGGGCTTAATGTATTTTCACCCGTCTTTACTTGTAATATCAAATTAATGATTGAACCTGAGAACCAGCAAGCCAACTGGTGCGTCAGTACTGGTGTTTTTTCTGGAAAAAGGAAAGTGAAACTTAAGGACAGGTTTTGACACGGTCTTAATCTGACATTTGATGGGTTAATGAGCACCTCAGTGGATCTGACACTGAATTCTGTCTCCTGTCTAGCAGATATTTAGGGATATGTTTCGTAGATGTTCTATTCAAAGGATGATGGAATATAACTTCTTAGGTAAGAATATGCACATCCTACAAACACTGGCCTTTGAATTGCACGTAACATATGAATTTAAAGTACTTAATTTAAACAATGATTTCCCCCTTCACTCTTAACAGTTTAAGCACAACAGTCCAGCTACATGACTTTATGTTTCCCAACAGGGCTGATGACACCTGATGATGAGCTATCACACTTTCCCTCTGTAAACGTTCAAGCAAAAGACAATGTAAGCTCATTTTTAGTTGGTCTGTTTATTTAAATAGCTTTATTTTGCATCCTGCATAGTCCTAATGGTAGACATCTGTGAATGTTTGTTTTGTGACATTTTTAGAACGTGGAAAGAAAAGCAAGATTATTACAAGAATCCAAAAAAAGCAAAGAAAAGAAGCGGCTTAAGAAACAGGTGGGTTCTAATGGGTGGATGGTTTTCAGTGCTCTGTGACATGCACCTGTATTCAGATAGTGATACTATTGGAGTGGATCAGTCTGACCAAAAGATCAGATCAATATTTTGAGTTGGAATCATGATCCTCTAAAAATATGTAGGAGCGTTATAACCAGGGATTTTTTTTTTTCCTAGTTTCCAGAGGCTTAAGGCTGGGTGTTCTTTGGGTTGTCTTGACAACAAATTCAGCATTTTTGGATCACTTTTGAATTGGGATTATTAAAGTATTTGCAATATTTGTACATGATGAAGTAAACACATTCTCCTGTAGATTCAGCGGCAGTTTTAACTACCTAGATTGTGGTGAATTCATTTGTTTTTCTGAAGATTTATAGTGAATCAAAAACATTTCCACACTAAAGAATCTGTATAAATCTGATTCAGTGCATGTTAAGAGTTCAGAAACCAGACCTGCAGTTGGCAGAACTATGGTAATTCTTCAGCAGCAACAAACATAATTTTTGCACAAACTTAAAATAATGCAAAACTAATGTGAACTAAACACAGACAGCAAGGTTAAAGGTTTACTTTTAACCTTTACCTGCCTCCAAATTTTCTTGTTTTTCCCAGATACAAAATTTTTTTGCATCTGGACAATGTGCAATATTGTGATTTGCAATATTTGGAGGTTAATGATTTATTTTTATTTATTTTGTTAAAACCTCACCTGACAGGGACAATGCATATAGGCAGCATTCCATTTGAAAGTATGCATTGGATGCAATATAAGGCAAGGCCGATTTATTTGTATAGCACAATTCATACATAGGGCAAGTCACAGTGCTTCACAAAAATGGAAAAGAAACAAGTTAAAAACACACAATTAAAACATAATCAATAAAACATAAATAATAATCAATTTAATAAAGTATATGCACAGTTGAACAGAGCCATTTTCAGCCTGGACTTAAACATTGTCAGAGTAGAGGCCTGTCTGATGTCATCGGGAAGACTGTTCTAGAGTTTAGCTGCATGGAAGTGAAATGCAGCTTCACCGTGTTTAGTCCTGACTGTGGGCACCAGCAAAAGGCTGAGGTTCTCAGGGTCTGAGATGGTTCATATGGGACCAACATGTCATAGATGTACTTGGTGCTAGAGTTATACGCCAGCAGAGCTGTTTTAAATCAAATCAAATTTTATTTATATAGCGCCAAATCATAACAGAAGTTATCTCATGACACTTTACATATAGAGCCAGTCGAAACCAGACTTAAAGTCTGCTCTCTGAGCGACAGGAAGCCAGTGCAGAGACCTGAGCACAGGACTCATATGGTGGTACTTCCTGGTTTTAGTCAGGACTTGAGCAGCTGTGTTCTGGATGTACTGCAGCTGTCTTACAGCTCGTTTAGAGAGTCCAGTCAGAAGGCCGTTACAATAGTCTAACCTGCTAGAGATAAATGCATGGATAAGTCTCTCTAAGTCTGGTTTAGACAGTAAACTTTTGAGTCTGGCAATGTTTTTGAGATGGTAAAAGGCTGATGATAATGATGATATTGATTAATTCTAAATAATTATTGATCAATAACATCATCAATAACATCATCAATACATAATTTCCCAGTTTGGGATAAGTAAAGTACATCTTTCTACCTAACTATAGGACTTCTAGCCTCAGTGGGTATTTTTCAGTCCGGGTTTGTTTTTAAGAAATAACACTGAAAAGAAAATTAACAGTATGACAACATTAAAATGAACAAAAAAGTTAGATTGAAAAATGCACATATGTTGACATAGATCAGGAAACAGTCAAGTTCACAAAAAAACCACATGAAGCAGGAAGAGGTTACAGATTAGTTCAGCACTAGGGTAATATTCAGTGTTGATGTGATTTGTCTTTGAGCTGCACTGTTGCCTTGTCATTGAAAACATTTAGATTAGTTGACTTTTTTTATTTCTGCTGGCAAGGAATTTCAGATCTTAGGACTTTTAACCAAGGACTGATCAAATGTTGTTCTCCATGTTTTCTGTTTTTTGCATTCTCTATCAGCAGCTCCTTTACTGTTATATTTTAAGATGATATGACAAAATTTTTCTCGCGAAAGACTGTGTATGACAGATTTACTGAACTGAGTCTTAAGTTTCTATATTCTTCCCCAACAGAAACAGAAAGAAAGAAAACGACGTGAGAAGCTAGAGAGGGAAAAACAAAACCCCGTAAAAGATGAAGAGGTGATGCGTTGTTTTTCACATCTTTTACATATTCAACCAAATTTCCCCAGTCACCATGAACACCTGTTGTATATATTTTTTTACAGGCAGATAAGTCATCACAGTCAAAAGAAGAAGGGAGTAAATCAGTTAACGATAAATCTAAAGACGGTTCTGATGTTAAAGAGTTGGCTTCAGCTAAAGACACAGACAGCAGTGACAGTAGTGGACACGAATCCAGCGATGAAGATAGTGACAACGACTCTGAGGTGCCAAGCACTGCTTCACACTCCTGTTCATTAGAGAATGTTCTCAGAAGGAAAAGTTTATTAGGGAAAAACAAACTTGGTGAAATTGCTATTGGTTGGGTGGACTTTGTGTCGCTTTGGATTTTATGTCATCTTATGTAAATTAGAACATTGAAATTTATTTCACATCTGTAGATCTGTCCTCATTTCTTAATCTGACTAGTGTTATAATAGATGTTTTGCTAACAGTGGGTTTGATAATAATCACACTCATTTCTACTTTGTAAGCTTGAACGACTCAGAAATACATCTGTCTGTCTCTGCTTAAGGAACTGGATTTGACAAGTACTTTTGTGACTAAAGCTGCTGAGATAGCCAGACGTAAAATGGAGCAGAAACCACGGCCCGAGAAGAAGAAGACACCGGTGAAAACAACCCCTGGAAAAACAACTGAAGACAAGGAGGTGGAAAAGAAGGTAAAGTGTTGTAGTTTGGTCAGTTCTTTCAGGCTGAAAAGTGCATTAAAGGAGCAAATAAATGACTGCCCGTTTCCTTTTTTCTAGTTACAGGATTCCGCGACCCCTAGCATGCCTGATTTTGAAAATAATCTAAAAATAAGTACTCAGCTAGCATGTGAGTATGTGTATCACTTGTATTAAAATAAATGGTCAGCACCAAAAGTTGTTTGTGGCACTGTATGACACGACGGTGAACAGGAAGCCTGGTGATACAGAACATCCACTACATCAGGAGTTTTTGGCAACTTAAAAAGGTCGACTAAAGACAATGTGTACAAGGAGCAGTCAGTCTGTTAAATAAGATATGATAGAAATGGAATGGATGGGGTGTTTTTTTTTTGTGATTTTAGCTTCAAATAATTTTTGGATTGCTTGAAAATGTACATAGGGGAAAAATTTTTTTGGACACCCCATGCATTAAGAATCAAATCACTGAACTCTGCCAAGTATTGTTCTATTCTCCAAACCCACACGCTCCCCTCTGCACATGCTCTGTTCCATCGATGCTTCAGCAGATGATAATGAAACACATCCAGGGCATGACATGTTGAAACTCTCAAGAATTTAGGTTTTGGGTTTTTGCTTTTTTTCATGTCAACAATAAACTTTTTTTTTTTTTTTTTTTGCATTTGTTCATGTCTGATGCAGCCACACCTTTTGAAACACAAAAAAGATTTTTCTACAAATATTTCATGTGTTAAGGATGTCCAAAAACTTTTTTTGACCCGCTATATTGTGTGTGTGTGTTTGCGAGTGAACCGAAGAAAATTTCCCACTGTTGAATCAAATTGTACTTAGAGAATGTGCAAGTACATTGATTTTTTTTAATGTCTGTCTCTTTGTATTTTAGTGATTGGGAATAAATTTGCAAGTGCCGGAGAGTATAGTAAGGCTGTGAAATATTTTACAGATGCAATAAAATACAACCCGACACAGTTTAAGTAAGTAAACGTTTCATTTGCAGTAAATTCGCTGATACTACAAGCCCTGCACCTGATTTAATGCAGTGTTTATAATGTTTGTTTCCATCACAGGCTATTTGGAAATCGTGCTTTTTGTTTTGAGAAGATGCAGGAATATGAGAAGGCACTGACAGATGCAGAGCTGTCTCTCAGTATGTGTCCAGGTTGGGATAAAGGTCTCTTTCGGAAGGGCAGAGCTCTGGCAGGTCTGAAGGTAAATGCTCGTATCTTTAATCCTTTCATTCAAGAATTATGGAGAAACAGAGGCAGTGGGACATGTATAACTGGATTCAGATGCACATCTGTGGTTTGGATGTCGTAAACAATGTATTTATGATTTGGCTCATCAGTAGCCATATTAATGACTTAATAATAGTGTATTAAAGTAACAAGCACTAACTGCCAGGTAATCCATGTGGCAATTAAGGTGTTGCAGTGCTAGACACTTCTATTAACACTATTCAGACTAATTATTGTAAATGTTGTGGTTTTAGTTGTACGACATGCATGAAAGGGTTAAATTACATACAGAAGCAAAACAGAACAAGTGGTTCCAGGCACAACAAACCCGGCCCGTGCACATATTGTAGCTTATTTTGGCATGGATCCAGCTGATGTCAGCATATCAGTATATATGTGCCAAGTACATTGAAACAAAATTGATGTTTTTATAGACAATTGAAAGTTTTCCCATTATAAGTAAATAGGAGAAAACATTATTTAAAAATTTGTAAAAAAAAAACTTGAACTTTGACCTACTTTTCCCAAAATGTGATCTCATCTGTTCTGGGTCACTGGTAATCTATGAACCCAATTTAGTATGAATTCAGCTAATACTTTTGCTGTGGGGGCAGACTTTCGCCACCAATGCATAATCAATTGCAAAACCAAAATCCCGCAGTTCATAAGGGCGGATTGTCCCATGCAGGGTGGACTAAACGGTACACTGTTCTCCCAAGTACCGTTGTATCCCTACTTTTTATCTGCTTCATTTGTCATTGAATAACCAGGAAACATGATGCATCTGAACGTAAAGCTGATGCTCACTCAGTCGTCCAATTGTTTTTGAGCCTCTAAAAATGGTTGTAATTCCTAAATGGTTAATGCAATAGTTTTGTTAAAATCCTTGAATTAAAGCTGAATGTCCACACTTTAATTAATTCTGGATTGTTTAATTTCAGATCCATTGTAGTACACACAGACGAGAAATTATGCAATGTGCATTAAGTAGCATTAACTTTAATTCTGTTGTTATGTATCTTCTAGTGTTTTTTAATTACATTGGACTGTAAAAAAATGTTTTGTCAGGCCACGATGATGATATGACGTGGTTTTAACACTGTATTGATCTAAAAATCAATGATGAAAGTCAGGTGTTTGTCCTTTTATAGATAGAGGTAGACTGTCTGTAAAACACTGTGAAATTAAGGAAAAAACCACAAAAAACCTCAAATCTCTCTCTGACAGTTAAGGTCAGTTTGTTACCTCTTCAAACACAGTAGTGCATATTGAGCTTCCCTGATTACCTCCAAATACAACAGCTTAAAGTGATTTCAGAGTCACTTCAACCTTTGTTCCGTGCCAGTAAAAGAATTCCAAGTTTCAGAGTTGAACAAAGTCACGTTATTTACTTAGCCTGTTTTGGCAGAGCTGATAAGTCCAGCAGACTAAACTTTGAGTCTGTCCCAAGGTTGCAGATACAGAACGCTCATCTCATCTTTTTTTTTTTTTTTTCCCCCCCTCCACAGAGGTATGCAGAGGCTGCAGATGCCTTCAGAGGGGTTCTCAAATTGAACAGTTCCTGTGCAGAAGCTGCTCAGGACCTTATGCGGGTGCAGATCATACAACTAATGGTGTGTAAAAGTAAAGTGTTTGTTGTATTAATTAATTCTTCCAGAACAGCTACACTCAGTGTGTCAGTGTTGAAATAAATCAGCCCACAGTCAGAAGTCGACATTACAAAAATGTGAAAGTTCAGAATACTTTATTAATCCCAGGGGAAATTGTTGTGTTACAGTTGCTCTGTGGGAGTTGAATAAAAAGTAGCAGGCAAAAGATTATTATATAGCTCTAAAAATATACATATTAAACACAATTAGAACAGTTATTAGTACTGGACAAATATCAATGTAGGTAAAGGAAATCTACATGAATAAGTGCAAATGTGTGTGAATGTGAGAGTGAATGAATAATGGGTCAGTATTGTAAAGCCCTTTGGTGTCTTGAAAAGGACTGTAGGAATCTAATCCATTATTAAAAATATTGTGTGTAATTATAATTATGTGGTTATAAGGTGGAGTTAAAAGCATCAGCTGTCTTTGCGTCATCCTTTGTTTCTCCATTCCTCTCATTCACTAGAAACCTACAGTTAGTAACAAGGACTTTTTTCAGTGACCTTTATTGTCGTTCTACTTTCCCTTAACATTATCATCTGTTAATCACACATTTCTAGTTGATATTGTGCTTTGTTTATTCTTCATAACTCCTTTATCTGCATTTTATAGTCACCCAGACTATGTGAACAAACTTCTAGATGTAATGGTTTTGCTTTAGTCTTTGTGAAGGTAGTTCGATGTGGTCTCAGGTCAGCTTTGTCCCCTTCTGGGCCAGTGAGGAATACGGTTCCTTTTGTGCTGATTGTTTTCAACCTGGTCATACCTTTTTCTTTCTGAAAACTAGAGATGCACTGATCTGACATTTAGTTCTGATGCCTGTTTCCCAGAGTCCAGAGTATTGGTCAACAAAGCTACTTAAGCTACAATCCAATACTATATTGATTTAATGATCAACAAGCCTCGTTTTAGAAAAGAGACCGTGATTATTTATATGTGAAGCTTGACTTTAAACATTTAGTTTTAACATTTTAATTTACTACATGGATTTTTAAAATGAGACAGAATCATGGACCGGCAGATTTGGTTAGTTTTATTGGCTTTGTAAGACTCCAAACATTTAAAGTCTAATTCCAAGTGTGTTTGTGCCATCCATTATTATTCAAGATTCAAGAATGTTTGTCATTATGTGCACATAATGAAATTTTTCATAGTTAGTTCTCAGCTAGATAGAAATAAAAAAGAGAAAATATAAAAATACTCAAGAATATGTACATCAGTGTATGAGTAGAATTAGTAAATGTAAAATACAGTATGTGCAGTCCAGTGCAAAACAGTATGTGCTTTTGGGATGCAATTGTGTGCAAAAGAGTCGCAGTCCCAGTGAAGTTGTAGAGTGCAGTTCAGTTCAGTGCAGGACAGTTGGATGGGGGTAGGGGAGGGCATGTGTGTATGCATCCATAAGAACAGACATGAAGTCACAGTTAGTTTGACCTGTGGCCAACCAAACCTTCACAGGTCACCCTTAAGTCTACGTGAATGTTGGTGCAAAAATACTGAAACATTGTGTGAAGCTGTTCCTGAATTAATTTACTTTTACCTGTTCCTTCCCTCCTAATTTGGGTTAATTTTCACTTATTTTCCAAGTATATAACTGAAGAGCCATAAGGTCAAAATTAATCAGATACCTCATTTGGAAGGTAATAACCTCCATTTCAGACTTTTTTGTAGAGTTCCTGCGGGGTCTTAAAAGTCTTGAATTTACAAACCTGCATTGAATATCTTAAAGTTTTTATAAGGTATTAAATTTTACATGGTAGGTCTTTAGCTACATTGCGTTAAACTTGTTGGCTGTGTTGTGTTTAAATGTGTTTGTTAGATGCAAACTGCAAAGAAAGTAATGTTGGTCGGCTCGGTTCCAACCTGACAATTTATACTGAAATTAGGAACCAATTATCTGTAACTTTAAAGCTATCGGGTGAGAAATGACTCGGAATGGTGGGAATTCAGGCACTGGAGTAGCCACTTTGGCCGTGAAATAGGCATTAACTTCTTTTCTAAGTCGTGTTAAAAAGGTCTGAAAAAGTCTTAAATTTAACTTATAGAAATCAGTAGGAACTCTGTTTTTAGTATGTGTTTAAAATACAACCGCTACCCAGGTGTCTGTTTTGCTAATTATGTTTTAGGGCTCAGGAATACAGTAAAATGAACATAGCGACTCCATAGCAGAGAATCTAAGCTTCCCAACAAGGTATAGCATGTGTATATAGACAAAAGTCTGAATGTAGACATTTTAATTTATTTAATGCAAAATAATTTCTGCATCGTCGGTGATCCTGTGTGAACGGAGAGGGTAAAGGAACTGGGACTAATCCAGTGATGAACCTTTTTACAGAGATGCATAGCTGCGTCTAAGAACTAAAGATGGTCTGTATTTACATGTGTGTTTTTGTTTCAGGACTATGGTTTCTCTCAGGAGCAGAGCTCAAATGCTTTAATTATTCATGGGACTGTTGATAAAGCTCTAGAGGTGTTGTCCAAGTTAAACCATCAACCTGGTGAGTGTCATTATCTCCTCTACTTACAAGTGTATTTAGCATTAGCAGCCTTTTCAGTTGAATTCCTGATAGAAGCCTAAATGTCTACTTGCGTATAAAGCATGTTCTTCTGTTCTCTTGTTTTAGGTCCTTTTCATAATAGCGCCCCCCTACCGGCTCAGGTGGTGAATGTCACAGGAGTCTCCCCCGTCCTTTCTGCCAAAATGAATTTTTCTGCTCCTCATCCTCCATCATCCCACAGTGTTCCAAAACCACCTCTACAGAACGTAGCTTTAGCCCCGGTCCAGAATGTCCAGACTCAGCAAAAGGCCAACAATGAAAGATCACCACTGTGAGTACTCCTTCAGTTACAGCTGCATGAAATGTCCTGACTTTTTCAATCATCTCATTTGCTGTTGTTCTGGTTGACTGCAGCTACTGGTTATTTGCTTTGCTTTGAGGTGACATTCAACCACATTATAACAAAAGCAGGTCTTTCAGAGACAGAAATCCTGTAACTGCTCCATGATCACCTGAATTTGTCACAAAATGGTATCCACACAGAAGGGCCAATGTGTGGTATTTCTACTGTCACATTAACCCTTAAAGACCCAGCGCTACTTTTGTGTCAGTTCCCAAATTGATTTTTTTCTCTCTGTTTAATCTTAAGTGATTTATCACCATTTATTTTAATATTATCCTCTGTATTTTTGCATTTTTCAGTGAAAATCAAGTACTTTCCTATATTTAATTCACCGGTCATGTAGATATTCATAAAAACCCACATTAAAGTTGAGAGTTATTATATCAGAAACAGAGAAAACCGAAGAGAAATGTACTTTTTGAGCAAAAATGTCATTAACTGAACATAAACCCAGTGTGTCCATCCACTGTCATTGATCCAACTCCATGGGTTTTACTAGTGAATCAATGTTGTAGAAGATGACGGTGTTTCCATGGTAACTACAGAGCCTCTGAATGTCCAAATGAAAAGATGACAAACTGCATTTTACCCCAATTATTTACATGAATTGATAGAATTAGTGGATCAACAGGTATTAAACCTTGTAGTTCAGTAGATGCTTTTGGTAGCTGGTGGCTGTTTGGGTCTTTACGGGTTAAAAATGACCTAAAAATATGTTTAAAGGGCTTTGAAACCTCTAATGATCAGAAATGAAAGTCTGTACTTCAAAAAAGAATTGAGATGAACAGTTGGAGTTAAATTAATGATACGGGGTTTTTGAGTTTTTATACTTGACGTGTTACTGCAGGACTTGACAAACAGTAGGTTCGAGTTGCAGCTGTTGATTATTTTCTGCAATTAGATGATTATGAGTGTGCAAAAAATGACAAACTTGGTCTTTATTCCAGAACCAGCTGAAACACCACGAAAAGTGTAACAGTAAAAGGATGTATAAAAATATCTATAGAAACAACAATAATAGAATAAAAGTAGATGTAAAAATATACGTATAAAACAAGTCAAATGATATGTACAACAGTATCCAACTAACATACAGATTTGTGTTGATCCTGGCATCACAATATGTGTCCGTGTGAAACAACAGCGGAACCGATGTTTGGTGGCAGTGAAATTAAGGAAACGAAGATTTGATTCAGGAAAAGTGTAATCGAATCATTTGGTTTCAGCTCTACAGCATTTATTTCTGAAAGTATTGGCGTAACGTCCGTATTTATATAGAACATGATTTGAATGGTTTCAACTGTGGCCTCTCAACCAGTCTTGATTCTGTTGTGCATCACCTTTGCGCTCATATTTAATCTTTTTCTTTTAACAGGGAATTGTTTCCAGTTTGGGTGGGAAACGTGAATTGCCTTGTAACTGAGACCATGATCTCCAACCTGTTTAATGAGTAAGAAGACAGAATATTCACATGTCTGTTAGAAACTTCAGGCCAAGTGCCGTTGTGATCAGTTCCAGTCACTCACCCTTCGTCTCCATCTCTGCAGGGCTGGCGTCGTTTATAGCGTCAAACTCCTGAGTGCCAAACGCTGTGCCTTTGTCAACTTTACCAAACCAGAGTACTGTGATGAAGCAATTCAACGCTTTCATGTAAGTGCTCCCGACTCGGCTTCACACGGTCAGCGTTGAGACAAAATGACAGAATAGTGTCAATAGAATTCCGTTGTACAGTTTAACAAAATTTGGTTTTATGTTTAATAAGATGCTCAAGTAAAATACATTATAAAAAAAAAAAAGTACATGAAAAATCAGGTAAAAACAAACATACACATGTGCAAAATGGAGCTGAGTGTCTAATGTCCTGAGTCTGGGTTTTGTTACTGTTTACTCAGCAGCAGCAATTACGTGGTTCAGAGCAGCCACAGCTCTGGGATAATAATTATTAGAGGGAATACCAGGTGATTTTGCACTCATTTTCTTTACAAATGCTCTATGTATCAGTCCAGATATTTTTTTGATCCCAATTTGATCTTAAGTGGGTTGGACCAGTAAAATAATAGAATAATCATCAAGAAATAGCATCAGTTCCACACTTTTCTGTGCTTATTAGCGTGAAAAAATGTGAAATTACATTATGAAAATGTTTACACACTATCGATGAATGTGAATGACATGAACAAAAAGTGCATTTTTATCAACATTAGGTCTCAGTTCATCTTCTGTACATGTGCATTACAACTTACAGATCAGAGTTGACATTTAGTAAAACATTTCCTCTCTGTTGAGATTTGCTCCTCATTATTTGTACATTTGTGCTTCAGGGCTTTGAGTTGAAGGGCATGAGACTGGCTGTGCGATACCCAGACAGGATTCCTTCAGGCATGGGCATTTCCAAATCTGCCCTCAAAGCTGATGAGAATATGAGGTGAGTTTCCAAAGTCAATGAAATGTACCCAGAAATCTTGTCATTATATTATTATTAATAATCAGTGGATCTCATTGTGAAACTTTCTGTAAATCTTATGTTTAAAGGGGTTCTATGTAGTATTTCTAAATATTAAAAAAAAAAAAAGCCTAGTCATTGTGCCACGGTGATGTCAAAGAAAAGAACTGATTAAAACCGAAGCTCTTCTTTTCTGCACTGGACACAGCTGTAAATGTAAAAACAAAATGGAGTTTGATGCTGAATAGTCAGTGTTTCTTGTTCACGGGTTTGATTCTGAGGCTTTTGGAGGTGTAAAGTAGTGATGCAACGTTATTGTCTTTGCTGGATTCCAAACAGATCTTTAGTTCTGATATTGAAGGTAAAAAAAAAAAAAGATTTGTGGTTTTACTGTGGTTGTTTTCAGTCTAAAAACAGAGCTATAATGTAAACTATCAGCTGACGCTTGTTATTTTGCCAGTCTCTCAAAATAAACGTCTAGTTTGAAGAAAGCTTGATGTTCCCATGAACGTGTGTGTAAACTATGAGCTTTATACTTGATTCAGTGACTGATGCGGTCTGTGGATTGAGGGTTGATTTGTTGATGGTTTTGGTCTTTAGTGTGTTCTGACCCCTGCTGGTGAGAGTTAGAATATCAATACTGCATAGAACCCCTGTAATATCCTGTACTATTTGATTTCTGTGAAGGACTTTGTGATTGCACGTTATGATGAAAAAACAACCTTTACTCACAGACAAACGCAGTACGTGGAGGGGAGGACTGCACCCGGCACCAGGAACCCTTTTCCCCCACACCATCACGTCTACAATTCCAGAGGCTTCCACAAACACTGAAGGACGACCTGATGCCTCTGAGAACCACCTCCGTGCAAAAGCAGTCAAACTGGATTTTAAACCAAATGGCTTAACACTGGCTGAACCAGACTCATGTCTGGTGTCTGCACAGTTTAAAGCTTTCTTAAAAACTATATTACTCACCAGTTTTAAAAAAAAAAAAGGTTATCTTTACCAGTGTTAACAGCTTTATTTTTTTATTAGTGGCACAGCTACATAATCACAAAACAATGCAATTTATGTTTCTGGTGATATTTTGGATTCAGTGACATTGAGCAGAGAAAAATGCTAAATAAAAGCCACTATATTTTATTCTTATCAAATAGTGCTTCAGGTTTTCTACATCTTATTAGTTTTACATTGAAGTTTGTATGTTTTAGTTGGGAAAAAAACAATTGAAATGAGTCAAAAACCTACTCCAATCCAAATCCCAGTATTGTCCACAATTATTGAAACATCACTTTTAGTTCAAATCATGTACCACAAAGAGGTATTTTACATGTAGAACATAGTGTTACTATGTGAGACAATCATTTTGTAAATTGAGTTTCTTTAAAGCACGAATGCCAAACTCATTTATGTTCAGGGGCCAAATAAAGCCTAATATGTGAGTCGGACCTGTAAAATAACATAATTGCTTGTAAATATTTACATAATGTAGTTGACATTTACACAAACTGTCTTTTAGAAATTGTGATAAACCGCCATGAACCTTTAGTTTCCGAAGAAAAATAAGTGCAATTGTAACAAAATTGATCTCATTTTACCGTTTACAGCTCACAGTGGCTCAAATACATTCAGTTAGGCACAATACTGTGAAAATTGCACTTCGCTTAAAAACGTTTTGTATCCTTTAACAAAAAATGTGACTCACCTAAACTAAAATGCACATTTTCATTTTAGTTTTACACTAAAATAGAAGAAAAAAATTGGATTTGTCATAATTTGTAGATTATTGTGATTACATTGGTCTGTATGTGGCCCCTGAACTAAAATGATCTTAACCTCCTTCATTGTTAATATTTTCAGTGTAATTTAACTTTTGTCCAGCTGATGTTGGGCTCATGGCCTTATGTTTGACACCCCTGCTTACTATGACATACATGGATATACTAGGGATCTGTTACTAATCAAACTGATAGTGTTTGTAAAGTTGTCACTTTCTTAGTACAACAGTATATGGAAGTATAAACAGTATAAAGGAGTGGAGCAGCCGTCAGATTCTTAATGGGATCATAGAACTGCTTTACAGATGGTAACAAACTGGATTTATACAATAACGAGTATTTATCCCGTCTTTTGTATCTACAGGGGTATCTGAAGTAATAATAACAATTAATTTAATTAGTAGTTTTTATTCAGAAATACTTTTTTTAATTGAGTATTTTTTGCTCAAGCTAAGGACAAAATGCTTTAAATTCTATAAATTCAATTTATGGCTTGAACTGTTGAAGTGCCCAGGATGTGGTGTTAAAGAACACGTTAAATCAATCTGACACTGGACCACACTGATTAAAACAGAAGCCTTAACATTACCTCTGTGCCACAATTGGACCCTGTTCTGTAAAATACGTGCTCCTGTGTCAGGTTAGTAATATTCAGCACAAGTTTTCAGTGATGGATGGACCAGATTGAACTTACCGTTTACAGTGAACATGTTGCCAAGATTTCTGAAACACCTGCAACAGAAGCAAATGTAAAGGGTTTCAGGTAATAGCCGTTGTACTTAACTGTTCACCAAAAAAAATGTAGGAATTGTCTTCAAAATGACAAACCATCATAGTCCAAGTTAAATACTGCCTCTTCCAAAAGTATGACTTAGCTATTACTGTTAAAATGTAAAACGTACGTTTAGAACACATATACATTTGACAAGTCACTTGCTTTTACTAATGTGGATATTGAAAACAAATGTTATTTCAAAAACAACAAATAAAACTGTGTTGGCCAAAGCAAGCGGCTCTTGTTATTTGTCTTCTCATTTACTGCGTACTCTGACAGTGGCATTTCAGTTTAATGAAAAAAAAAAAAAACTCTTACCAATATATTTCAGAACGTTTTGAACCTTTATTTCGACACTGACCTGCGCCCTCCAGCGGCCGAGTAGTAAGGCTATATATGTGCTCCGAAAACGGTCATTTCGGACATGTTCTAAAAACGACATAAAACGTTTCTTAAAGAGCGTAATAACACTTTCTGGTGTATTTTAGGATGTTTTGAACCTTTATTTCAAATGTCACCAGTGCCCTCCAGCGGCCGAGTAGTAAGGCTATATAGTATGTGCTCCGAAAACGGTCATTTCGGACATGTTCTAAAAACGACAAAACGTTTCTTAAAGAGCGTAATAACACTTTCTGGTGTATTTCAGGACGTTTTGAACCTTTATTTCAAATGTCACC
>JAPQRP010000012.1:16994579-17031830 GCA_037367295.1 Apogon hyalosoma | reverse complement strand
ACCAATTCCAGGGAGCCCCGCCTGGAAAGGACACAATGGAAAATGCTTCCCAATGCCACCAGGGGGAGGCAATGGGAAAGTTAGAGGGGAAAAGAGATCAGCATGGATCAGATCTTAACAAGCGTGAGTCAGTTGAAACCATTGCACGTTACATGTTGAGAGTATATTAAAACTAGTCGCCTTGTAATCACAAATAAATGCAGAATACTGTACAAAAGTCCCTGTCCAACATTAAGTAAAGTTCTAATGACTACACCTGCATTTGTCTCCCTGTATTAACCCTTTAGAGTTCACTCATAGAAATATTCTGAAATTCAAAATTTCAACCTTAGTGTGTTATTGGAGGACCTAACAAAACTTTATTACTTTTGTGAAATTTTTCAAATTTATTTATTCTTATGTAGAAAATCAAGGTCAATAAAGTTACCGTATTTGGTTCCTTACCTGTAAGTGGCAAAAAAAAAAAGAAGTAAATATAAAAAAAACTACAAGAACAACTATATGTAAGGTGAAAGAAATGTGTATTTTAGAACATTAGAACATCACTTTTAGAACATTACAACAACATTTAATCCAAGCTGATCCGGACACCTGTCAACATACATTATCACTTTGAACATCATATTACATATAGATATTACTTATATCACATTAGTACCATTACTTCATGGTACCTAACAAAGCACTGTTCATGCAGAGGTGGACCTTGGAGACCCTGTAGACCACATTTAACCTGAGATTGTTGCCTCACTGTCCTCACTAACTGTTGCTGTCACTGTTTTGTAGTATATGTGGAAATTACCAAAAATGATCACTACCCCTAAGAAGGGTTAAGATGTAATCTGAATATATGTAAAGTATGTGCAGCAGGAAAAACAAAAGTTTTGGGGAAAACCAGCTGCTATAAACCAAAGGGGTCATATTTAGTGTGACCTGCCTTTGCTTTTAACATGTCTTTAATCCTTTTGTTCAGAAAATTTATTGCATTAATTTTCTGATGTTTCATACCAGGTTTCATTCAATACATGTCAGATGTTTCTAATTGTTTGTGCTGCTTCTTGTCATGGGGTCAGAGGTCAGATTAAATAGTGACTTTAACCTTGACAACACATGTACTTCACTTTTTTTGTTCCTCAGGCTGTGCACATATTTCCTGTGTTTTCCTGTTGTATAAGAAAAGAGAATGAGAAATAAATATCTTTGATTATTTGAATCCTGCAAAAACAACAAAGATGAAGGTGTAATAAGACTTTTGCACAGTACTGTATAAAGCAGGCTAAAGGTAACAGATAAATGTTAAAAAATAGACTGTACACAGTGTAAACAAACTAAAAAATAAGTAACTAAATACCTGCATACACAACAAAAATAGCAGACTAATGGCAAAGCTATGTATGTGTTTAAAGTTTTGAGATGTAAGAGATGGATTTAATGACATTCAAAGGGTATGTGAGTGTATCTCATTGTGCACCAAGTAAATGAGTAGAAAAAAGTCTAAACAAATAAATTTTTATTGTTGGGAGTCTTGTTATGTTTTGTGGTGCTCCAGTTTTTCAACAATGAGGTCATTTGGTAATTTTCGCGCGAGTTTTTCAAGCCACATGTTAATGGGAAACCCTCACAAAAAGTGACTTTACATTGTTCCACTGAAGCATGACCATACTGAGACGATAGCATCTGTTTCTGCACTTAATTCATGTTTAACACAGCGACACAGGAAGTATTAAATGGTCACAGGGAGTTGTGTTTCCAGACATCGTGGGTGTGTTTGTGAGTGTTTTTGGTGGCACCTAATATGTAATACAATAGCACTTTCTCAAAACCTGTCGGCGGTGAGTGCGAGTGAAACTGAAAAACCACCTGTTATGTGTCAATGATGTAATTGTCAGAAACATTTTGAGAGAAGGAAACTGATTTTTTTTTTTTAAGTGTTGCTCTCCTTATTGCCCACAAGATGTCCCTGTATATCCATGTAGCCTCGGAAATAAGCCTCTCCAGAGAAACCAGGCATGTATACAGCATCTCCAAACAGTTCCTATCAGCCACAAACTGAACCCAAATACTGCATATTTTCCTAAATGGCTGAAAATTAAGTATGTATGGGGAAAATCTGCAGGTTTTCATCTCCTCCGCACATTATTATTTACTTACTTCCTGGTGTTCATGAATTGGAGGTGGATTGTGAATTCTCCTCTCTTCCCTAGTTTGCATTTGATCAGAAAGACACAATCTCACACAGGAAGCCAGACAAATTACAGGGTAGAGCCCATGTCATGCAGCGATAATTATCTGCAATTCTTAAATGTTCTCGTTCAGACATCAGATACAGCCTCTTCAGTCGCTCGAGTATGGGTCGGCTGGTAAAAACTGCTTTATATCCTCCATTGTACTTCTATCTTAGACTATCTTATTAAGTTATTTTTAGACTTTTGTGAAATATGTGCTTTTGCAAACAGAGCTGCAGATGGTCAGATGGACCTAAGGTGACCTATCTATATTTTGTTAAGAAATAACAACTGCAATGACCACAAATTAGGTGAAAATTCAGTGTATCCCCATGTGTATGCTCTTGTAAATCATTTTCTTGTAGGCCACATGAGAAGCAACCATACGTGAATGTACAGACTGAAAAAAATATGTATATTTTCTATTTTGTTTAGAACTGTTGGATAGGAAACAAAACGGTCTCCTTTTTCTTATTTTAAGCTGTTTATTAGGTGAATTCAATCAATAAAATAAAATCTGTCACTATAGTTAGACTTTACAATGACATTTCTTTATGGACCATTACCGCTTTGTAAGTTTTATCCCAGCCTCGATAACACTACTCGACAAACAACCAGCTTAAGCCTTACTTAAGAGTCCAGTTCTATGTTTAATGAATTATGGTTTTAAGGTTGATGATTTAGGGCTACAGTGATTCAGTTCAACGACTAAATCACTCTGATCCATCACTTTGACTTCGATTTGAGGGATTTTTTTTTTTCAGAATAAAATATCAAAATTCTTTGTTTCCAAGTTTAAATATTAATATTTTTTGGTTTCTTCACTTCTATGCCACATTAACCTCATTATCTTTGGGTTTTGGAACTGACAAATATTGGAAGATGTGATCTTTGGCACATTTATCTGACATTTTATCTCCAAAACAACTAATCAATCCATTGAATAAGTCTAATACTTTACTTTGTATTGTGTTGCATGTATTATTGTGTCTTAGCTGTACCCCTATATTGTCTAAAGGCTTAATATTATACTGTTGGCTTTATGATACTAAAGTGTTTTATTTTACCTCATCATATTGTGACAGGGCTCCAGATTTTGGGGTATTGCTGGTATCCGTGCCTCTAAACGCCGCTCTGCCAAACGCCTCAGCCTCGCAAGATCACTGGACGACCTTGAGGTAGGAGACAAGTTTTCTTTTTAATGTCGCCATTTTCCTCCTGAAGTTGAATTTCACTCACTCCAAACATTCACAAATCAGATGCTTTCAACTGAAGTCATTTTGACATTTACTTTTACAACAATGGTGCGTTGTAATATTGAATAGTGTCACTGTTTAATGGGTTGTGAACTTTTTTCTACTTGGATCATCACCAAGAGTTTAAATTCATGCATTTTTTTCCCAAGTTCATGTGAATTGTAATATTCCCTGGGTCCATCAGTCATTCTTGTGTTGGATCAGTACTGTACTGCAGATTAGCCGGTCAGTTTGGTTAATGTGGATATTCGGGCTAACCATCCCCCGCTTTTCATTCAGCTCCACTTTCAACACTTTTTTAACCTTTCATTTCCGTTACCTTGAACTCTGCGTTTGCTGCTACACTTGTGGTGAGGGGGTGCCTCACAAAGTGTTCTTTGTGCCAGTCCTGGGCACGGTCCTGTTTGTTTGGCCTCGCTAATGAGCCCGGTGCTCACATTCTCTCATATTAATGTTGCCGAGGAACTAACTTTCTCCAGGCGTTTCTGCATGCATGCATAACACATACAGAGTGATTCATATTCACAAAAGCACATGCCCACTATTCATGCATCTCTTAATTGCTCCAAATGCACATGAACAGATGCACAATGCAAACAAAAATGGGGTGAACTGTATTGTATATCCATGAATAAGTCACAGTCACAGTAAGACACACCCGCAGACCACACATTGTACTCAAAGAGGCATGCCACAAATGTCCTCCTGAGCACTGTTCCAACACAGTCAACACTAAAAAGGCTCCAGGTTCTCTGCAGGTCTGGCCTACATGTACAGCACAAGGATTAAAGATGACTATAAAAGGTTACAACAGCTGCAGAATTTCTGCTTGCATAGCCTAACTTCTGTGCCTTCTTTCTCAAGCTGCACAATTAATAGAATCGCAATCACAATGTCAGCCTGTGCAAGTTATATAATCATGAAAGGCTGCAATTTAAAGCTCCATAGTCTGTGAGGTGACATTTTAGTGACACTGAGTGGAGAGAGTAACTGTGGAAGACAAACAAAATTAAAGCCCAACAAGTCTGTGTGTTTTTTTTTAATATCAGTTCAGGTTTGTAGGTTTTTTCTGGATATTTTAAATGGGTCATATTTTGCTAAACCTGCTTTTGTTAGTCTTTGGTACATTTATTTGTGTATTTGGACCCTAATAGTTCATACAGTTTGAATTTGAACCTTCCAGGTGTTGCAAAGCTATCTTTATATTCATTTTAGCAAAAATTGAGTGGATTTCTACAACCCGTTTTAATTCCTTCCTAATTTGTTACGTCTATAACTAGTTACATCACAACATTTGCACATATAAGGTCAAGACTTCCAACGAACATTTCTCCGAGTACGACATAATTGTTTGTCAGCAGCAGTGGTTGTAGTCCATACTGAAAATATGTCCCAAGTTTGAGCCGATTACCTAAAATGTTCAGTTGTTGGTTGTATTAACAAACACAAGTGGTTGAACGGGACAGAGAAGTACAGTCAACAACCTGGGGAAGGGGGGGGTGGGAGGCTCATGAAGTGGCTCATTTGCATTTAACGGGCCAGTGCTCAAAATGACCTTTCTGGTGTCATTACTCAGAAATAGGGTTGAAAATGGACCTGTGGAATTGAATTACTGAAAAATTCAGACCCAAGCAGAGCATTTACAGTTTATATAGACAACAGGGAAATGTTTTAAAATGCATAATTCCATTTATTTAAAACAGCAAAATATCACTCCTTTAATAACATGTTATAACATGTATTTTCACAGACTCATGATTTGGTTATAAATCACCTGTCAATTGCCAGAAATGTTCTGAATTTGAAGTGAAAAGCATAAATCCAAATGATGTGTATTTCCATGAAGTGGTTTGGAATAAATAATCTAGTCTGTGTTGTGTGACCAAGCTATTATACACAGCTGTAATAAAAATGGAGCATTCTGATGTTTTCCTCCTACAATGGCCACAATATGTTGTTTGTATAGAATATCTGTAAGTGGCAGCAAACAGCTGATCAGTCACCAGGTAAATGTTCACTACATCAGAATTTATCCAAGAAAGGTGTTTCCTATCATCTATGGGCTTTTTCTCATGTGGCAAAAAAGGGAGAAAAAAAAACACACACACAACAAATGTGTGAAATTTCAAAATATGCAGAAAATATGTTTATGGAAACAGATGTAGTGATTCAAATACATTGCATCTCATTCTCAGTTTTCCCTGTGACTTAATGCAGCTACTTCATCCATGAATACAAACAACCAGGTAAATATTTATGCAGCGGCTGCTTTTGGAAAAACTGTAAGAATGAGGATTATAATATAAACAATGCAGTGTCAGAATTTGCGATCCACCTCTTACAACAACGGAACAGAGATGTGAAGATTTAATATCCTCATGATTTGATTCCATTATAATGTATGCATCAGAAAGTATCGTGAGAAATTTTTGCTACTCTAGTATTGGCCTCGCTTTTCCCTCAAAACGAACAGACTAAGACGATGCGTTACATTAACACTTTGCCCACAGTAACACTCATATCATAATACAGTGGTTATGTCATATCTGATACATTGTAAGACAGTCATGGGTGATCCATCCTGTTGTCTAAATGAATATGAACAAATACCCCAAAGGCATAAAGAGCAAGAATTAATTTTCATGTATGTTCATGTGTTTGGGTGTTGGTTTCACAGAAGTTGACAGCTAAGATGGAACAATGTACAAATACTGTCTCTTTAATGCACACACTGACCGTAGATGCCTGTGTGTCTCATCATTCCAAGAACTAGAGACACTGGTGAATTCAGAGCACCTGAATGTTAAATAAAAATATTGATTTTTGGCGCCAGTGTATCAGTTACATATTGGAAGAGGAAGTAACTGGATATACTAGTATTCCCATATCGAAATTTGGCCCCAGTTTGACTGTATGTGCATGTTCTAAAACACAAATGTCCTAAATATGTATTTGTGGATCTCTAACACATGTGCATGTTACAAGAAACAGGTTGTGTTTGCTTTATAGTGGGAGCTTGAACTGCAAAATGAGTAGTTATTGTGTACTAATGAGTGAGAATCCCCTTACCTTGTACTTGTGTTGGTATAATGTTGTGTTAAGTTACCTATAATGACTCCTTCACAGTTCCTTTATTTGCAGGTTTGAATAGAATCTGCACCCATTTAAAAAAAAAAAAAAAACTCAACTGATTTTCCATATAATTTTAGCAAAGATAATTTTAACACAACACTGTCCCCTCCAGCATATGTGTGACAGTTGCATGTTGCTGTAGGGTGATATTAAAATGTCAAAAAAAATGTGATTTACAGCCGAGGAGCTACGGAAACACCACTTGGCAGCATGAATACCATTGAAAGTATTTGCCAAGCATTTCTATATTTTCTGAAAACAGTCATTATGATGTTAAGTGGATATTGTCTCGCACATAATGAGTAAAAATACGACTGCAGATTTTTGTCTTGGATCAGCTGAATCAGTTTGAGTCTGTTTGTTTATTAGACTGAGTCTGTCGAGAGTCAAATAAATTCTGACTGCATGTTTAACAAGCATGACTGTGACACATCTTCGGTTTCGGCACTGAGACTTTTGCAACTGCTTTGAGATTGTGTACTTCTGAAAAAATTCCTTTATGCATGTGCTACATCTTACATCTGCAGAGCATTATGTGGTTCCTTTTGGAGCTTAGCAAATCCAGTCAATGGATAAAAAAATCCTGTAACAGAGCACAGTATCTGCCAATACTTTGACATTTCTCTTCTGTGGTGTCTTGGTGTTAATTAGCTAACAAACGCCTTGATATAGTATCTCTGAAAAGCGAGTATCCGCTCATTATGCAGGTCACACTCTGCTTCCTATAACATCCATAAAAACATGCATCCGCCACATAGGAAGTCAGAACAATAATCTGATCTATTCAGCTTTAAGTCACAGCAGGTCTTTACATTGCAGTTAGTGACACAACAGGCCATGTTTTATAGTTGTCAGAGGCATTTGGACCCTCATCTGGTACTTGGCACTAGTTTCTTATTTCAAAGACTGAGCTTCACTCCAGGTTCATGGACACAGATCAGATGGTCCCCTTCCCAAAGCTGGTGCCATAACAAACCAAAGCCTATCCAATGCATTAGCACTTATGCTCATGTAAAGACTTTAACATGTGCAAAGTCCAGCATGTTCTGCTTTATATTCAAAGAAACAGTCGTTCACATTAGACACAGTGCATATAAGAGCTACTTAGTTTAAAGCCTCTGGTGCCTGTCTCTATAATACATGAGACAGTTTAAAGCTTAAACATTTAATAAGCTAACAGTCTATTTTACTTATTTGTTTGTCAAGCGGGTCATATCTCCTTTACTAACAATTCTTTTGGCAATTATATTAGAATACAAAGACAGCAAAATGTATATGCATTACTCTGTAAACATGATTCCAGCCTCAGTTTTCATTGGCAGTGATGGTGAAATAAGTCTGATATCACCATATCATCCACTACTGCATCTCTTGCTACTGTTGCTATTGAAAGACCTCTAGTGGCAAAACATACACAAAGTGCAATTAACCCTTATGCCCTTCTCAAATTTACTATCCTCTGGTTACCTTTGTGGCAAAATTGCACAAAAAACTGCTATAAAATCATCATACATCAATATTTTTTTGCCTTTTTTTTTTTTTTTAAATTAATCTCTTAAACAACTTCAGCCCTGCTCACAACTATCAAACATTTAACAATTTTCAGGATTTTAGCTCTATAAATGCCAGTTTAATTATTTGAATTCTGAATGATTTATTTAAAAAGAACTTACACAAATATTTATATTATAATATTTATTTATAAATATTTTGGGGGATGGGACATTGGTGGTGATTAGAGCTTTGGATATGTCATAGATTAGCAGCAAAATTGATTTGACTGAATCAGTATTTTTTTCTGTAGTGTCAGATATTCATGGACAAAAAGGCCCCATTGACTTCCATTACACTGGATTTCAAAAATTTAACGGCAACAGCACTGTTTCTCTTAGTTACAGCTCACTGATGAGTTTATGGAAGTAGGTGAGATAAGCTAATTTTTTACATTCTTCCCAGTACAGAAAACTAGATTCACGATGGGTCATTCATTAAAAATATTGGGTTTGTGTTTTCCTGCTGGTCAGAGTAAATGTAGCTAGCATTATAGTCTTATGCTAACATCTTGTAGCTAACATTGAAAACCATCTCAAATCGGTCAATAAGGAAAAAATAAGAAAAGAAAAAATAAAATAAAAAGAGGGTAAAATTTAAAAAAAAAAAAAAAAGAAAGTTTTTTTACTAAAAAGAAAAGTTCTTGCTAAATGTCATGCCTAAAGCTGCAACACAGTCAAAATGATCACCAAATTTTTTTAAGTGAGAGAAATGTACAAAAATCCCCAAGGTGGACCTAAGGGTTAAGTGATTGGCTTTTGCATTGATCTAACCTGTGTGTATTTTGTGAAAGACTGTTCTCATGGCTAAGTTTGGAAACGTGATAAGCTCTCAGCCAGCGCATGCATCTGGACTCACAAGGACACTGTGAGGCTATTTTGGAGTTCACCCTGAGCGCTCCCCAGGATGGACCCCTGTGGGACCCCATGAGACCCGACCTCGCTGCGTGATGCGGATGAGCAACCGAACAATCTGGATGCGTGTGGCCACCGTGTGCGTCACCGCAGCCGGCGCAGGAATGAGCAAACGCTTGTTGTTTCTCTTCGCATCACACTCTGACACGTAGCTTGTGCAACTCACACATCCAAACCAGAGTGACATATAGTTTGGATGTTATGTTTGTGCAGATTAATTTGCTCTGTTTCTTGTGATGAAGCCACAGGAGTGTTTGATGCACGCTGAGCTTTTGTTGTCAGACCCCCTTATGTTTGGGCATGTCCAAGAATATGCTGCTTTGTACTTTCCTGCCTTATTTTCATGCAGAGCTGTTCAGCATGCGCAAATGCCCCTACAAAACTCCACCACCATACGCCTTTTTCTTTGCCATCACACACTCCTTGTTTCTTACTACAAACAGATGCTTTGCCCCCGCAACGCTCATCATTACGCCAGTGTGTGTGTTCAACTTCACAGGGATGACACCATTAGCAGGCTGCTGTGCCAGTGTTCACACTGACTGTACCCTGCCATACATCTGTTCATCTAAGCAGTTAGTTCATGCACTGTTTTATTCAGGAATGCTGGGGAATTTGGGGCACCTCTTTTTCTCCTTGAAGTTTCTCCTGTCCTTTTTTTGAGGTACACACATTAGCAGAGGCTGTTTGCACGCTCACAAGTAATAGATCTATGTTGTGGGTGTAGAGAACAAGAAAAGGCATGAAGAAATGGAGACGGGGAGGGAGGTAAACAGAGGGAAAGAGGAGGAATTTACAGCAGAGAGAGAGAGAGAGAGAGAGAGAGAGAGAGAGAGGGAGGGAGGGAGAGAGAGAGAGCGAGAGGGATCTTTTGAACTCCCAGTAGCTGTCAGGATTTTCGGCTCTCCTGCACGCTCTCTCCTCCCCCGTTGAGCTCGGTTTCTCCGCACTGCAAACACAGACTCGCACACCAACACACGCTCCGCGGAGCTCCAGCGGATGGACTGGTTTCCACGCACCGGGTGTGTGGAGCAGCGCTGAGGACCAACACACAGCGCCATACATGGAGCAAACTTTAACTCTCAACACTGTAAGTCTTCTCATTGAACCGTGCCATCTTCACTGCTGATTTTTGCCTTCTGTCTTTCCTGCTTCTGTATTTTGTTTAGGGGGATGCCACCTTCACCGATCACACTAGTGGTGTCTTCCCTGCCACCGTTACTTTTCCTTCTTTGGGTTCTTTGTAGCTCCTGTTGTAGCCTTTGAGGGGCATACAGTGGTTAGCTTGTGTGGTCTGTCAGAGGAATGTTTTGACCACTGCCAGCTGAACTCTCATGTGCTGTATGACACACACTGCACCGCTGTATACAGCAAATGTGGTCCAGCATCTATAGCAGGATGCACGCTGACTTTAAATTAGATGTTATACTAAAAGCGTTTTGTGAAGTGTCTTGTAAATGGCACATGAAGGGTTTCTCATGGCCCTTTGAATGAAGTGCGCCCTGTTGCACTCACACATAGAGGTGGTTCTTTCTGGAATCAGTTGGTGTCAATGGGAAAAGTTTGATTTGGTAATAAGACATTAGAGGTTCTCAGGTAGAAGTGAGACCTCGGTAAATGTGGATCAGTGTTGTATTTTCCAGTAGTTATGTACCAGATGCAGTTTCGTTAGAACTTGAAATGATTGCTTGTGGTTTTGCCTCGCCTCTGTTGGTTTTGTGCTGACATGTTCCTGCTCTGATTCACCAGAGATGTTTTTTTTTTTCTGATTTATCTCACAGCAGCTATTGCAAAAAAAAAAAGACATGTTCTCTTTTGGTGCTGCATGAATATGGCAGAACCTTTTTAAGTCTTAAAGGAGCCAACATCTACAGTATAGTGTTTGCTGGCAGCCAGTGTATTAACACATTGAGTTGTAGTGATTATTAATATCATAATAGTTGCTAAATTTGGATGTCACGCTTAATTATATGAATTCTTCTCCCCTTTTTTTGGTGTGGGTGTAATGACTTGGGAAGATGAGCCAGAATGGTGTGTTCTGGGGATTAGCTGTAAACGCAGGAGAACACGACACACTTTTATCTCGCTGACATCACATGGCCAGCTCTGGAGTGTGGGTGGACAGTTGTGTTCACAAAATGTGTCCTTAGGCTAGCATTATAGGATGCAACGAGTAAGCAGCCTGACATTTTGTAAATGTCTCCACTATGATTCCTTTTCTTCTTTCTTTCTTCCTGCGAGCTGGATGCTCTCTCCAAAGCCACTGACTGGAAAAACAGTACATTAACATAACAAAACTTGAGTAGTTCAGTTATTTAACTGTCCAGCAGCTTTGGGTTTGAATGTGCAACAGCCAATAACCAGATGACCAGATGTGGCTGTGGTTGCTGAGCTTGCTGTTTGACCAAACTGTAACCACGGAAAATACCCGCCGCTTTGCCATCTCTGCACAGAGAAACGCTGCAGTTCCACTGTCACACCAACGCCATGACATCATCTATCGAAATCCAGGATTAGGATTTTTTTTTTAGTTAACCACAGAGATCTTCATCATCCGGGGTTGATTGACTATAGGAAAGACTGTCTGAATCACGATGTCTATGGATTTCATGCACAACTTCTGGAAATGATTCATTCCCCACACACTGTTTACCTTCCTCTCTCGTACTATTATTACATTTCTTTGCTTCACTGAAAGGGAATCTACTGCCAAGGGCGTGGAGGTTACTCAACAAGGAATGGCTTCAGAGCTGCCAAACTGTTTTATCACATCCCTGGTAACAGTATAGACATGTCCAGGATACATCGGTGTCTACTTTTTGCCCACACCTGTAGCTCAGACACTGAGACATCTTCTCCGTGTCATAGTTATTGAGTAAGACGACTATCACGTTTCAATGAGAAAGCACTGCAGGGAGTTTTGGAAAGAGAATGTGGCTGGTATCATTTTGGCCTTGCCTTGGCTGAAAATGCCATAGATCCAAGCCAAGGTCTTGTCTGTTTCCCACTGTGGAAATCATAAACATGGATTTCTAAGGCGGCCAAGTCAGTCCTTTTGTGATATTGTGAAGTACTGGCTTAATGCTGAACTTTAAACAGTCTCCCTTGTCAGCTCTTTCTACAATATCTTCATTTCCTAATAAACATGAAGAAATCCAATATGTCTGATTAGATAGCTTGGTTCTTGCCTATCCTGTTACTGTGGAGAGAAATGCATGTATTTGTTGCAGGGACATACAACCTGTGTCATGGTATTTCTAGAATCAGCTCATTTTAATGGTGATCTTAACTAAATGATGATTGAATGAACTCTCTGGATCCCATGCTCATTCACAACATCATCAAACTGTCCTTTGTCATTGCTTTAATTGCAGAGATTAAAAACTGCGCATATGAGTAATTATGAGGATACATGTGTGACATCACATCTTGGTGGTAAATATAAGTCATACATACATAAAGTGCAATTATGGATTGTCCCCAGTGAAAGATGATGGAACATGTTATATTGTTGGTTGTGGTTTCAAAATCATGGTTCTACATGTTGCACATTGTAGCAGTCTTATAACAGCATGAGACGAAGTTTGATTTTTGCTCCAACTAGGGCTGGAAACAAACATAGAAGGGCAAACTTATGTCGCATTTCCACTACGTGATACCTGTTCAACTCGCCTTGCCTCAGTAGTGAGCTGCAATATAATTCTAAACATTCATCCTGCAGTGTATAATATTATAACCTTTTGAGTAAAATGGAAAATTGATCTAGGAAAAGTAAAGTTTAGAAACTAGTATTGAAGCCAAGATATCAGTGTCTACAGGTATCAAAAATGCAAGAACTACTGCACTTACAGACACTTATGTGGCTAAAATTGCTAGCTGATCCCAAGGTTTGTGTGTGAAATTGAACTCCTAAATCAGCTTCTTTTCCTGAGTCGTGACCGGGTCCACACATCATCTTCTAACTTAACCCTCCAGAGTTGGCAGTAACACTAAAAATAAATATTGCTGAAATGGAATTTAATTTATGGCTTTTTCCATTTGACTCAACATGTTGCAGATGTTGACACAATGACAATGCTACTTTGATATATACAAATTAATTAATGTAACTAAATTATAATGCAACTTAAACATAGTGATGCTGCAGACCTGTACACGTGAAAATGTTCCTATTCTAACCTCCTTAACTCATAATAGACCTCTGGACTAAAAGAACATGAATAATCCTTGACTCACACCTTGAATTTATAATGAATTGGTTTTTAGTGCTGATGATTTCCATAAAAGTACCCAAATAGCAAATATATGGAGAATGTAAGCCTTCTACTGATGCGTTACACAAATAATATGTTTATGACTAAATAAACATTGCAGGATGGGGGGTCTATGATCATGCTTAGAGGGGTCGCTGGTGATCTGTTTGAGTTCCATGGGCTATGGTCAATCACAATCTGAGATCACACTGATTCTTAGCTTGTATATATTACCTTGCATTGTAATCTTGGTTTAGTTATTGTTACTGTACACAGTCTAAATTACACTTATTGTACTCAAGTTTATTATATCCATGTCGCACTTATAACTTGGTTAAAATCCCAGTTTTTCAGGCCCCTCTAAGTGCACATAATAGTATGTTTTTTTTATTCTCTGAGCATGGCGATGAACTTGTCACCATGCCAAAATTCCTCGGAGACAAACGAAGACAAAACTCATACAATCTGTAGCCAGGAGGGGTGAACTTTAGCCAAACCTGCAAACCCACCCCACCCCTTTCCCAGCCTCGCGTAACCAGCTCAAGTTCTCTACAAGACCAGAAGGATTAGATGTAGGCTGTGGGGTCAGGAGAACTTGTGCAGGAAGTAAAAACTTATGGACATGGGTTGTTGGTGGCAAGGTATGTTCTTGTGCTCTCCCATGAGGCAGATATAATTAATATTAAGAACCTATTGTTGTGTAATAAACATACCAAACCAACTACACTTTTGACTGTACACTGAGGTTTCTTCTGGTGAGCAATTTTGGTGGAAAAGGAAGGGAAGGGGAGAGTCATGAGGCTCATTAGAAGTGTCAGGTTTCAGGTTGGAAAGTCCATTTCTGTCATTTATGGAGAAGGGGGGGAAATGGAGCAGTGCAAGGGTGTGGTGGCATCTTATGTGGTTTAGCCACCTCAAGCCCTCCAGCCTTTCTCTGTGATAATAAATTGGGATGGGAGGGGTTGTGGTCCTTGGTTCTAGTTTTCTTCTCTGAAGTTATTCTATAGTGTGGGGTTCAGCTGGGTTTATTTTTACACATTTTATTTATAGGGTTCCCTTCAGCTGGTCCATCTGTGACAACACAAGTTTACTTTTTGTTGCTTCCAAACAATATAGAAGTTGAATTGTGTTTCTGTGCATGGTTTATGGTTTTACAGTAGCTTCAGATGTTCTTAGAGATGTACAAGTTCAGACAGTTAAAAAAAAAAAAAAAAAAAAAAAAAAGAAAGAAAACACTGGGAATTATTATGAGCCCTGTAAAAGTCTGAGTTCCTGATCCTACAAGAAGTGGGACAGCAGAAAGGAAGAAGGTAAACATCTCTGTGCGGAGGAATGCTAGCACTCCCTGTCAGCTTTTTATCAGCAACAAGTGGCTAATACACACACCTACAGCACTACAGAAAACCATAGTAATACCACTCTAATCCAGACAAGTCTAGAGCCATTCCCATCTGCTGCTGCTAACTGGTTAGAGTAGTGGAACAGGCAGAAGATTACAGGCGATCAGGAGATTAAGAGATGAAACACAATGGCAATGTGTCAGTGGCCTCTGTTGGCATGCAAATCGCACCCCTCTTTAGAGACAAATGAGAACAAGTCATATGTTTTCTGAAGGATTACTTCTGAAAACCACGTTAACACAAGTCTAAACAAATTTCTTGGCACGTTACCCCAAGGCATTTACACTTATCATTCAATGTCATATTTAATCTATGACTTTGTTTTGTTGGAAATTGGATTAATTTTGAGATCAAATCGTTCAGAAATTGAATCCCTCCATTTACTGTTTCCTTCTCTTTTGTCAACTCATAAAGGCATAAAATGTCCAATGTGACAACTTAAGCATGAATCAGGTTAATGAAATACACCTCAAAAAACATTATTTATATATATATATATATATATATATATATATATATGAGGAGATTTCCCTTTGAATATTTACAATGCAGCAGAGTTATAACTTAATGCTACTTGGCCCTGTCCATTGTCCCAAATATTAACCTCTTCCACCAAAAAAATATATATCTGGCAAAACATTTGGTCCAACAGTTTTACTCAGAAATCTTGTGTTTCTAAGATCAAGTACCTGTGTTTTGTGAAAAAAGTCAAGAATTATTTCTCCTCTTTGGTCAGAAATGAGCTGGAATTATATGTCTGCCAATATCTCATCCTCTTGTGATTAAAAATAGGATTTTTCAACTGTTTGTCATGTAAACAGCTGTGCTACACAGTGTTTGGTGTTTAGCAAAACATGAAAATATGTTGCTGTCAGAGTCGTCTCTGTATATTTGTGACCATATTACTGATAACAAGTCTCGGTGACTCTAATTGTGTTCATTTGTTTACCATTCCTGCTCTGTTAGCATCACATACTGTAATCATGCTTCATCAGATCCCTGCTCATGTGTTCTAGTGTCAGGCAGAATTACTTTGGCAAAAAAGATTTCCCCACTTCTTTTAACTCCAAAAATCTGACACAAGGTCGTCTGTCTACATTATCTTTACTCGATAATTCTCTAAATCCGTCTCCCCCACACTCTGTGCTTGGTTGGGAAGTGAATGTCTTTTCCATCTTATCAGTTACCGCACCCTTGCCCTCCCTTTCTCAAAAGGAAGTTGCCCCTATGCAAGGCTCTTTCTGGATGTTATTTCCAGGGAATAGTTTGTCCTCTGCTGCAGATAGCGGGTCTAGATTATTTGCCATCTTCGGTCAAATTGCCTGGCAGAGAACTTGACATGCAATTAGTTTGTCTTGTGACAAGGGCTGCTTATTGTTGCTGTGAAGTCTGTTGAGAAATGTTTCACAAATTGATTCAATCAAGTGGCATCACAGAGCTCACGTGAAATGTATTTAGTTCAAGGCAGAGGTTGTTTCAGTTAGCGACTCCAAAGCAGGAGACAAAATATGCTTTTCCTGGAGGCATTTAGTGTTTGAAAAGTTCCAACATGCTTTGCTATTTCTGTGTGCTCATGGATGTGCTCAGCCAGCTGCAGTGAACTTAGGGTCAAAGGGTAAACAGACCTGAAGGACTGATGGGGATTGTTGGACTTCTGATTTGGACACGACACTGATGAGTCGGCTCTGAAAAGCCTCTATAACATTTTTGACCGTATCCGGCAATTATAAAATACCCATGTTTCCATAAAATATCAAGCAAATTTACAGTGAAAGAAAATGTAACTTAAGTCTGTCTCCATAAAATTGTTTGAAGTGTTGTCAGAAGGTGGTGCTATAAGGTACACCACACACATGACTGTAGTAAACACTAGAGCACTCTGTGGCTGGAGATCAGTCAGCAGAATCAGTCAGAAACTATAAAGGAAAACAAATCACCATTTCACATGAACACTTACTCATTAAAAAAAAGTTAAAACCACCTCAAAGCAGAAAGCAAGTTTTTGTTTTTTTTAACATTTCTGTTAAAGTTTTCTAATGTTAAACTGTGACATGTACAAAAATCTTTTTGTTGAAGAGGTTTATGGAAGAGGGTGGATGTTAACTCTGACAATGGTGAATATTGGGACAGAACATTAGTGATGATAGAATGTAGTATAGATGTCTTAGCTAATATGTAATGGAATACATGTGTATATTATATTTATATAAAATAAGTTTGGCGATTATGTATAAAAATCTCTATATAATTGAGATAGTCATATATAGTATAAATTATAAGAAAGGTTATGTTATTGATAAATTATAGCAGACTGTATATTGTAATTATATTGCTTTATATTTAGCACGTATGTAGCGGATTATGATGAAGAATTATATACAAAATAATTATTACATTGATTGATATAAACATTTTTACATGCTGTATTAATATAAATTAATATGGTTTGTGCATTGTAATGAGTTGAATTTGGGGTAGATATGAATAAGCTTTTGCTTCAGTCTACTCCATTTCAAACACAATACGGAAATTATATAAACTTATGTATTTATTTGTATTGTTCTACATCTTTGAAATCAAGATTTCATTAATTCAACATATGCATAAATTCTGTTTATAGAAACACACCTACTGTGATGAATGCAAACTGACTGTCTCTATTATAGAAATGAAACTCGACTTTAACAAAGTACTGACTGTTTCAAGTTCAGAAACATAAAACAGTATATCCATGGTATATAAACTATAGGAGAAATCAATTAATTTAAGTATGCAGAATAATACATAGCATGTAAAATGAAATCAGAACACATGATGTCTCTTTTGTTAGACCATATCATAATTACAGTTGAATAATGAATCTGAGCATGATGTTCTTACAATGGAATGAAGTTACAGGTTTTCTACTGTTTGGAATGGTCTGTCCAACATTCACCCACACTCCATCCAAGCTGTGCAGAGAAATTAAAGGCTCAACTTATCTCTTCAGTTTTCTATTGTTGTTCCTCCTGTCTTTGTGTTTATGTGGATGCTGTCTTCCAGAGGGTGGGGTTAAGATGTCATCTGTGACCCCCCCCCACCACCCCCCCAGCGTCCACACAGCCACACCACATATGCCTAACATCCTATTTCCTAAGTGACAGACCATGCAAAAATCTAATTAAACATGATAAATCTACCATGAAATCCAGGCTGTTTAAAAAAAAGCAATATCTGAATCATTATTCATTGTAAAATTAAGTCTAGAAAATAATAGTTCATTTGCCACAGGAAAACCACCGTGCTCTGAGAATAATAACTGGTCTCAAATTAAAAAACAAAACTAAAAAAGTCTGCATGATTACTGGAGAGATTTGCCAAGAAATGTGGTGGCATGGTGCTGCAGCAGAGACAGAATAAAAACCAATTTTCTTTTTTTGGTACATGAGCTAAATTTTCAGCAGAGAACACCAGTTGACAGAATTTTCATTGGGGGGGAGGGGGCGTAGGAACGGTGCTCAGCAGCAGCTCAGAGTTCAGCTCGTGGGCTGCGAAACTTTTATTTTGATTCAACAAAATCCATATGGTTTCAATTTATACATTTTTTTTCTCAGCGAGTACCCCGACTGGAAACAAAAGGGGGGTGCAGTGTGGTTTAGGTGGTTTGTGTGTTTTTTGCGAGGACCGAGGGGGGGTTGATTCAGCTGATTCCTTCATGCCACAGTGGCATCGGCTGTATGTATTGTCGAGCTGGTTGCTATGGCAACAGCTGTAGAGTAAGGAAATCTTTTCCTCCTGTGCACCCCCTCCCCTCCCCTCGTCTCCTTCTTCTTTTTCTCTTTCTGACTCTGTCAAATTTCTCCCTCCCCCTCTGCGACTTGTACAGACATGGTTTGCGGAGTTTTGGGTGGGGAATATTCAGGTATGCATTCACACGCACACACACACACATATTCTGTCTGTACTGCTGGTGTAGCAGACTTAGGGAACAATGAGTCTCAAAAAGAGACTTTCTTTCAAGAGGACCTGGAACTTCAACACTGTAAGTAAACTGTGGCTGGTTTTGGCTGAGCCTCCTCTTCCTCCTCTGTCTGAAAACGGGGAGACTCCTTTTGTTCAGTCAGCTGTTTTTCTCATTACTATACCCCTTTATCGCTTGTCTTTTCTCCCAATCAGAACAGCTGTTTGAAGCAGCGGGGACTCGGGGTTTGTTTGTTTGCAGGGTGCTAGAATCAGCCTTGACTTGTGTAGAAGTTTAGAAGAGGCTTTTATTGATCTACCTGTGGTGAGTTGATGGGGGCAGCTGACAGGGTACATCTCAGCCTAGATTCTGAAGGCAGAAACATGCCTAAACAAGCCAAGAAAGTTAAAAAAAAAAAAAAAACTGCTTTAAAATACCAAGAACTCACTCTGTGAAAGGTGCAATTGAGTGATCAGTGTGAATGTAGTTTCCTCTTTCAGCCGATTAAACTATGATCAAAGTGTGTTTTTGTGTCGCAGCAGTTCACTTCAGATCAAACACATACATTTGTCTCGGTGTGATCATTTACGTTCCACCAGCATGTGGTGTCTCGAGATGCCAGACTGTGCGGCGTGGGGGCTGTACCTACAGCAAACATGGAAGAGCCTTTTCCAACTGGAACGCCAAATCCCACTCTATTTCAAGCCAGTCATTTGAATTGTGAAATTTTTTTTTGTCCATTTGTTTGATATCCAACCTACATGTACAGCTTTTATTAGGATCCCAGTGGGTACATGATATCTTTTAATCCCATGTGAAAGGATCAAAGGGGCTGTGGTGCTCTGTGCCACCCACTCACCCACGGGTGTGTGTGTGGGGGGGGGCGGGGGCAGCTTGTCACCAGAGGTGTCGACACAGGAAGGGAGAGTGTGCACGAGACGTGACGGTGTGCCTGGGTCATCACTTCAGGTTTATTGTGGGACCTGGTTTCAAGGAAGCAATTCAGAGTTGAAAACAACATAGTGGTGTGTGTGTGTGTGTGTGTGTGTGTGTGTGTGCGCGTGTGCGTGTGTGTGTGTGTGTGTGTGTGTGTGTGTGTGTGCGCGTGTGTGTGTATGTGTATGTGTGTGTGTGTGTGGTCTAACCCCTGTGGGCTCATGAATACATACGCAAACATAACATCCATCCAGGGCCAGGTAAAGTCCAACAGGTAGACCTGTGTGATTGAACCAGTTAGTCAATTAATGAACTACAGAGAAGAGATTTAATAAGAATAATCCAAAATTAACCATTCATACAGTCAGATTGGGCTCTGGCAGATTTTTTGTTTTACTTTTTGCAGTTTACAGAGTACATGATAAATTAGGTTGATTAAAAACATAATAAAATAAATGTCCCTTGCAGCTTATGTTGGTAAAAGTAAAAGTTTTGTGTCACAGTTAGAAGCAGAATTTTGTAACATTTCCATCCACCTGATCTCCGTCATGGTTATGAAACTGATAGTGTCATCTGCATATTACATCTGTGGTTTCAGAGATGAGAAATGACATCAAATGTGTGGGAGATAAAGTTATGATTAATATGTGTGTGACTTAAAAGCATATCAAATGTTTACGATGATGCTGAATTCAAAATAAATCTGTAATTTTAGTCAGTATAAAGACCCATTTCATGTCAGGAAAACACGGGAAAACCCTTGTAAAATGTCATATTGATAGGTGTAAATCCTAAACTGTCACCGAATTCATGCCGACTTCTGGATCATACTTTAATTATCATTGTGATCTGTACATATTTTTGATAAATGTGTCACAAAACACTCCCTGAAATGTGACTGACATGTACTTAGAACATCCAAACACCACAGAGGAATACACAACACCAATATTTACCATTATTTCATTAAAGACATGATGATAATAATGAATATTTATTTAATTATTCAAGATGATTTCCACATATATGTTTTTAACATTCTGTTGAGTTGGTTGAGTATTTATGTGCTACTCAATAAAAACATGTCGGGAATAAAATCTTCTGAGCATCATAATGTCATTAGGTTTTCCCTCGTGTCATTCAAACCTACCTAGAATTATGCTTAGTAACTGATTCCATACCACTTCAGACTCCTGTTGATTCCCAATCTCTACACAACATGTTCTATATGTGTGCACAAATACTCCTGCCACCAGTTTGTCAGAAGAAAATTTAAGATCTTAAAATTATCTGTGGTTTTTATTGGTAATGAAGTAGAAGATTGAAATTGTTTCTAAAGTAATATTCCCTTTTGTAAAGAATGTATAATATGTGGTGTTAATGACATATAATATCAACAATATTTTCTTTATTATTTTAGAGAAAATAAAATTTGGAGTCTTGAACTTCTAACTTTGAACTTCAGCTTTTATGTAATTTCTTCTATAGGTATTTAATTTTAAAGAATGAATCTTATATTTCATAGCTATAGGTCGCATGTATATAATCTTCCTCTCAATCCCAGAATCCACTAAAAATGACAATATAAATCAGGAAGTGACAATCCCTGACATCAGACATTACATACACATTTCTAGAAATGAGTAATTATTATGACTAACAATTATGATTAATAGGAACACCCACTGTTTTTCATCATGAATACTTGGAAATTCAACATAGCAAGAGGCTTGACTCTTATATTTATCAGTGCAGAAACAAAACTCTCCATATTTATCTTTTTTAAGTAATATTGACTCCTGAAAGTTCAGTAAATAGACTAATAAAGGGGATGCGATTGCCACAGTCTGAGCCTGAAAACCTTTTGTTTGGTCACTACTCAAACTTGCGTCACCGTGTACAATACGATGTCTGTCTTGTACTTTAGAACGAGCCACAGTCTCAACTGTCGACATAACAGTCTCAACATACAGTATATTTAAGGTTTGTGGTTCAGCTCTTTTTAGATCTAAAAAAGGCCCAGGCAGATGGAGTGGGTGTTCTCTTTTTTCTGCCACTGTTTCGGCTTCGCGATGGGCTCCATCCAACCCACCCTTGATTATTCTACACATGCTAGCTCATACCACATGAGGGGTGGCTCTTGGGTGTTGACTGCACGGGGGTTGGAGTCAGCAGCCATAGATTTGTAAAGAGCCTGTGACAGACAATTAGTGGTTTGCTGGTCAGTGTCTGATAGAGCTTTTACATGTGGTCATTCCCAAAATGGAACAAAGTGTCACGTCAGGGCGAGTGACGGCGACCGTGTCCCCGATGGCCGAAGAGGAAGGAGTGGGCTGGTCCGCAATATGTCTGGGCTTGTTCTGCGGCTGATTGATCAGGATGAAAACTACTAATTAAATCACAGCTCACAGCCAATTTAGCAATTATCCCAAGAATAAAGTCAGGCTGGGAAAAAAAAAAACCCATGGCTTAATTTCACTTTTTGGAAAACAGACTCTCCAGAGACCACGTTTTTTTGTTCAGTTGTGCTGCTCTTTAATATCTCTAATCCATCGTTATAAATTGTACAAACAGCTCACTCTAAAGCACTGCTCTTGCAATAAGTGTCTTGTTTAGACGTATTATCAGCCTTGGATATTCACACTTTGAAGTGGCACCGCAGAAAACGCTCCTCTGGAAATAGTCTCCCCTTTCGAGAGAAATCCTCCAACGCACTGATTTTTCAAGTGTTCTTGGATCAAGCCCTAAGATGCGCCTCTCATGTCCTCCCATGCATTGAAATATATTTGTAACAACGGCTTCACAGTTTGTTCTTTAAATCACTCTTTATTAGCCCAACAAAAATTGCAGATAATGTGGTTTTACAGAGTCTTGCTGGTTGTAAATTGCCAAGTAAATATTCTTAATAAGATTAGACTTGGTTGTTTTACTTGCATATTACACTTTGACTGAAAATTGCACCCAATTAAGGAAAGTTAAGAGATTTCCAAGCCCGCATGCGGAGCCTCTGCTGCTTGCTTTTTTGTATTATTCATGTGCATTTACACACTCACTGGCTGGATTAGCACATAAGAAGAGGATCATCAGGACCAGTGACAGGCCTTGATGAGCGCTGATCGTTGTGACTGCATGAATCTGGAATGCACTGATTCATATGCTCTAAAACCAGGGGTGGGTCCCAGACTGGTGTGGAGGTGTGAACAGCTGTGTGTGTGTGGTAGGGGCCGAGGGGTTCCCACCCACTCCTGAATTAATGGCTCTCTGTAAAGGACTATAAGATCCAGCCCCCTTTCCCAGTAGCTCAAACACTATCAGAGACAAACCACAAAGACACACACCTCAGAGCAGCTGGTGGGATGCCTGAAGAGACACTGCTATCAGAACAGCCCCTAGTGTCAGGTTTTAACACAGGAGGTCATGAGGGCAGCCTCTCACTCATGTCTCTCTTTGTTCTCTTTCAGTCTGCTGCTTCTTCAGACGGTGGTGAGTACCATTCCTTTATTTCTGACCCCTAACACAACAACATTCTTTAACCTGTTAAGCATCTGCCAGGTCAGAGTTTGACCAGTTTAAGGGTTGTGATTGAATGGATGTAGCTAAACTTATGCTAAAGTACAGAAATTAAGTTGAACTCTAAGATGGTGGATGTTAAAAGGTAAAAAAAACCAAGAAAATTGAATGAAATGCCATAATATGTTTCTCTTTTTAATCTGTCCCTTGTTTTTTTTATTTCTACCCCTCTCATCCTCCCTAAATACACAACTTTGGTCAATAAAATACTCTAATGAAAGGATTATTCTAGTGAGCATGATGCGTTCACTGTAGGCAGTGTGCCTTGTTAACAAAGCCTGTTTGTCGAGTGTGTTGTGGGTTACAGTCTGGGTTACTTTGTGTGCTGTCTGGTCTCTCTTTCCAAGCCGTTTTAATAACATTTGCTAACAGGGTCTGACCGCGGCTTTCACTGAGGATGTGGCTCTGACAGGCGGGGCTATTTGCTTTCCAAAGCTGTCTTATTAAGTGAACAGCGCCCAGTGTTACAAACACCGATCCCAGAACCACAGTCTTAATGCATTAAACAAAGTTTAAGTAAATAGCTGTACAGCAAATGTGCTAAAATATCATAGGCAGGTGGGTCACTTGAACATATTGTTGAAAAAAAATTCAACCTTTCCTTATATTGTTAGACTTAACATATAGTCATGAGTCATATGGACTAATTCCCAAGAAACTGGGATATACCATATGTTTGAAAGGTCACAAAGATCCTGCATTAGTCATCTAAATGTCTCCACTGATGTCACACAGTATTTACAGTGCTTTTATTTCACAACACAGATGACCTGCACTTATTTGTAATCCTGCCCATGACTGCAGGCATATTAAAAAGGATGATGCTTAGTAACACTGTACCTTAGCTGACCTAGATCAGGTTTTATTTTCTGTAAAAAAAAAAAAAATAAATAACAATAATAATAATAATAACCCATGTAGAGATGCTAACTACATGACTTTCCCCAAAATGAATGGTCGTAGTTGGTTCAGAGTTTTATCTATGAACCTTTATCAGCTCTAGCTTTTCCAAATCCTTGTACATGTACATAATAATGATAATAGCTCTATCCAAATTCTTCATATCAGAAAAGTAATAACAAAGTCTTTGCTCATCATCAGGATATACAGGAGAGAAATTAACCACACAACAAGGCATCAATAAGAGTTTTAGCTAACAAAGCCAAAGAAAGACAAAAGAAGTGTCTTAGGAAAAATGCTACATTTTATATGAATATATGTTAGTGGATGGAAATAATGTAGAAAGAGTTTAACAGAACTTACTTGATAATGTTAAAGAGGAAAACCCTGCTGCTTGTGAGCTCTGCTTACCCATGCCGACCAGTCGACCCTCCACAGAATGACAACAGCTATGTATTTGTAAAAAAAAAAAAAAAATCCCACTGTGAGGCTTTTGTTTTGACTGTGTACGCCTTGCTTTGTCAGCTCTGAAGTGGCCATCTGCTGCAGTGATAGCAGGTACTGTGAACAGCCAATAGCCCACTGTAGTCCAACACAAGTACTGTTCTAGGTGTCCTGCTGTGTGTCCCTTTATTCAGCTCCCTCTTCTGTTTTCACTCCTCTTTTACCCACCAACTGACCTAGACTTCGTTGTCTATGAGAGATACAAGCAGAGCTAACAGATTTGTTAGCACTACGCTCCACTGTACTCTCATAAAACACATGTTGACCTTTGACATTCACATATTGTGTGCTATGCAAAGGTTACAGCGTACCATTAGCTCTCCCTTCAAACTCCACTGACCTTTATCCTGTAGTCTAATTCATTTTGTGCTTTTAATTTTGTCTGTGTGCGGATAAAGCGCATTTCACCGATGTGTCTGGATAGTTTCAGAATAAGCAGTTCCCTCGAACCTCAACAGGATAAATACTCTTCTTAAAGTGCTCTTAGATGATGTGTCTCTTTCTCCTCCACCATATTTTTTTTTATAATGAAAATATCCTCTTAAACAAGGCTGAGCAGTACAGCCCAAAGTCTTCTCTTAACCTCTGGGCAGTTCTGTCTGTGTTGCCATGGTAATGCTACACAAAACTTGCTGTACATCCACAGAACCAGTAGGGCTGTAACGGTGCACTTGTTTGTACCAAACTGTTTTGGTGCCTTTGATACAATACGGAGGTGTACTGAACGAATACATGTTGCCTCTGCCACTGCAAAAAACAACAAAACAAAACGCTTTATTCTGAGCCTGGGGCACCGATAAGGGGGGATAAACATGACAACAGAGAGCATAACAGAGGCACAGAAGCCGGGTCGGACGTTCAAAGTGTGTTAAGTGTCACTTTCGGTTTTTGGTAGTAATGGAGCAACCCCCCCCCCACACACACACACACACACTGGTCTCCTTCACTGTACTAAAAACGCATTGAAAATGTACCAAATCACAATTTTTCAGTACTGTTACACCTCTAATAACCAGAGAAACGTCAGCTAAAAGCTCAACAAAACCAATTTTCGAAAAACAGAACACAACTCAAACAGCAACCATTTAAATGAACAAATATCTAAAACAAGTTAACAGTCGGAGCCCAGCTTATGTCATGAATAATTTTGTGAAACAACAAACCTATGAGACAAACTTTGTAGTGCTAAGCTAACACTAAGCAGATCCAAGAGTACAAGGATTATTTCTCAACTGATAAAACTCAGTGAATGAGATAAAAAAGAGCAAAAATAAAGGCTACATCATGAAGCACTGATTATATTTTCTGATCCTAACTTGGCTTTTTATGAATGAATCTTCTATAATCAGCTAATCCATTGTTTTGCGTTACATTGAAATGATTCCAACTAGAAACAAATGGCCCAGGGTTTAACAGGTTGATAAAAATGTTATTGTCACTCACCTAGTGTTGTCAGGATGAATGGCAAATTGTTGTTTTTTTTCTTGTTTAAAGGCACATTTTTTTTTATCTTAATCTTGAATGAAAGTTGATGAAACCAGATGCTTATTTGTGGTTTTGGCTTCTTGACAAACACAAACCAATCACAAAGACAAGACATGATCAGATATAATGTATACCTGTTGTTACTGTTTTACTGTGCAGCCCCTCTTACACTCAACCATTTTAGGTGAACTAGCTCTGTCTATATTGTTTTTTTTGTTTGCATTTTTTACCAAATGCCATAGACACGGCTATTTTTGTTCCTGCACAAGGTGGTGTGTTCATACAAAATGCATTTATTGCCCAAATTTCCAATATTCCTTTGGCAAAGCTTACTAAATATTTATAAAAGATGTTCACAAAAATGCCCAAAACCACTGGAATATTTAAAAGATCAAACAGGCCCACTGGAGGATGAGTCTAACCTTCCCTCTGGTTGAAATTACCCTTTTTAGCATTAAAGCGTTGCTCTCTTTCCTTCAGATTACGGTGGAGTCCAGTTGCAGGGATGCTGCAGCCAGAGCAGCCTGAACAGCAATGGCAGTCTTCCAGGAGCAGGAAGTCATCGAGGACTTCAAGAGCAGCGCGTGGCCAGCTGGGCTGCCTGCTTTGAGCATCTTCTCCAGGATCCTGTTGGCGTGCGCTACTTCTCGGTAAGCTGGGGGAAAAAAGTTGATTAAATTCCCTCAGAAGTTAGAGCTGGAGAGAAAACAAACAGCTATGAAGTCTATTAGAGGTAGGTTTTAGATGTGTGAGCACCAACACATGATGCTGTTCAGATCTCATATTTTCTGGTTCTTATTTGATCCTGATTTTCCAGGGTTTTATCTGGTTTAGAATATAGAAATGGCCACATTCTATTCAATGTTCAGTTCAGTTTCAATTTATTTCAAATAGGCAACAAAACAAACAAAATAATCCTACCTTAGTGCCTAGAAACCATGAAAACTTATACATATACATGAAAACATCATTTCACTTCATTCGCATATTCAAAAAGGAGTGGGAGGAATGTCACTAGTTGTTTGTTTTAGAAGATGAAATCAAAGTATAATTACTGGTTTTACTCTTATTTATCAAACAAGACCTTCTTTAAGTGTGGGAAATTACTAATGATCAGAGTTACTGATTTTCTTATTGGTGTAGAAAAACAGGAACTATTGTTGGAAATCTAGAAGAAAAAAGGAACCACTGTGGTAAAACCTTTGGCACCTGACAAGAAAGTTTAGAGTAAAAGCTTCCTGATACACCAGTAAAGTAATATTCCTATTTGTTAAAAACAAAATTACATTGCCATCAAATCAGCGTAATGTCATGACTGCACCTTGTTAGGATATGTTATTTTCTGTGAAGACTCTTGTGTAGTAAAAACACTCGGCTTCCACTTCATATCATGGATTTTCATTTAAACAAAACCTCTGAAAACTTCCAAGACTGCAAAACCCTGTGCTCTATAATAACTTCCACTGTGATAAAGTACTGATAATTCAGCATATATCAAATTCTTTTGTGCAAATGTGAAGAAAAAATCTTGGAAAAGACACAGGAAATGGTTGTTTTGTAAATGCATTTAAAAATTAGCTGTATTTAAATGAATGAGAAGAAAAAGGTCATGTTGAAGGGCTGTTTTAATGAATTTCTGCAGAAAATCACAGGTTGTGTAGCAATTACTTCCATAGCTGTATGCATATTTATCCCCTGAAGGACATGTAAATGTCCTCATAACCTTTTTTATTTATATATATACTAAAGTATTCATTCATTGTAGATAATAAAAAGTTCTATTATTTCATGATTTAATATTATTTTTGAAAATAGCACATTTTTTATGCTTTTGACTGACTGTTATATTACAGTGTGTGGTTTTATAGGCACTTGTAGTTTGTTGATATTGTTGATTTTTGTCTATGAAATATATTGAGCCTGTTTTCCTCTGAAGCTATATTTAATCAGACAGTTTTAAACAAGACCAAACAACTGAAAAATGTAATAGAACTGTATTATATTAACACAGACTCTAACAAAGGAATTTATATTTAGCTTTTAAATGTGTCTCAGCATCAGCTAATTATTATTTTACAAAATACTGTAATTAATATCCTTAGGATTTCCTGGATTTTCAGTAGAAATTTCAACCAATAAGCAACTGGTGAGACTTACAATTAATGTACACATGCAATAAAAGGCAAAAATCAGAACTAAAAAACTGTTTTGAGTAAAGCTATGGTGCCATCAACTTAACACTTGATCCATTTTCAAGAAAATCCATGATAGGAACTGGTTTCTATACAGGTTTTACTATCAGGGCTTGTACGTGGGCTTGAAATCCTTGAGAATGCTTGAATTTCAATGTTGTGTTTTCTAGGTCTGAAAAGTGCTTGAATTTTAGATGAAGTGCTGGAAAGGGCTTGTAATTATAACTCTGATTTATTTATATGTTTATTTTTAATATTAACTCGGCCAGAGTAGATGCCAAGCCAAAGCTACTTACGGAGAAGTGATACATTTTGAAAAATAAAACTTTATGTCAAAAAAGAAAATTAGCTCCAGGTACAGTCTTATCTTAATCTTTGGCTCAGTACGAGTGTGCCTGAAGAACGCCAAGTGGCTTCCTTTTTTTGGATAAAACTTTGTGTTCTCCTTTAATTTCTAAACCTTTTGTTATTATGAAATGTAATTTTAAATGTTTATAGCATAATACAATGTTCATCATTGTGATAAAAAGTGAAAAAAAAATCATGAGTATATTTATTCCTGTAGACATGTATTTTACTCCAGGGTTAAGGTGCTGTGCTGGAAAATTTTGAAAATGACCCTTAAAGGTGCTTGAAAAGTGCTTGAATTTGCCCTTGAAAAATGTGCAGGAACCCTGGAGGCAGTATGAAAACAATAAAGGATCAGTTTTAAATACTTTGTTATGTTACACCATATGAAGAACATGCAGTATCTTGGTTAATAGTACGCAGTGTAGACAAAACTGGCTTTACTGTGAGTAAACAGATTACTTAACAAACCCAAACTGTGATCAGAGAGGCCACAGTTCAGATCCAGTTCTCGATACTCATCCATAGTGAGTACAATCATCTCATCTGTGTTACAATGTGGGCAGCTCCCACAAAAGTTGTCTTTGAATTTAGCCCACGACACCTTCAGAAGTTTCAGCATCCCAGAACCACCTCCCTCCTCACCTACTCTCCACACTGATCAGAGCTGCACTTGCCCACACTATCCTGCGCCCACACACTTCGCCAAATTTTCTCTTCACAACATTACACCCAATAATTTCTGTCCTTATTACTGCTCTTGACAATAACAGCGACAGAGCTGGAGAGAGGAGAAAGTTTGAGATCACGTAGAAACTCCTGTGCCATCTTTCTTTGCAGGAATTTCTCAAGAAAGAATTCAGTGAAGAGAATATCTTGTTCTGGCAGGCCTGTGAATGCTTCAGTCATGTTCCTGCAACTGATAAAAAGCAGGTAAGTCCATGGTCTACACTTTACAGTCAGTGATTTAGTGTTGTGTCATAAGCTGTGGTCCACTGTGAATCATCATCATCCCATGAGCACTTGTTACCCACTGGAAAATCCAGTTCTTAAATACACCAGTTGAATCACATTTATCTCTTTAAGCTGTGGTTTGTGACTATTCTGGCTTATATTCCCATAAAAGAAAATTACATATCAATAGCCCTGTTTCCATAAATGTGTTTTATGTGCATTTTTGTGGTATCAGAAAACGTTTATTGAATGGCAGAATCTGAAAAAACCTTAAGCTGCATTTCATGGAAGTTCTGACATAGCAGATATTTCCATAAAGCATTGAAACAATGGTTGGTAGTTCAACATAAGTGTGGACTGACAAGGAAAAAATTACTTCTAATCTAGTTTAAATGGGAAATAGTAACAGAATTCTTTACTTATTCTACTCTTTTTATTACCGTCATATTTAATGTAACCTACAGCACCTCATTCTGACAATACTTTGTATTACATACTAGCTTATTCACACCAAATTCCTTTAACAAAATGCACATACATTTTCTGACACTTTTCAGAAGTTGAAATGTTCTTGACAAGTCATGTTAACATCGCTAATGATGAACAGTTTCAATGGAATATTTTAGATGCCTCCAATAAAGAACCTAATATAGAGTAAAACAAAACTAAGCACAGTTTTCTAATCAGATGTGGCCCACAATGGTATCATGCTATTTTTTTTTTTTTATCATCAGTCAAAGTGGATAATTATCACAATAAATGTCAAATTATTTTGGTTGTGTTTAAAGGCTGATAGGCTTGAAGAAGCCATTCATAAAATGTCTTTTCTCCTTGTAATCATAGAAAACACAATAAAATGGAGCCTGATTTTTTTTCTTTTTTTTTCACGGAGATGGTTATTGTTGATATTTCAGACACCTAGAGTTTTAACATCCAAAATGACTAGAACAATAAAATCTTAACGTTCGAAATGTTTTATAACTGTTTTGCCAAGAAAATAACCAAAATAAACCCCTGACAAAAAAAAGTGTAAATCACGTACATTGTCCTCCATCCCTATTTGCAGTTTTTTAATTTTATTTGTTTATTTGTCTCAAACTTTGAAGCAAAAAAGAAAAAAACACTTAAAAAAACCCAGTAAAATCTAGAAGTCAGTTACATATGCACCCATCAATGGTCATTAATCACAGAAAGCGTAACAAAATACAATAAATTTAACATGAGTGTACATATGAATCAACCCGTAAACACAGTTTGAGAAGGAACAGAAAGAAGCAAAAGCTTATCTAGTCCCGCCCCTTCCTTACTTTCAGTGTCAGAGTCACTGAATACAGACCAAATAAATTTCCTTCATCGGCTATTTATCACATTACACAGTTTCTTCAAGTTGTCCTCAAAAGTCACCCTCAACTTCTCCATTTCCTGCAGCTGTCTCAAAGAGCCGGAGAGATTTACAATAACTTCCTGTCCAGCAAGGCCACCATGCCTGTCAACATCGACAGCCAAGCCCAGCTGGCCGACGACGTCCTCACCTCCCCACGACCTGACATGTTTAAGACCCAGCAGCTACAGGTGACTCAGCGTTCCCTCGATTCACAATTTTCTACAATATACGCACAGATCAGGACATTTTTCTGGGCAGTTTTAATTGTTGGGGGGGAGGTTGTACTCATTTAGCCTTTTGTTGCTTTGCACAAGCATATTGCGATTGTTTTTTTCTCTGGAGGCCATCTGGGTTTGTTTACGAATGGGCTGTGAAGCTTTACCAGAGAGATAAACACAAACTGGTGTACACCCACAGAAAATCTAGCGCATACTGTACACATGGACATGCAGTCAGAGAGCTGTATATTTTTTAAGCTCGCACATGAGCGTGATACAATGTTCACTGTTGAGACACCTGTCATAACATCAGCTGTAACCATATGTTAACACCAGTAGTTCCCTGCTCTTCCTCCTAGTCTTTGTTTCTTCTCTCCTTCATTTTCCTCCCAGTACCTTGTATTTTTCACCTCTTCCTGTCTCCCTTTGCCCTCTGTTTTTCACCGCTTGTTTACTCAAAAAAAAAAAATGCCACCCTTTTCTCCACGTCTGCAGATCTTCAACCTGATGAAGTTTGACAGCTACTCACGATTCCTCAAGTCCTCGCTTTTCCAGGAGTGTATGCGGGCTGAGGTGGATGGTCTGCCCCTGCCGGACCCCTACCAGATCCCCTGTAGTCCCGCACCCTCCAAGCATAGTGCCAGCTCTGACCGCTCCACCCTTTCCACTCCCAAAAAGGTAGCGTTTAGACGGCATTCATCAGACCAGTTAGAGCAGGGGTGTCAAACGTAGGGCCCGTGGGCCAAAATCGGCAGGGTGAATTCATGGTATTAACTGTCAAGAACAGTGAATTCATTTTAATTCAGGGGCCTAATTCAATCTCTAAACAAAATAACAGTATAATAACCCTAAAAATAATAAAACAACTCCAGATTTTCTTCTTGGTTTAATGTGAAAAATGTAGAATTACATTATGGAAATGTTTACATTTACAGACTATCCTTTAACAATAAAATGTGCATAACCTGAACAAATATGAACAACCTGAAATGTTTAAGAAAAATGAGTGCAGTTTTAACAATATTATGTCTGTTACTGAATGTTTTGTGCGTTTTTAGATCCACTGTGATCTGTAAGTTTTGTTGATAATAAGCTGAGACTTAATATTGAAATTGCACTTATTTTTCTTACCAAATTCCAGGTTGTACATGGTTGTTCAGGTTATTCACATTTTCATAATGTAATTTCACATTAAAACTAAGACAGAAATGTGGATTATTATTTATAGAACCTTAATTTTCTGGAATTTGAATTGGGGTGAATGTGGCCCCTGAACTGATAAGAGTTTGATACCCCTGGTCTAAACATTTAAAACAAATTTATAAGATGTATAAAAGATTAAATCAAAAAATGATAATGGAGTGTTAGTAACATTTGCATTTATTAGCCTCCTGTGGCTGACTCCACCTCCGGAGCAGTGATGTATATTTGGTGGCCCAGCCAACTTGAGATAACATTGAACGGTGTGTGGCCGCTGAACTAAATTGAGTTTGACACCCTTCGGTTAGAGATACGCTGATTAGTTTGATGGCTAAATGTTTTTCTGACCCTCAGGAAGCCAGAAAGCAGAGGTCAGGGCGGTCACTGAATGAGGACAGCAGGGATGAGAGCGCCGACAAGAAACGTGGCTTCTTTTCGTGGTCCCGTAACAGGAGCTTCGGGAAGGGTCCAAAGAAGAAGGACATCGGAGACATTAACCTCGGTCAGAATCTCATATTCACTTGAGTGTCTTTAACAAACCACATCAACAAGGCCGTACAAAGATCTCTTCTGTTTGGATCTTTTGTAACACACAAGCTTGCTGGAGGTGTCCTTGAACAAGACACAAACTCACTGCCAACTCCAACATAGCCATGAGCTACATGCAGGGGAGGCATGTTGAAACACAGCTGCCCTGCACAGATCAGATTCTTATTACACACACTCCTACAGGATATCATGACAAACTGAACATCCACAAAGTTTCAGTGCTGTTCAAGCTGGTACAATGGTATATTATGCACATATCACTATTTTTAAGTTATTTAATTCAATCTGTTGTATTCCAAAGTGAATAAAAAGGGGACTTGGCATCCATAAAGCCCCATATTAGTTTGTACATTGCTGTTTTGGAGCTACAAGTGAACATATTTGGGTATGAAGGTGTAGTTGAGGAAGAGTGAAGGGTCAAAGGGTGAAACTCGGCTAAGCTAATAACTGCACTTCTTAACAACATGAATGTCAATCACTTGCTAAATAGTAACACGTGTTTAATAACACTGTTGTCAACTTTACCATTAGCAGGTGAGCTGACAAATCACATCATGCAGTACCATAGATTATAGGTTAGATGTACGGCATTGTAGTCCTCTATAGATGAAGCCCAAAGTGGGTTGATTTTCCCCCGCTGGCTGGTTGCTGTATAGATCTAAATCCCGCCATGTTCATATTATTCAAAGTGCATACACAATGAATTCATCCTAATGCTGATCCTAATTTTGTTTTTTAAGTAGCTTTATTCACGTAAGATTTGTGTTCAAATCACCATTTTTTTCATTAGTTTGTTAAAATGACTGATTTAATGTCAGAAAATGGGTGATTGACCGCTGTAGCTTCTAATTGAGTGCCTGAATTTATAAAGTACGTGAATGCAAACCAGTCAGGTGAACTCTGGATTGAAATTGTGTCAATCAGGCATGGCTCCTCGTACTGTGGGATTCCGGCTTCATTTTTACACACTGGGAGGAAGTGGCGTTGTGGCGTCCATCTTTGCATTTAGTCTATGTGAAGAAGCAAATTAATGTGAACAAGGCAGGTATTGTAAGTAAGTACCAGGTACATCTTGTTAGAGTATCTTCTTCACCACAACTATAATAGATAAAGAGATGGGTAAAGTCTGATCCAGCAGCCAAGAAAGATATCCATCACCCTCAACTCTTACTCACTTTGAATTATATATGATATGGGTGCTTCTACGAAACTGGTCCCTAAAAACAGGACATGGTGGCTAAAAATTCAAACCAGATGTAGACTAATGTTATGACGCAAGTTTGGAAGCACTTTGGGTCTATTTCAATAATAAATATTTGCTGAGATAAAAGAGAAGCTATTTTTCAGATAAAACACATTTTTATATTTTTATACAAAAATCTGCTTGTAACACGGTAAAAAGGGCATGAAAATTACGTGCTACTTTTTTTTTAATATCTTTTTTATTCTCTCACAGGTACATTTTGGGAATCAAACTAATTATGCAAGGGAGAATGTTTCACAAAAATGGCTGCTGTTGTAAAATCCCTCTTGATTTATTTGTGTTTAAATGGACAACTTCCACATGTAACTCGAGTGGACACAATGGGTTACGCGCAAAACCTGAAATGAGATTGCAGATTCATGAAATACCTGCATGTCTGGATTAGAAAAACCACTAGGATCATCAAATTTAACACAGTGTCTTTATTTATAGTGGCATATAAGACCATTTCAAGCCATGTTTTCCAGATCAAATGCACTGACACCTAGGTAGCTTTAACTGTCCCAATTTTGGTCCTAGTTTTGGCACCTATATTTTATTAAAAATTCATTAATTTTGGGATGGCTCAGAGCATGAGTATAATTTTTTTTGCATTTATATGAGGTCATCGTTAGGTACATCCAGGGTGGAAATATGTATAAATTTCTCTTTTATTATTGGGTCTAAAAAAGTTGGCAAAGTGCCAGGCACCAAAATGAACCCAGTTTCATAGGAGCACCCATATACAAGTGTAATCAATGGGGAAATTAGCCAAAGACACTGAAACCTTTTTTGTAGAATGCAAACGTTTATTTCTGCTGTAAATTGGGCCATTTTGTCGTGGGGATTGAATGATATTGACTTACTTTTCCATCCACTAGTAGCCGTTCAAGGCACTGCAGGATTAGACTTCACATTACATCAATAAGTTATTGCAGTCTTTTTCAGGTGCGTTGATCAGTGGTTGTTACTGCACCTTTAAACACCCACCACTTATGCACAAATGTCTTTTCTAATAACACTGACCGTTTTGTCTGCCAACATTTTGTTTGACAAAGTGTGATCCTAAACCAAAACATTATAAGTCATGTTATAGTTGCTTTGGTGTTACAAACGATCAGTGTCATTTTATATAAGTTGAGTGTTTATGTTGCTTATCAGTGTATATTCATCTTCCTTTTTTTTTTTTTTTTTTTTTTGCAGACCATTGGGGTAGTAATGGGCGAAGGGAGTCCCAGGGCTCGTTGTCTTCTGGTACCAGTCTGGAGATGGCTACTTCCTGCTCGGCTGGCAAGATTGATGTAAGATTCCTCTGGACAGATCACCATGGCAACACAGAGCCCAGTGTCTGGTGAACCCATCATAATCAGCCAGAGTTATTTTTTTATTTATTTGTACGTTGTCTTTGTCTGCCCACTCATTCTTGTGTATACAACACTTAAATATGAAGGTAGAAAAACTACAGATACAGTTGCAATTGAACCACAGACTTGAAAGCTATTAAATGTCCTCGCTTTTTAACCTTTTTCCAACCTTTGAACTGTTCCGTTTTGTTTCTTCAGTCAGAAAATCGCCACTCAGTTGGAGTGTGGGAGCGTTCGCCGAAACACTGCAGCGTGATGCTGCCTGACGGGTCCTGCTCCTCCATCAACCTACGGCCCGGCGCATCCATTAGAGAAGTCCTGCAAGATCTGTGTCAAAACATTAGTGTCAACATTGCCGCTGTCGATCTCTTCCTGGTGGGAGGGGAGAAGGTGAGGCAGAGAGATGCTGTATTGATCCCAACACCACATATTTCCTGTTAATGGGCTGATTTGCAAGCTTCAGATTTGGTGTCAGCTCAGTCTGTCAAAGCAAATCAATTAAAGGTCGACTAAGCTACATTTACAGACAGTTTGGAGCAGGAAACAGCTCATAGCCACTTAAATCTGCTGGTGCAATCCTGTTTTTTTAAGCTGAAAATCCATATTAACCATCTTTCACTTCAAAACCATCAGACTCCACTGACAAAACTGGTGATGTAAACTGGCAAAACACTGGAGTGACTGGTTTACCACCTCTGTTTTCATGAGTCATTTCTTTGAACATCTTCTTTGATGAAACTACTGGTCAGATTTTTTTCATTGTTTTATGTATCTTCCTTGGGATAATACCTACAAAGTTTGTTCACAGTTTTGAGAAATTTTGATTTCTGAATTTTTGACAAATTTTTTAATATATTCTAAATTTGCCTTTACTTATAATGGTCCATATTTTGATGGCTTATAACATGGAAATGGTTACAGATAATATAGTTACTATTGACCACTGATAGGAAGTCAAATATGGACTTTCATTTAATTTGTTGAGTTTCCTCTAGTGAAAGTACCACTCACTTCTATTGGGAGGTTGATCGCTTGCATCCAGACCACAGGACTCGAATATAGTGGCAGAACCTGACAACCTTGCAAATTGAACTTATTGATTCTTGATAAAACATGCTGGTGAGATACAGGGATATTGGTCCTATTTTTGTGTTTTAGCTCAGATCCAGACAAAAAAAACCCCACTACAAACCAGCAGCTCTGTGGTGGTTAAATTACTGTTTTTGTTAGTGGTGTCTGTTGAGTTCGAAGAGGACACTATGTATCCCTCATAGCTTAGTTTTTAACAATTTATCAACTCCAAATAGTATGTTACAAAACATATTTTGGGAATTGAAGTAAATATGCAAGGCAGAGTGTTTGACAAAAATGACTGCAGTTGCAAAATCAGTCGCAATTTATTTGTGTTTAAATGTTTAAATGGCAGGTTCCGCATATAACGCGAGTGGACACAATGGGTTACACACAAAACCTCAAATGAGACTGAGATTCATGAAAAGCCCACATGTCTGGATTAGAAAAACGACTAGGATCGTCACATTTAACACTGTCTTTATTGATAGAGGTGTATAAGATTATTTCAAGTGCTGTTTTCTAGAGCAAATGCACTGACACCTAGGTAGCTTTTCCTGTCCTATTTTTGTCCCCAGTATTTTATTAAAAATGCATTAATTTTGGGATGGCTCAGAGCAAGAGTATAATTTTTTTGCATTTATCTGAGGTCATCATTAGGT
>JAPQRP010000012.1:16975381-16994479 GCA_037367295.1 Apogon hyalosoma | reverse complement strand
ACCAAACAAAGCAGGTCCACTCACTGTTCATGCAGAGGTGGACCTTACAGACCCTGGAGACCACATTGGACCTGACACATGCTGCACTGTCCTCACTGGAACTGCTGCTGTCACTATATTGTAATGTATGCGGAAATTACCAAAAATAGTCACTTGCCCGATAAAGGGTTAATGTACATTACTATCACCTAATATTCAGACAAAACACACACGGACTCTTAACAGGAAACCAGGTGGCTGCAGTCTGAAACATCACCACTAGATGTCACTAAATATCACATTCATCTTTAACATCCCTGTCATTAAGGGAATAAAAGTTATTCATTGTTTTGTAGAATCTATGTGGGTAGTATCAATCCTACGCTCGTCTCTAGAAGTCAAACGACACCAGTGATCCTGTTTGTTCTCATCGTTTGTTCAGACATGCTTTAACAGATAAGTTCAGCTCTGTTCTCGTTAGCCATCTGTTTGCAGCGAATCTTAAAAAATGGCTGCTTTCCCGTTGAAATCCTTCTCCTGGACGTGGACTCTGTTGTGCAACTCACTCGTCACAGTAGCAGCTTGTGCGAGCAGGCCTTATCACCACCACATCATCTGTTCCGCAGCTCGCTGTTGGCTTGACCTTTGTGGTTTCGTGGAGGCTGACGGTGAGGCCGCTCGGTGTCAAAACAACCAACAGTCCCACGGTCCATCTGCCCAGCAACTTAACGTTTCAGCAGCCGATCGCGGTCGACGCATGCAGCGGATCCACAAATGTCCACCTCTGAGCTGGAGAGACCGTTAAAAGGTTTAGGTCCGATCATGACCCAGTAGATCAGGGGTGGGCAATTCATTTTTCCAAGGGGCCACATGAGAAAAGTCGAGTTGTGTCAGAGGGCCAAACCAACAAAAAGTCAAATATAATTCTACTCAATCTTAATTTTCTCCCGTTGAATAAAGTACTACATCATGTAGTTTTGCACTGCAACTGCTAATCAAAAATAATAAGAATATTCTGTAACAATAAAGATATGAAATAGTGGAGTATCGCAAATAGAAGAAATGAACAGCAGAAACAATTACAGTATTTCATATAATTTTTAACCACGCCTTTAATTTCACAAACCGATAGCGAAAAGTTATTTTACAAAACATTAAAGATACTCAACTTTATCCAAAGAGCAAGAAGTGCTTTGGATTTTCAGTTCATTTGAACCTTTAAATGAGAATAATCCAGTCTGTTTTGGGCTTGAACAAGTGCTCTGAAATCCTCTGTAAATAAATATCTGACAGTTCACGTCTTGTTAAAAACACGACATTCTGTATCGGCCTTCTTTTTTTTTTTTTTGGCATTAGCTGACTTTTAGAGGGTTAGTCGGCAAACCTCACTTTTAGGCGCTTTTAAGCTAAACGCGTTAGGGCTGTTTGCGCTTACAGGTACGCACTCATATGCATCCATACGTAAATAATAAAAGCCTCCATTTCAAAATAAAAGCAACACATTTGAATAGTACGCATGGTATAAATACTTTTTAATTTATTTTCTAATTTACGATTGACCTTACATGGGCCGGACAGGAATGACCAAAGGGCCGGATATAAATGTAAAACACCCAAGTCTACATTAGATGGAATAAAGCGACAAGACGATGAGTGTTCAAGCCAAATGGTGTCCAGTACAATCCAACAGAACATGTCAAATAAGACCCTCCGGCTTCTATTCATTTAGTTCTGTTCAGTCCAGGTCGTTTGCTCACAGATCTGTCTCTTTATATCAATAAGTTAGTTTTTCTTTTTAAATTCTGCACTACATCCTGCTCAGATTTGTTACAGCATCAACATATTTTTAATTAGTTTACTGGTCACAACTTTATCTCACAGTTGCACTAATTTTACATGATGGAAATGGACAGTAAAGTGACTAAAGGTGTTAAATATGAGCCTTCAAATGTATTTTATTGGACTATCTGGACCCGGGTGAGCAGAAGAAGATGGATGGATGGAAACAGTATTTAGAAAAATGTATAAATAACCAATTGCAGCAGTTAATTTAATAAATAAAAAAGACAAAAAAAAAAGGTAGCAAAACTTTTAAAACATATTTAGAGCAGAATCTGATATTTATATGTTGATCTTTATAAGGTACGTCCTCATATCTGACTGTTTTTGTTTTTATGTAGAAACTCTGTGCACTTTTCTAACTCAGGACATAACAAAATACCAAATATTAATAGAGTTTATGAAGCTAAATGGAAAACATTTCAGCTTTCCAAGTTTTCATGGTCAACCCCATAATCCCAGTAAACAAAAATGAACAGCAAATAATACAAAATACAAACATGAAACATGTAAAGTGCATATTATAGGAGTAAAATGAGATGGAATATAAATGAAAAAATACAAGGAAGTAAACATTGTCTGTACTTGTGCTGTGTCTGGGAAAAATGTGAAACTTTGTCAAAATTATGAAAAATTCTGTTAATCAGATTCTGACAACATAAATACTACAGCAGAATATGACAAAGTTAATTTTGCTTTTTAATTAAATTTTAGTTTCATGAGTCTTAGTTAATTGTGTTAATTTTCCAGTTTAGTTTTTCACATTTTGATGAAGGTCTTTAGTCACAGAAGCTAAAAGAAAAGGTAAACCAAACTAAATATCCTGACTTTACAAGTAACTTAAAACATTTACAACAAACTGGTTCAGTTGGAAATGTCAACATTCAGGAACAAATTTCTTTTAAAACCTGTTTTCAGAAAAACATGTCACTTATGTTTTTAGACTTGCGTCTTCAAAACTAAACCAATAAATCGGTCGAACACGTCTGAATCTTTAAATATAAATGTTAGACCATTTTATTTGGAGTTATTAAGAAGATTAACATAAAGATTTTCTAACTTTTGTTTTCTTTTAACCCTCTTGAGGCTCTCCAGACCAGATGGTAGTCCATTAGGATGCACAGGTTCATAATTTTAAAGAGAAGGTCACTGTAAATCTATGGGAACTGGTACTTTTTTGGAGCATCTAGTGGCCATCAGTGGTATTACAGCTTTAATACCTCTGCATTGGCTTCATCTTGAGGCTGAGGTCTTCACCCTTTAGTTCAAGGTGAATTTTATAGGATTAGTTTCTTAGTTTTTGATCTTTAGTTTTCTTCACTTCATGTTCTACTTTTATTCCTTCTTATTTATTCTATTTTTATTGTCATATCGCAGCCCTTGATACCTTCATGATGTGTATTTTTACGTTCTTTTCCCTACAGGGGGCGGCGTACATACCTGCCATACCAGGTGAGTTCACTCAGATTTAATGTTGCATGAGTCTTTTTTGCATGAATACATTTGGTGCATGTTTTCCACAAAACACTCGCAACTGCAGCAGCCGCCACCGCTACGACAAAAGATGACGAACATTAGAGACAGAATCGACATGTGTTGAAGGGTTTTTGCCTCCAGAAAAATCATCCTTTTCACTCCAGCAGATCAGAGCGGCAAATGCAGAACCGTTACCGGCCTTGAGTTCAGTAACGCAGCCAAGAAAACTCCAGAGCTCCGTGTTTGTCGTGGATCTGGAAGCGGATCCGAGCGGCCGAAGACCAGCGAGGATCCCCCCCCGCCCAAAACAGGAAGGGACAAACTGGCCGGTCTGTTGGCTGAGCTGCTGGGTTTAACAAGTCCAGATCCGAAACCAAAACCGAGCTCTCTGACCCTGTACGAGCCCATGAGCCCGGCGTTTGGGAATGAGCTCAAAACATACCGACTGTCCGACAGAAGTGACGTCATTTACGAAAACTGTGTGAAGTGTCGGGGGGATCGGTGCCACCCGCCTCCACGGGTCCCAAAACGCCACGAGGGGAACGTCTCCGCCCTCCAACCCTCGGAGACGGGCTTGAACCTGAACGTCGGCGCTCATGAGGATCTGGTCCATCAAGGTCCGAGTCGCGGATCTCAGAGCGAGGATGGATCGAGTCAGAACCAGGAGGTGAACGGTGAAGGTAAGACGCCTCCTCGTCTGATTCAGCGTCTGCGAACGCCTTTTCCCGTCCTCTGACACGGACCTGGCTTCTGTCCTGACCTTCTCTTTTGATCAAGAAAATCCACTGCTTTCCTTCTGGTTTCTTCTTCTTCTTCTTCTTTAATCACCTGCTTCATTTCTCTTTTTTTCTGCTGCTTCTACAACATGGATTCTTGAGGTTTGCTAAACTTTTTCTACACATTCCTAAAGCAGCATTTTATAAAAGGGCTTTTATTAATTGAAGTGACGGTTAATAGATGATCCACTAACCCTGTGCAGAACTGTATAATTATGGGTTTTAAAGTCCCTCCAGTGGCCTGTGTTTATCTAAGGGCTAATTTTACTGCTCAGGTCTTTAAAGAATCCGAACTTAAACTCAATTTATTCACCCTGTAAGTGCACGTCTAATGAAATAACCACCTTAATATCAAAATGAAAGGATTAACACCAGCCAAAGACATCTGAAATCCCTGGAACCTCAAGTTTGTTACTGTTTTTGCATAAAACACTGAGCATTTTCTTCAATTATTCAACATTTAACATCAGTAAAGCTGAGAGATGGCTACAACTTGTAAAGTGTGTCTTTGTAATAAGTGGTAAAATAAACATCTGATGATATATTGACCAGCGTAATACCCTGAAAGGGTTAAACGACTGTAAAATATTACAAATAATCACATTTCTACTCAACACTTCACAGTTTAGCGGTGTCCGTTACAGGTAGATTAGAGTCTTATAAATAACCGATGGCTAATAGAGGATTATCAGATGTTCTGATCCTCTTGAGACCCAGCAATGCATGTGTCCTCTGTAGGGGACAAGGGTTTTGCCGCTTTACTTCAGTAATAAAAAAAAAAAAAAATCTGTTTGTTGCATTATACCATTTCCAATCAAGACAGTTATTTCATGTAAAAAAAACAAACAAACAAAACTTTTACTTTCCTGGGTCTCAAGAGGTTAAATTATGGGTAGTAAAGGGATCATTTGTAAGATTAAGACTAAAAAAAAATAAGATTATCAAAGGTTGAAGGTTAATTCACTTTATTGTCCCTGTAGGGATATTTAGTCTGCATTTTACCCATAATAATACACACCCAGCACACCTAGCAGTAGCATTAGAACTACCATCTGAATTAGCATTAACACACATCAGGAGCTGTAAGCTGCCATTGAAGGCGCTCAGGAACCAACAGTAGATCTATGAGCAGAACAGGGCAGCGTTTTACCAGAGTGTTGTGGAGTTTGTGTCCACACTCTGTAACTAGTTACTATTTAAAAGCTACCGCTGCAGCTACAGGTCAGGTTTTTCTTGCCAGATTTTATACTTTAGCATCGAACGATAAGTTTAACAGCTTTTCAGACACATTTCTATGAGGGATTTAAAAAAAAAATAATAAAAAGATAAATAAATGCAGAAATAATTAAATAAATAACACACGATCCATCTGTATGTGCCAAAACTTCAGTGTGGACTGAAGGCTGAGGGTTTTCAAGTGCGCGCACGTTGTGTTATAATGTAGCGACCCCCTGAACCACTGCAAAACCAGACAGTAACGGTCAAGTCAAGGCAGCAGTAGTAGGTCCGATCACATTGATGTAAGCATGGGGTTAGGACCCCCCACTAGTTTACATTTATACTTTTCCACTGACAAAATGGACAGAAATACAGAAATAAATAAAAGTGGAAAAACAGAATTACGTAAATAAATTAGGAAATGCAATCGTAAATAAATAAATACTTTTAAAAATGCATGCATAATTGAAGAAATAAATCAATACACATAAAATATTAGCATTTAATTTATTCATTTATTTCTAATTATATTCTATATTTTTGTCCCTCATACATCTCAGCTCCTTCTTAAAGGAACTGAAAATGTGAATGGGTGTTTGTGGTTGGATTCCTTTACATTTCTATCCTCACATACACCCTTTAAATATTTAATAAAGTGTGGAGTCTTTTCATGTATGTTTGTATTATTTTATTTGCTGTTGAATGTGGTTTGAGTGTTTATTGCTGTGTTCAGTCTTTGTTGTTGTGTTTACTGGGACTTGTGCCCTTTGCTCTTTGGTTTCTTCCACAGTCTGATTGTTCAGGATCAAAGACACATATGTGATGAACTAGGGCTAACTGTTTAGCAGCTAACCTGAGCAGATCGATGAGACACAATACATTCATGTCTGTGATACTTCCTAAGACTGTTGATCATTTTAGCTATATTTTCTACAGTAAAAGTTATTAAATTGTGTCTTTATCATCTGACTGCAGCCATATTGGATGTAGATATTTATCAGAAACAGAGAAAATGCAAACTTTGCAGTGGAAAGGCTCAGATGTTCTGCTGTGAAACTGTTGGAATGCAATTTATTGTGATTATTCCTGATCATTACACTGGTCTAACACTTTTTATAAATGATCTGCCTCAGATTAAATGTGTTAAATGTTATGTACTTTAGTAAGATGAATACAAGACAAATGACCGATGTATATAATCAGTGTATGTAATGTTTTCAATGTATAGAATAGTTTTACTTCACATATATATTAGTTATGTCCATTTATCCAATAGATTTAGAAATGTTTCAGTATAAATAACCAGTAACATGAATATATTGTAATGTACAGTGTTTTTTCACATTTTGACCAAGACTGGATCTGTGAGACTAAAGCATTTGGACTGAATTTACATTTATGAGTAACTTAAACTTTACTTTTATTCTGGAGTTTTTTCCTTGTAGACCAATGTTACTGCTACAGACACTACATGGACTGTTTTCTCTGTAAAATTCAGTGATAACCTGTAAACTTGGTCAAAATCCATTACGATTTTAATAAGTTGTGGTCGCTGTAATTGAAACTCGCTGTATTTTCTTTCCTTCTAGACAAAAGGTTTAACAGCAGAGAGGATCGATGTAGAGCTGACCCTGCATATGAGATCATGGAGAGGATGTTGGAGGTAGGAATCATCACACACTGTAGAAAAGCACAGTAGGATACAAAAGTACAAAAGTCTTATTCCACCATCTTTATTTTTAAGGGTTGAAATGATCAAACACATTTATTTAAACAAGAAAATACAGGAAATATGTCCACAGCCTGAGGACACATAAAAACTGAGATAAAAGTGTTGTAACTGAGTATTTAGTTTGATGAAACAATTAAAAACATCTGATGTGTGTTGAATTATAAAACATTAGAAAATTAATTAAATAAAACTCATATCATTCGAACAAAAGGGTTAAAGACATGTTAAGTGCACAGGAAGGTGATGTCCAATCTGATTATTTTATTGTTTTTGTTGATTATTTGTCATTTTTACTTTTTAATTCATTTTGAGATTGTGTTCTGCTCTACATACTTCACATATATCCAGATTGGATCTTACTACAGAAACTGAAAAATGCACATGTGGACATTAGAACTTTACTAAAACAATAAATCTAAGGTTGGAACAGACAGAGACACGGGTTATTTCATTATGTTTTACATAATTTATGCATCGTTCTGCGCTTTTAAAAGTAAGTAGAGACAGTTCAGATGTGTGAATGTTCTTGTCTTTAGAATTGAAGAGCGTCGTTTCATGTATGAGTAGGTTGGGGTTTTTTTTTTTTCTCTAATAGGTGTTTCTGTGTGTCTGTCCAACAGGCAGACGACAAACCCAAGTATGAGTTAATGGGCGGCTGTGGTCAGCAGAGGTTCCTCCAGGACACTGAAGGTCAGTGACCGTCGTGAGCAGGTGGTTTTCTGTCTGACCAGCGCCATGGTGGGGTCGGGTTCTAGTCACTGATCAGTGGGTCATTTATTTACCTCCGCTGTGCATCTACTTCTACTGATTCACACATGACTCATCTATTCATTCACTTAATGTACGTACAAACACATCACCTGGATTAAACAGAGGAGGCTCATTCAGTTTCAGATAAACCACATCCGTGACGTAACTGGCAGGCGTCGACTTCATAATAACAGACTGTGGCATCGACAGGAAGTAGAGTTTAATCTAAAGCTGTTACATGTGCACTAACTTCCATTAAAACTAGTTCTGAGTGCCTCGCTAAATTAACAGGATCAACATTTGCATATAGAGTTGAGGAAAAAAATTCAGACCATCAAAAACAATGGTTATGCAATCCAGAACTAACTCCTGTGTGCATCATGTGACTAAAACAGACAGAAAAGAAAACATGGAATGAATAAAAGCGCTGTTTTTGTCAGGACAATTCCATAGATATTGATGTAAGAACTGAAGTGATTTTGGTAATTATCAAGAAAACATGGAAAATAGATAGATATCAGCTCTGAAATTAAACTACTATGAGCTATTTTTGTTATTATATTTGTCCAAACAAATGGACCTTTAGTTGGACCAGGCATTAAAATGAACACATAATGGAAGAAAAAAATGGGGGGTCTAATAATTTTTTCTGCGACTGTAGATATTTCTGTGATGTCTTGAGCTGTCGCCATCATGGACGTTCAGTTGATTGTCATGTAAATAGTTTTCAATTCCTCATCTTTTTCAAAACATATCAAATATACTTTATTGTCCCCGATGCAGACAGTACAATTACACACAGATGAGAGCAAATGCAGCAAATTTCACCTGTCCCAACAATACATAAAATAAATTATAACACTAAAATCAATCGAGTGAATACGATCAATAGAGAAATGAAATGCATTGTGATTAGACTGAAACCAGCCGAGCTAAAATTGAATCATAATGCCTGCCGTATACTAGAGCTAAAAGTCATTCAAGACTGTTCACTGAGCAGAGAGCTCGCTGTGTGCACCTAATTTTCGGTGAGTTTTCTGTCTCATGGGGCGGCGAGGTGAAAAATTCACCGTGTGGGATAAGCGTGAGCTGGCATTCAAGGAGATGGCGCTTATCCCTGTTCTTGAAGTCAAGCTGACGTCATATAAACAGGTATAGTCTGGCCACATTTCCACCAATCTATCTTCCAAAACATATTCACTGACTACTTCGCTGGGGACTGCCACCTTGAAATCACGTGAGCAGAGGACGCGTTTTAATTGGTCACTTGAAGTTTTGCCCTCAGCACACAGCTCAACGAATGCGCACACGGTGAGTTTTTCACCTCGCGAGGCAAAAAATATCAAACGTGTTTGATTTTCACCTCAACACCCTGTGAGGCAGAAAACTCACCGAAAATTAGGTGCACACAGCGAGCGCTGCTCAACGAACGGCCTCGAATGACTTTTTGCTCAGCAGATAGCTCTAGTGTGCGGCAGGCATTATGTACATAAAATCAACATTAAAAACAGAATAAAATGACCAACAGTATTAAAACCAAGTGTGACAGAGTGATAGACGTGGGAATAAAAGAGCGCTTTAAGGGCGTTTAGTTTTATATCGATCCGACTCAGAGTGTGTCATAAATGGACCGAAGGGAGGCTCGTCTGTCCTCTTCATTGTAAGTAGGAAACAGGAGATAACTGTTAAATAAGAGCCACAAGTTCACTCAGATGCAAGATTAACACCGATTTCATTACATTAGGAGTTTTTTAATCAGTGCACAACCCTCGTGACAAAAAATGGAAACATTATTTAATCTTACATGAAAAAAATACTAATGCAACAAATTCAGTTTTATTGCAACTTCCTACAAATTCAAGACTCACCACAACCCCCCCACACACACACCATTACATAGTCATTTTTTTCCCCCACATAAATAATAGTGCATCTCTAGTGATGTGAAATCCAGTTCATTGCGCTGCTTAAAACTAAACAGGATGTTTCTTTATCTTTGTAACAAATTGCAACTTTCTTTGCAAAATTACCTTTTACAGCTACGTAAGATGTTTGTCACCAATTTTTCATCAAATCTGTAAATCTGATAGCTTAAGTATCACGAATCAGTTACTTTTTCTGTGATTATGCACCTGAATCACTCCCCTCATGGTGAAGAACTTCGAAGTGTACTCCACCACAAACAGTCCATTTGTTTACCTAAACAAAACTGTCACTCGGGTTTTTTCAGAATTCCACGCAGCCGCAGTAGCTAGATGCAATTGAAGCCGTTTCCATTTTTCTTGCCACTATGGCCATACTGCAACTGCGTGGAATCCCGAAAAACCTGAGAGACAGTTTCGTGTATGTATGTAAACAAATATGGTGGAGTGCCCTTCGAAGTTCTTACTGTGGGGGGAGTGACTCAGGTGCGTAATCACGGACTCATGATACTTAAGCTACCACTCAGGTTTTACAGATTTGATGAAAAATTGGTGACAAACGTCATATGTAGCTTTAAGTATAGACACAATTCAAACCCGGATAAAAAAAGTCTCTCACTATTGACACTTTTTTCTCAAGTTATGTCCCACGATGCACAGCGGAAGGGGCGGTGCTTAGTAACTCTGACAGGAAGTATGTATCTTATGGACACATTAGCGTCACGGAAAAAAGTTGCACAATGACTGGCCACTGAATCTGTAAGAATTGTGTGATTTAATTCTTAGATGGTTCTAGTTGATCCCTGGGTCATTTGTTTGTACTCGATCATTTCAAAAGACAAAACAATGGATTAGCTGATGAACTTTATTCATAAAAAAAACAAGTTATGATCAGAAAACAGTGAAGGTAAGACAAAATTCATAACCAATACTTAATAACAATGTACACTGTATGCATGTATGTAACTGAGTACAGAGTCTGTTAGTATGTGTTAGTTGTGCTCAAAGTTATTCATATCCCTGCCATCTTTAGCAACTTTTGTCAAGTTTGTTTGTGACTTATATTTGACATGAGTGAAAGAACAACTGGTGATGCTTCTAGAAATATTTTACTTCAGGGTATTTTATTCACGGAATTAACAAACAAAACACTATGTTCAAAATGAGTCCTACCTTAGGTTTATTTAATCCTGTGTCTGTTCGTAATAGTCAGTAGATCAGTCTTTGTTTTTGATGATGGTTCCTGTAAACGTCCACAGCCTTTCTTCTGTCTTCTATGGGATGTCGGTCCCCTCTTCCTCGGCCAAAGCCTCCATCTCAGGTTGGACAGTCTCTTAGGCTGCGTTTCCACTACATGGTACCGACTTTAGAGTACCTGGTTGTCATAGCAACGCTGTGTGTAACTTCCGTAACCTTGTGTTGCCATCTGCTCAGAGTTGCTGATAATCTCGCTCGTTGCGTGTTGCCTCATCAAGCTCACACTGAATCTTATCATTGGCCACCAAGGATAGAAATGTCTGAAGCTCCTCGACCAACCACGGTGTCATTTTGTGGGCCGTCATCATGTATTTAGTCTACCAGTACATTAACCGTTAAATATCAAAGATAAATCAGATTTAGGACCACATATGAAAGTGGCCTGGGTCAGATTTGAAAACAGGATTTGTGCTGTTCAAACTAACAGATCCGATACAGGTCACACATGGGCAAAAAAAAGACAGATTTGGGCCACATTTGCCTGCAGTCTAAATGTAGCCTAAGAGACCATCCAACCTGATCCAGATGGAGGCTTTGGCTGAGGAAGAGTGGACTGACATCCCATAGGAGACAGAAGAAAGGCTGTGGACGTTTACAGGAACCATCATCAAAAACAAAGGCTGATCTACTGACTATTAACAACAGACACTGGACTAAATAAACCCAGGCTTTGAATAATTTTGAACATGATGTTTTTTGAAAATCCATTTATAAAATATTAATTCAAGTGTCATTTGTTTTTGTATTTACCACACAGGCGAAAGAATAAGTGACAAACTTGGCAAAACTCATTCATCATAAAATTAAAAAAGTAATTTTGAGCACAACTGTACCTTCGTGTGTATTGTTTATTCTATACTCCGACGTCCAGACACTGACTCTAATATTATGCTAATTTAAGTTTGTAGAATAAATCTTTTTCTCCACCTCTTGTTTTGTTCTAGTGGCAGAAAAACAGTCTTTGTTCTGTTTGATCTGTTTTGTGTTAGTTTAGCGCTACAAAGTTTATCTCATTGTTCTGTTTTCTTAATTTATTCATGACATTGCGCTGGTCTCAGACTGTTGGTGTAGATATTTGCCTATTTAAGTGCTGGTTTGAGTTTTTTGCTGTTATTCTGGTGACGTAGATGTATAACCCGTGTATATCGTTAGAGGTGTTGCGTAATATTACCAGATGGAACTAAGAGGCTACTAATAATAAACCATTAATGGCTGTGATCCTCCGATAAGGTGCCATTAAACACAACTACATGATTGGCAAAATGTAGAAGTAACAAAATATGAAACAAATCCTTTTCTTTGTCTTCCAGCTGTTATTACGTAAAATAACTACAGCTCTTTGAAATACTCACCCCCAGGCTGTTATGTAACAGTTGTGACAGGCTCGTTTCCAGGGGTGTCTTTAGTTGACGTCTGGGAAAAAGCAGCAATAGGAGTTGAAAATGTATTAATTTATGTTGAGGAACCTGCGAAGCACAGACATGAGTCACATATTGTGTTGTCATTAGTGTGATTTAGCCAAACAAAGCCCGTCCACCTGTCCTTTTCATAGATGGCTGAACAACTGCTGGGCTTTTGTTCTTCATCTGCGTTTTATGTAATGCTGCAAACCTGAGTTGCATAACAGCCGATTATGTGGAGAGACACCACGGATATGTAAGCAAACAGAGCGGGTGGTGATGCGTGGTGGGATACCTGGCCTGATGCGAGGTGACAGTTGTCGGTGGACGTTTGGCCACTTAAGTATCCCACACCCTGAAACATGGCCTGGGTCTAATGCGCACCTGGTCTACAGAGTCCAGCAGCTGTCACAGAGCAGCACCAGAACCATCAGTCATCTTCACCGAGCTCTGCACACAGCTCAGCTCCCACATCAGCGCTGCCATCATCACACCTCAGCGGCCGCTAAATGGACAGGGACCCGCGGGGCTCAGGTCTGGGCCACGTACAGGCTCCATGGCAGCTGAAACCAGGACAGAGTTCACATGTAACACGATGTGATGGTACAACAGTAACTCCTGACCGGGGGTTGGCTTTATCTGGACCGTATTCAGGGTTTGTTTATACTGAAATTACAGTCTGAAGTTGTCATACAAATGATTACTGACTGATTATTTTATACACAGTTTAAGGCCCGTCCACATTAACACAGATTACCTGCCTTTTTTTTTTTTTTTTTTTTTTTAAATTCAGCCTGGACAATGCCAAACAGAAACTATACTTTTATTTCTTTAATTTCAGCCAGAAATAACACATGAAATTGGCTTTGATTTTTGCTCATGTTACTCAGAAGGCGACTGGGTTTTCCATACAATTTTAAGTACCAGGGTTCCTCCAAGTTAAATTTAAGACATTTTAAGACTAATTAGAACAGGATTTAATACCTGTTTCACGTCCATACTGGTAAAAATTTGTGACTCCTAGAATTTAGGAAAATGTATTTATTTACTCGCCTTTATTCCCACCGTTCTGAGTCACTATTCACCGGGGGCTACAAAGTTAGCGGTAATTGGTTCCTAATTTTAATATAAATTGTCGGGTGGAACTGAGTCGACTGCTACTTTTTTTGCAGCTTGGACATTTAACAGACACATTTAAACACAGCACAGCCAACAAGTTTATGGCAACATAACTAAAGACCTACCATATCAAATTTAAGACCTAAACACATATTAAATGTAGATTTGTAAATTCAAGATTTTTAAGACTTCTTAAGACCCTGTAGGAACCCTCAAGTGAAAACTTGGATCTATTGGTTGTTAGTGTCATATACCTAATATTCAGTCAAATTTAAAGCTTTGGGGGTATTTTAGTAACATTTAAGTGCAGGAATTGTGTTTACAATCACAGCAAGGGATTTATTCTTTTTCTGTTTTATAGCAGGTACAATCCATGTTAATGACATGATTGGAGTATTCTAAATAAAACAAACTAATTTTACATCGATGATTTCATCAAGATGCAGCAAATGATGCTAAATAATCTGAAAATAATCACAAATCATATATTATTAGTTCTGTTAGTTTTACCAGCAGTTTTTATACAGGTGAAGGTTGTCACAGTTATGATTATGTAAAATAATGGAAATATGTTGATTATATGAGAGGCTTGGCATAGTTGAAAAACCGGATATAACTGGGCGTTGTTGCCAAAAATGTTTGTATCATTTATTTGATCATTGTCCTGATAAATGTGACGTGATTATTTCTTGCAGCTGGTTGTATTTTATCTTAACCCTGATGAAAGACATGAACAGAAACCCTTTAGTTTATCTTTAATAAACATATGCTATACTTCTATAGCTGGAGGTTTTCACTGTCTATTAACATTCATAGTTTAAATGATCATTTATTTATTATTCTGTGGACTGTGCATAAGACAAATGCTTTGAATGTTGCATCTCGAATGGAGAAGTTGTTCAGCATCAAAATGCGCAGTAAAATCTTCTAAACAAAAGTATTTTAAGTACGAATGTGAAGAAAAATGATTGTTGTGATAAATTTACCACCTTGACAGACAAGCGAATACATCAGTCACTACTCTTGGGTTTTCCCTTGTAGGTTATTGACTTTGAGTTCTGGTTTATAGCGTCCACCAGGTATTTCATTTATTGAAAATGTGGCCGAGAGCTGTCGCACACAGATCTGTCAGGCTGTTGGATGGATGACGTCCCTGAGCTCAGAGCTTTGGGCTGAGCCTCTGTTGTAATGGCAGCCATTAAAAAACACCACAGCTCAGTAAAGGGCTGCTTGGTATCTGATCTATTAAGCCTGAGAAACTGTGCTGACGGCTGCACCAGCAACAGGCAGCCGGCGTCTAATGGCTCCTCTGACTGTAAGAGGGTCCCTGGGGAGGGGGGGTTAGTGGGGATAATGGCCACCGATGCCATTTAAGAAAAGTCAATAGCAGGTGAAATCTTTGTTCCCTCAAATGTTACATGTTCCTCTCCTCCCCTCTTCTCCTGTGTAGGATTTACAACTACATCTCACCTGTTGGATGAGCTCTGAGACGTATTTTTTGCTTTTCCAGAAATAGCCTCATTAGAGTTTCTGCTGGGAGCCTCAGCTGAACTGTTGAAATCCTACTGTTATTGTGCAACACATGGCAGAAGATGTGCAGCAGTTACAAAATCAGCTTTAGGTTGCACTAATTAATCCTCAAATGGCCTTTTTTTTTACTCTTATGGATCCCTCCACCCTCTGCAGACCCTCGAGCCAAAAATGTACATGAAAAAAAACTGATATAAAATCATCAAATACCAGTATTTTTTTTACTTTCTTGTGCATAAATGTCTTAAAACCACCAAATGTTCGGGATTTGAACCATTTAAATGCCAGTTTGAATACACAATGCAACTTGTTTTATTAAATAAACAACACAAAATACAGTATTTTCCATGTAATACATGTTGGAGGGATGTGTCATTGTTTTACATCTGGTAAAAAATGTGGTTTCAAAATTAGTTGATGAGGGTCATGAACAAAAACTACTAATGCAATAAAGATCAGTGTTATTGATAATCTTTGACATGTCCAAGAGACACATCCCTCCAACATGTATTATATGGAAAATAGATTGTGTATTTTTTTTTTCTTTTAATGGAAAAAGTGGAATCATGTATTACAAGTGAAATTTAAAGGGTTAAACTCCTGAAAATGATTCAACATTTGGTAGTTTTAAGCAAAACTGAAGTAGTTAAAGAGATTTATGTAGAAAAAAAATACACCTCTGGATTTGACATGTTTGTTCAACACATGCAACTGTACTTTCTTTATGTTGTGAAATTACATATATTAATGTTTTTCCCCCATAAATGTATCTGTTTAAATCTGTTCATTCAAAGATAATGTGATGAGAAGGTGAAACATCAAAATCTTAACTATTTGCTTGAAATGATTTCTTTGTTAAGAGATGGATAAATAACAACGAAAACAAAGTAAAGTAACAACTGATACTGGAAACGGTTATTGGCTAAAATGTCATGTTAAACCCATAAAGACCCCAAAAGCCACTGGCGACCAAAACCATCTACTGATCTAAACTTTTTTTTATGACTTCTGAACCACTAATCTTGTAAATAATTGGTGTAAAATACAGTTTGTCATCTTTTCTTGGTCATCAGATATGACCCATTTGGACGTTCAGAGGCTTCGTAGTAACCGTGGAAACACTGTTATCTTCTACAACATTGATTCACCAGTAAAACCCATGGAGTTGGATCAATGACAGTGGATGAAGACAATTGTTTTCCCTGTTCAGTTATTGATATCTTTGCTGAAAAAGTCACTTTTTCTTCAGTTTTGTCTGTTTTTGATATAATGCCTCAACTTTAATCAGAAATTTAATGAAAATCTACATGATCAGTCAAATACATATAGAAAAATACTTGAGTTTCACTTAAAAAAAAGGCAAAATACAGAGGATAATATTATAATAAATGGAGATAAATCACTTTAGAATAGTTAAATCTAGAGAAAAATTCATTTGGGAACTGACACAAAAGCAGCACTAGGTCTTCATGGGTTAATATTTGCACTGGCCAAGAATAAAAGTCTATAGTAAACAATTTTTTATCTGTTATTACTGCAACATTTAGGAGCTGAACACCACGTGGAATTAAATAAGAGGGTGTAGATGTATTTGAATTTAGATTTAGATAATTTAGATTTGAAGGAACAATGACAAGATGAAGTAATTTCTCGTCATATGTGGATCTGTTTTTGAGTTTGCTGCCTCTGAGTAACCTCTAAAATATCACTGATGACAGGGTGTTTTTCATTGTTGTTGTCAAACTGAGTCTCAGACGTGGCTGAAGGTTAAAGTTTTATTCATATTCACAAATGGATGATCCATAGAGCAGCTGTTCTGATACTGTGAGATTTAGAGCCCAGTGGTCGGATTGAACTTGACTCTGCTCCTGTTTACCCTCAGGTTTAGAACGTGAGGCGTCTGTCATCTATCATTCACTATAAATTACACAGACGAAGCACTTTAAGCCAACGCTGTAGCTATAATTTGTGTGTTTGACCGGAAAAGCTTTTTGCTGTTGTGTGTGTGCGGAGGGGAAATATTTGTTAGTTCACCCTGACGCCTTTTTCTGGCGGCTGCAGTCAGATCGATAGTTGAAAAGCTGAAGTATGAGCCCAGAGTGAATCCATAACGCTCTGGTTCATCCTGGATTCATTGTTAAACTGTTAGTGGCTCTGGACGGGAGCTGGAATGACCATCCATCCCATAGGAAACGGCTAGAAATGACTCAGAAACATGAATGACTGAGGGCTCGTCTTAGATATGTAGTAGTTTGGTATTGATGACACGATCGGATGTTTTATTTAAGTAACATTAACGTCGTGAACTCTTATCTTTTAATGGTTTTGTTGGTGTCAGTATTATAATCAAAGTGGTATAAAACAGATGCAGATGAAGAAAGACAAATAACCATACGACTGTACAAACTGAAACTTAAGACGCTTTACTAATTCCTCCGTCTCCTGCTGTTGTGCACCTCATTTTCCTTTTCCCTACCTTTGGAAACTTATTTGAGGGGGCAGGATGTTTGTTTTCTATGATTTTAATTGTTTTTGCACATGAACAGATGTAAAAGAACAAAATAAATCTGAATAATAGGTATACATGCAAGAAGATACTGGAGTATTGAGGTGAAATCCAGGTGTGTTAACCTGATTTCTCAAAATCAGATTACTGCTGTTATCTGATGAATCATATCAGATTATACTGTTTACGTGATTCCGTGAATAAGCTGATAACTTCAGATAATGACTGGAGTGTGATGTAAACGGGCTCACTATCTGAGTTCTAGAGTTTTCAGATTATTCCAGTGAGAACAAAAACGGCATAATCAGATTATGAGAAACCAGACTAACACACCTAAATGTCTCCTCAGTACTCTGATGTCTTCATGCATGTATACCTGTTAACCTGATTTATTTCATTCTTTTATATCTGCACGTGTAAAAATAATTAAATTGTAGAAAACAGAAGTGACGTAGTTACACTGTGAGCAGAAGACAATAAGAAGGTTAATTCTACCGTCACTATGTACATACACGTACATTATCACGTTACTGAAACACATCTGATCTGATTATTACAATTATCTGATTACTAACAGTTATCGGATTGTTACGGTCATGTGATCTTCTTAATAACTCCAAATACCCGTTTATATTTAAACATTCAGACGTGTTCGACCAATTACACGAACTATATATTTTCTGTAACTGATTGATATGATGTATTATTGTGTCATCGTGGGCTATGGGCCATTGTCATTTATTAATATTTAATTGATCTGATTCATTATTGTGTCATGGGTTCAAAAGACACAATTAATTAACATAATGAAAGAAACCAGAGGAGCAACATGATGTTCAGTTAACATCACACAAACCAAACCGCCTGATGTTTGGGATAAGCTTTAGAAGCGATATTTTTAGATATTAAACTAAACTAACCCTTAGGCCATTTTTATAAATATTTATCACTTTTGATTTGCTGAACCATTATGTCTGTGTTACAGTTTATGGCATGAATTTCAACATTTATGTTCCTTTTTTGACATTTATTAAATCTAATGTCAGTTCCTCTTACTGGTCTATTATACACAAAAATGTACATGTAAAAACTGCTATAAAATCACCATGTCACTATTTTTTTCTGCTTTTTTACACATAAATCATCTCAGCTTTGCTCAAAACTACCAAATGTTCAATATCGTCAGGATTTTAACCCTTTAAATGCCAGTTTGAACACACAATGCCACGTTTAATTAAAAACAACATAAAATCCGTGATATTTTCCATATAATAGTTTTTTTTTTGCCATCAGGGTCATGCAATGAAATCATTATGATTGTTAATCTTTGACATGTCCAACACTCAACATCCCTCCAATATGCATTATATAGAAAATTTCATATTTTGTGTTTTTTAATAAAATGTGGCATCATATGTTCAAACTGGCATTTCAAAGGTTAAAATCCTGAAAATTATTGAATATTTGGTAGTTTTGAACAGAGCTGAAGTGGGTTAAGTGATTTATAAAAAAAAAAAAAAAAAAAAAAAAAAAAAAATAATATAAAAAAAAAAAAAAAAAAAATTATAAAAAAAAAAAAAAAAAAAAATAAAAA
>JAPQRP010000012.1:16936268-16966590 GCA_037367295.1 Apogon hyalosoma | reverse complement strand
TTTCCATTTTTGTAAAGCACTGTGAATTGCCCTGTGTATGAATTGTGCTATACAAATAAACTTTGCCTTGCCTACATTACGGTTATTAATAGTACTGTTGATGGTGGTTTTGATTATGGTGAGAATAATGTTCACAATGCTGTGCACATTTGACTAAGTATGAATGTGTGTGTGTGCATGGGGGGGGGTTGTGCTTTATGTTTGTTTTTGGCTGTCCTTGTCTAACGTATTTTAAATTGCAATAAAAAAAACAAAAACAATAATAATAATAAAAAAAAAGACAGAAAAAAAAACTTTAGAATCACTAATCCTTATCAATACATGTAAATAACTAAGGTAAATTCAGTTTGTCATTCTTTGATGGTCATCAGATATGACCCATTTGAATGTTCAGAGGCTCCGTCATCTTCAACAACATCGATTCACCAGTAAAACCCATGGAGCTGGATAAATGACAGTGGATGGAGACACTTGATTTTACATCAAGATAATGATGTATTTTATTGCAAAAGTCACTTTTTGCATATTTTTTCTGTGTTTTTATGAACACCTATATGGTCCCTAAATAAGCTATAAGAAAATGCCTGCTTTCCACAAGAAAATGCAGACGATAAAATAATAAATGATGATAAATCAGCTAAGGAAGGTTAGATGTCGATGAAAACATTTGGAAATCAAAACAAAAAATAATTCCAGGTCTTAAAAGGATTAATGTACAAATGTTCAGAAAATACACAGCTTGACAAACATGGGTTGGGTTGAAATCTGAAATGAACGTTGGAACGTGGAAATGAAAGTGATGTGACTCTCAAACAGGAAGCCACAGTCCACTGAATTGTGATCTGTACTTCGCAGCATGCGTTTGCTTCTACTGTGTATGAAAAAAGCCAAAAACAAGGGGTTGGCTGCAGCTACTTCGTAGATGACCTGTATCTAACTAGTGGACAGAGGAAATGTGGTTTGCTAGTAGCCAGTGGTTTGTGATTTGGAACTGAAAGTGACTGTACTCGGACAAAAGGGGCAGTTTCAAAAATGTGCGGGGCCATAAATGAGCTAATACTAAACACTAGCTTACTGACATGGTAGAAGTGTCTTCTAGAAAACAATATTATTGACAAAATATATTTAGAGAGAAGTTCAATGGGAGTCTACAGGAGCCAGGGCTTTTTGGAACAGCATCTAGTGGTGATCAGCAGCATTACAACTTTAAGACACTAAAGCAGGGGTGCCCTATCGTGGCCCTCGAGAGCTACTATCCTGTATGTTTTAGATGTTTCCCTCTTCCAACACACCTGATTCCAAAGATAAGCCTATCATCAAGCTCTGCAGAGGCCTAATAATGACCACTGGGTGTGTTGGAAGAGGGAAACATCTAAAACATGCAGGATCGTAGCTCTCGAGGACCACGATTGGGCACCCCTGCACTAAAGTATCGACCATGGTCTGACATAAATAGGTCCAAATAGTCCAGACATCCACCTGCTTCCTGTCGGACAGCGGTCTGTCAGATTTAGAACTGAAATTGGCCATTACAGCTGTCAATCAGCTAATTATACATTATCAGATAACATATCACTGATCAGAAACATGACAATTTGACCATAAATATATCTAAACAAGACTGAAATCATCTTTGGGAAAAGGTATTGTCTGTGTTAGTTTTATTTTTGGCTACAGTCCCATAGAATCACTAGTAGGGGGCAGGACATACAAGCTATACAGCAGCCAGACACTAGGGGGATACTGAAGTATTTCAGTGTCCATTTTATATAGTCTATATGCTGTGGGTGAAAGAGTAACAACAAAGCTAAAACTTAATTACATTAAGTAGTAAGATAAAAGATCTTTTTAAAGATTCTAGATTTTGAACCAGACTCTAAATATCATTCACACAGAGAGCAGAGTATGTTAATATATGTTGGTGTTTCTTCACACAGGATGTGGAAAAACTACAGCTGAAGCAACAGTTTTAGATGACATGTTAAATTAACAGGAAGCCAGGCTCATGCAGGTGTTTTGTTTGGGTGCCAAAGTTTTTTTAAGATGCGCCATATCTACGCTCCATGTTTTAGTAAATTTGATATTCACAGTGGATTTTAACCTGTAACACTGAAACATGAAGGAAATGGATGGATGGGTATCATACAGCATAATATGGCTTATTCAAATGTAATTGTTGTTAATTATTTAAATTTTAGTTGGAACAAACTGGACGTAACAGTACAAATACTACTTTACATAAATGCATTTGAAGGAGCTATATTTACCAGTTCAATCAAACTATTCAAAAAACATCCAAAATCAGGAGTGTCAATCTTGTGGCCTATGGGCCAAAACTAACCGGCTGAAAGGTCCAATTACACCCACGGGATGAATTTGTGAAATGCAAAAATTACTCAAAAAATACCAACAATCATAGATATTAGTGTGATCTCAAGTGGGTCAGACCACTAAAATACCATTATATTAACCTATAGCCTAAATAATGACAACTCAAAATTTTTCTCTTTGTTTTAGTGTAAAAAAAAAAAAAAAAAAGTTAAATTACATGAAAAATGTTTTACATTTACAAACTATTCTTCCACAAAAAATGTAAATAACATGAACAAATATAAATAACATGAAATGTCTAAAGAGAAGTGCGATTTTAACAATATTATGCCTGTCACTATGTTTTGTGTATTTGTAGATCCACTGTGATCTGTAAATTGTAATGCACATGTGTAAATGATAAGTGTTGCCTATAATAGGCATAGTACTATTAAGTACTAGTACTATTCAAGTTGTTGACAATCTCATGGCTCTCATGGCAATGAAAACACACACCAAGATGGGGATGATAACTGTAAGATACAACTTTCATAGTTAAATATAGTAATTTACACTGCTTTTCTGCCGTCCGTATCAGTGCAGTTAGACTCAGCTTGGTTTTCACAGATATACCCATCCCTAAGTGCAACTGGTTGTCATAGCAACATAAACTACTGCAATTTATACTGCTTTTCCAAAAATCTGAGGTAGGCTATGTTTAATCCAAGGCTGCATCACAGTAACATGGATAAATGTCCTGTTTCCTTATAAATGTGATTACAACTATCTGATTACTCACAGTTATTGCATTTTTACGGTCATGTTAACGGGCTCAGTGTTAGATCATAAGTAACCGTGTTCTCAGTGAGTTTCTCCTCCATCATTGTTGGCAGCGTTGATTTGCTAAGTCCTGCCTCCTTTCAATTTGGATTGGTTGAAGTGTTTCATGAGACAGAAGTGATACTGATGTGTTAAAGTTTAACTGGCTTTATTATCCTTACAGGGAAATGAAAACTCTACATTTTACCTCTAACAATACACACATGGCACCTCCACATCTTCATTAGCACGTGGTCTGGACCAACAACAGGAGCATTAATCTAATATGTACCTACTTTTTTATGGCGAGTAAACCAGAGAAAATGTGTTCTTTTGCACCAAGGACACTGAACTGCACTGGATTTGGATGGAAAATAGGCAAAAAAGACTTATAACATCACATTTCTTTTTCTTACACTCCTTTTAGATTTTAATTAATTAATTTTACAATATTTGAGGGCATAAATACAACATACAGCTCCTTTAAATCAATGGTGAAAAACGTCATTGTTACAGAAGTGAAAAAACGCACAGAAGCTGATATAATAAGATAAATGTGATAAATGAATTCAACTCAAGCCACGTTCTTCACATTCTGTTAATATGATGTGGCGTTCATTTCACTTTGCACACAATTTTTCACTTTTACTACAGTAAAAGCAACGTTTCTGTACTTTTACTAGTATTTTTTTTTTCCCCCACAGAAGGATCTAAAATTTCTCTTAAGTAAAAGATATTAGCTTAACTAGCTAACATTACATATTAGCTTAACTAGCTAACATTACATATTAGCTTAACTAGCTAACATCATGTATTAATTTAGCACAAGATTGCGCTTTAGCTTCTGTCAAATCAGCAGTTTTTTTTTTAGTTTTAGATAGTTTTTCAATTTTAGGTGATCATTATTATATTTAAGAATGACTTTAACTCAACTGTATATTAGACGTGTAGCGTTTTTAAGCACTTTTCATCAGACTTTTCGCTGTTCAAACCCGTCTAGCATGCTAATAAAAAAAAACCTAAAACATACTTATTAACAAAATTAAAGGTTTTTCCCTGCAGATTAGTAACTACACAACTGCACTTACAGCTTTTATTTAACGTTAGTCTAATATTTCTAAAGCTGTGCGTTTAAGGGAAATGTAAAAAGATAGTTTAATTGATAATGATGCTAATTTCACACAACTGTACAATGCAATTACTAATTGCTAACAAAAAAAAAAAAAAAAGTAAGCAAGATCTGGCGACAAATTTTTAAAATTCAGCATCAATTGACATAAAAGAGAAATAAAAAGTGGATTTATAGGTGTGCAAATGTCTGACGATGCTAGCTTATCTAACCTTGGTAAATAAGTTAATGATGCTTAAAATGTGTTGCTCTCTGCGAATTAGCATGTTAATAACTGTCTGTCTGTAAGAAATGCACTGTTAAATATCGGATTTCTTCTTTCTTACCTTTTTATTAGATGCAGATGAAGGTTAAAAAAAAAAAAGAGGAAGAAAAGCGGCGACACACAACGTACACAGCAATAAAACTTGCAGGCGGTCTGTGTGAGTCTGTGAAAGTTTCACTTATATAGAACCCACAGGGTCAAACCTCCCACAGGCAAGTTACACAATGTCACTACTGTTTTCACTCTTTGTTGCACTTTGATGAAAGTAATATAAAAAAGTGAAGTGATTACTGAGTTTGATGCAATACTAAGTTTTGTGCTGAAACAGATAAAAAAAAATAAAAATAAAAAAAAGTAGATGTAAAATAAAATTTCATGCCACCTGACAAAACTTGAACATACTTTGCAAATATCTGTGACAGCATTTCAACATCATATCCATGTGGAGGCTCTTATTGTACAAGTATCATGTTCATACACAAAACAGAACCTTTTACCACATTTATAACTGTGATAATCTACAATATAAGGGGGGAGGTTTATGAACTCTATCATATATTACTATTAAGTGTTACTTGTGTTTATTTCTACACCAAATTACAATAAGAGTCATTAAAATGAACCCTAATTAACTAATACTCTTGTGTACAATGACACAGGCTTTTCCACTGTACTATTTTAAAGCAAAAAAAGTCAAACAAGTGCAGTTCAGCTAAATTCGAGCATCGTCATACTTTGGATTTTACGCGATAATGAACAGAAAATTAAAGTATGAGTTAATCAGATAATTTAAGTCGTAATTCTGGTGTTATAGTGCAGTGGTTCAGCTAAAAAGGGAAGTTTCAGGTTTCACCAGGGCCCAAACATAGAAAAATGCTGCCGTTTTTTCCTCTGCTGTCTCTTGTTACAAGTGGTTTAGTCTTTTTACATCTTACACGCCACATTCATCCTGTTACATGTTTTATTTTCTTAACATTTGCAGTGTATGTTTCCCCCTTTTATTGCTTTTATTAATTGAGTAACAATCAATAGATTTTGTCTTTTGACCCCAATTTGACCCTTGGAGTAACAATTAATTAAAACTCATGGTGTAAAATAAATTGACAAATATTTACCCATTCAAGTCAGTAGGGGGAGGTGAATACATTCATAATCAATGCAGTATAAACTCTTATTTTATTTAAGATAATTATTTTTTATTTGTTTGTCTTAAACTTTGAAATAAAAAACAAAACAAAAAACAATAAAATTAAGAAGTCAGTTACATATGCACCCATCAGTGGTCATTAATCACAGAAAAAGAAACTAAATACATTTAACATAAATTTACATATGAACTCGTAAACACAGTTTGAGAAGGAACAGAAAGAAGCAAAACCTTATCTAGTCCTGCCCCTCCCTTACTTTCAGTGTCAGATTCATGACCCAATATATTTCCTTGAAATGAATCCACATATCAAATAAAGCTGTATATTTTCTTCTATCAGTAAAAACAGTCTGTGATACATTTTGGGAAACAGTTTTAGTGCAGTAACCTGGGTCATAAACTGCTTGAGTGAAGTAATTATTGCAAATATATTTAATTAAACTGTAATTTTTAACAAAATAGGGTAACATAAATAAAATAAATAAATAAATAAAAAGAAGAAAAGAGACCATTTACACACGTGGTCAGAATTGTTGGACCACAAATCAAAAGCAATGTCTGAGTTTCATTGGTTAATTTTCACGGAATTTTTTTTATTTATTATTACTTTTGTCAGATTCAAGTTATTTCTGTGACCATTGTGGGTTTTTCTTTCCTTAACAGAGAGGGACCAACAATTCCGACCACGTGTATCTATATTTGAGTTCACATCAGACTGAGAACTGCTATTGCGCCACTGTGAGGCCAGATGATCTCATTACACCTGAATAGAAAACATTCAAATTTTTTGTTCCCTAAAACAACCAAGTCCATAATCACAGATCTGTTGACATTTTCTCTCTCTTTTTTTTTTTTCTGAATTAATGAATAAAGACCCAGTGTCACTTTTATGTCAGCTCCCAAATAAAATTTTCCCAATATCTAACCATTAAGTGATTTATCACCATTTATTTATAATATTATCTTCTGTATTTTGTATTTTATCTGTATAAATCATGTATTTTCCTGTATCTAATTTACTGATCATGACGATGTTCTTAAAAGCTCAGATAAAGTTGGCAGTTATTCTATCAAAAACAGAGAAAACTGCAGAAAGTGACTTTTTCAGTAAAATATATCATTAACTGAGCATAAACCAAGCATTTCCATCCACTGCCATTGATCCAACTCCATGGGTTTTACTGGTGAATCGATGTTGTAGAAGATGATGGTGTTTCCATGGTAACTACGGAGCCTCTGAACGTCCAAATGGGTCATATCTGATGACCATGAAAAGATGACAAACTGATTTTTACACAGATTATTTACATGGATTGAAAGGATTACTTTATCAACAGATATTAAACATTTTAAATCGGTAGATGGTTTTGATCAGTGATAGACGTTTGGGTCTTAATGGGTTAATGATAAATATTAGATGAATAATTCTTGCACATTGAACATCACTTGATGAAAGGAAACTGCATTAAAATTCAGGTTAAAAAGGATCAAATCTGGTTAGTTCGCTCATACGGGGAAAGTAATTTGGCCTGATGGTGGCGCCAGAAGAAAGGAAATGATATGGGGGTGAATTCAAACAAAACAGGTGTTTGATAGAACCTGGAACAGGTGTTTGTGCTTGACATTTACAGTAATTAAATCAAAAGTCTCTTCATATCTGCATTTTATTTAAGTTTGTGGAAAACAGAGGACAGTCCTCCTCCAAGAAAGTTTATAGTTTCCAATAAGTAATATGGAATTTTAGATAACTTTAGATAATTATTAAACCATATCTGCATAAAAAGTGTAAAAAACATAAAACATACTAAATAAGTCCTGAATAAGGTGAATTATTACTTAACCCAGAAGTGTCAAACATATGGTCCGGGTGCCTCCAAAAGGTCCAATCCTACCTGTGGGATGAATATGTGAAAGGCAGAAATTACACTGAAGGTATTAACAATCAAGGATGTTCAAATCATTTTAGTTCAGAGGTCACATACAGACCAATATGATTTCAAGTAAAACAAAAGCATAATAACCTATAGATAATGACAACTTCAAATGTTCTCATTGGTTTAATGCAGTGATTCTCAATCTTATTCTTCCGGGCCCCCCTTTGGAGCACAAAAAAATCCCCCCTCAACCTCAACAACATTGTAACAGTGGTGCAATTATAACTTACTTTTTGCTTTTCCTTGAATAATTTGTTGTGCAAATTAAAAGTAACTTAGATTTTTTGCTTAAACAATGCAAATAAACTCAACCAGACTGCTCCCTGAGACAATATTTTCCTGTTAAAAATAGAAAATGTGCAATTATCTTACAACTATGACAATAAGGTTACTATTTTTTTTAGAACAAACAAATTTTGGTTCCCAAGACGAACATTTTAAAAACATCAGTGGCTGCAATGAGCCTGTTTCCACTGCACATCTCAGAACATTAAAGTGCAAACTGCAAAAACAGAAACATTGCACTTTTTTCTTTTCCAGTCCAATCCTTGTCCATTCTCCAAACCTAAACTCTTTGTCTAGTGGAGTGACAGATCACCATGGCAGTAGATTGGTTTGTTGTACGTCCTTAAAATGAGTCCAGGGGGCTCCAACGCTAAAACATTAGTTCCACCTGCTACATGTTCTAACCTGAAGGAAAAAAAAAACCCAGGAGTGATCCCATGCCCCCCCTAGAGTCTGAGAAACACTGGTTTAATGTGAAAAAAGTACAATTACATTATGAAAATGTTTACATTGGCACACTATCCTGAAATATGAATAACCTGAATATGAACAAACTGAAATGTCTTAAGAAAAATAAATGTAATTTTAACAATATTATGTCTGTTACTAAGTGTTTGTAGATCCACTGTGAGCTGTAATAATAAGCTGAGACATAATATTGTTGAAACTGCACTTATTCTTCTTCAAACATTTCAGGTTGTTCATTTCCATAATGTCATTTTACTTTTTTTGCACTAAAACACCACCCCTGTATTAAATCTTTCTAATAATGTATGTGCATCATTTAAACTTATGACAGTAATATTAAACACTGACTGGTGGTACTGGAATATCACTGATCTCTACAGAAGTGAGGAAAAGTTTTTGGACACCCTTGAAATATGATACAATCTTAAATATAATGAGTATTTGAATAAAAATGTTTTTTGTGTTTCCAAAAGTGTGGTTACATCAGACACAAATCCATTTTTGGTTTATTGTTACAAAAAAAACCCAACCAAACCTTGACCGTTTCAACATGTCATGTGATTCATTATCTTGTTGAAACATCTAGTTTTGACTCTGATGGAACAAAGCATGTGCAGAAGGAGCCATGTGGGTTTGGAGAATGGAGTTCAATGACTAAACACTGATTCTTAACTGTATTTCAATACAGTCACAGAAAAAAATATTAGACCACTATTGTTTTCTTCAATTTCTTGTTCATTTTAACCCATAAAAACCAGTGCTACTCATATGTCAGTCTATCTAACCTTTCTCGAGTGACTCATCACCATTTATTTATAATATTATCCTCTGTATTTTGTATTTTATCGATGTAAATCATGTATTTTCCTGTATTTAATTAACTGATCACGAAGATGTTCATGAAAGCTCAGATTAAAGGTAAGGGTTATTCTATCAAAAATGGATAAAGCTGCAGAAAAAGTGAATTTAGAGTCAAATCGATCATTAACTTAACATAAACCAACCATTTCTATCCACTGTCATTCATCCAACTCCATGAATTTTACAGGTGAATCGATATTGTAGAAGATGACAGTGTTTCGACGTTCACTACGAAGCCTCTGAACATCCAAATGGGTCATATCTGATTACCATGAAAAGATTTTACACCAGTTTACATGTATTGATAGGATTAGTGGATCAACAGGTATTAAACATTAAAAAAAAAGCGGGGCCTCACGATCCTTCTGACTTTTTGGTTGATGCTTTTGGTTGGTGATGGATGTTTGGGTCTTTGTGGGTTAATGCCTGGTACAACTAAAGGTACATTTGTTAGGACAAATATAATAAAAATAGCTCATAGTAGTTTAATTTCAGAGCTGATATCTATCCATTGTCCATGTTTTCTTGATAACCAAAATCACTTCAGCTCTTACATCAATATCTATGACATTGTACTGACAAAAACAGTGCTTTTATTCTTCCATGTTTTCTTTTCTGTCTGTTTTAGTCACATGATACACACAGGAGTTAGGACTGGATTGCATAACCTTTTTTTTTCTGGTGACTTTTGAAGGTCTAGTGTTTTTTTCCGCTGTACACTACCACACAAACTTTTTTTTCCCACCAGTGTAAATGAAGCTTCCTGATCCAGCTGTGGATGAGGGTTGTCTCTGAAATGTGACAGTTGTGACGTCACAGAGCAGTGCCACCGCAGCAGCTCAGATCACACTCATTCCTCCATGAGGCGGCGCAGACGCAGGATGATGCGGTGCGTAAACGGTCCGTCTCGGCTCCCCTTCCATCCTCCTCATCATCATCCGATTGGGGAATGATGTCCAACAACAGCTCGGCCGCGGTGGTGGACGTGGTGGACTACACTTGCGTCCGTTTCTACGTGTCCACCGTGTCCTTCTCGGTGCTGCTCTTCTTCAACCTCATCATCAACTGGACCATCGTCCGCGAGGAGAGTCTACGGACCCACGCGCGCTTCGTGCTGGTCTTCCACCTGCTGGTGTCCGCCCTCGTGCACCTGGGCATGAGCAGCGTCTTCTACTACCAGATCCACCGGAACGCGCGCCCGGGTTGGTCCCCGTGCGTGTTCATGATCACGGTGCTGATCAGCAGCGCGTCCAACATCCTCCTGACGCTCACGGTGATGGCGCTGGACCGGTACTGCGCCGTGTGCCACCCCATGCGCTACACGGCGTCGTGCAGGTCGAGGCTGTGGCCGTGGATGCTGGGGGCGCTCACCTGGATGGTGGCTCTACCCATCCCCCTCAGCCTGCTGCTCCAGCCGGACTCCCACGAGGCCTGGAGGGTCACCCACGCGGGGAGATGCGGCCGGGAGCTGCTGCGTAAAGGCGGACTGCAGAAGGTTCTGTTCCTGTCCCTGTGCACCCTGCTCATCCTCTTCAGCTACGTCCGCATCCTGATGGAGGGACGCCGCCTGGGGGTGCTCAACCGGCGGAACCGGGCCGGGTGCAGGACCATCGCCCTCCACGGCAGCCAGCTGGCGGTCTACCTCCTCCCCAACTTCGTCAACTATTTCCTGACGGTTCTGTCCAATCGGAGCCTGATCCAGCCGCAGACCAAGGAGCTGTCGGCCGTGGTCATCTTTGCGTTTTTCAGCTTGGCGCAGTGCATTGCGCCAGTTGTTTACGGTTTGCGTAAAGAGGAACTCCTGGTGCAGTTGAGTCACAGGTTCCCCTGCTGCTCCACATACTTGAAGAGGGTACTGGGATGGACTGTGCACGCAAAGTGGACTCAGAACCAGCACAAATCCAGGTACATCCCCAATTATTCTGTCCAACCAAGTCTGTCACAGTCTGTTGGATCAGGTTCAGGTTTCTTTATTTGGAGCTTAGGGAGACTGGGTTTGCTTTTACATGATGATGAAATCCTTTTGGCATTTCTCAAAACACAATGCTGTGTAACATGAAACCCAGACATGAGTCAACTACAGTCATGATACAATAACAGTTCTCCAAGTTCCACCAGGATGAAAAAGGTAAGAGACAGATGAGTCCGTACCAGACTGTAAAAGAGAAAGATAAAAATACACCTCTGCACTAAGACCAAGGTTAAAAGAAGTTTAAAGAACTTTAAAAAAATCAACTAAAAAGAAGTCGAAAACCAACGGAGAAGTCGAAAACCCAATAAAAAGACGTTGAAAACCCACTATAAAAGAACTTTAAAACTGACTGAGAAGTTGAAAACCCAATAAAAATAAGTTTAAACCCAATAAAAAGTTTAAAACTTACTAAAGCTTAAAACTTAACATAAAGAAGTTTAAAACCCATTAAAATGCCTTAAAACTGACTAAAAAGAAGTTTAAAACTGAATAAAAACTAGTTAAAACTCTGTCAATATCTACACAAATATAATTCATAAATAAGATAAAGTATGTGGAATATATTAAAAGTTGTCACATCAGTCAGAATTCATCACTATACGTTCATAATCACTGTTTCTTTATTGTTTTAAAGCTGGTTTTTAGTCCTGAGTCAAAGTTGAAGGTTGTTGTTTTAAAGCTGGAACATTCAGATCAATAATAATGATCAGATATTGGTTCAATATCTAAACATGCAGGAGTGAAGTTAAGCAAAACAAAACATTTAGTTCTAACTTTTTCTATATTATATATATATTGAATACTGTAGTAATTATTTGTATCCCAATATAGAAATACTGAGTGACAGTAATCATTATAAGTAAATATACAACTATTACACTGTGAAAATACTTCAATACAAGTACTTTTCAGTGTTGGTTCTGACCTGAGTGTTTAATGTGGACTCATTTAGTGACTGTGGATGTTTTAGTCATATTAATGGTAAAATGTGAGTAAAATCAGTTTGTTCTAAAACAGGCTGAACCTTCACATAATGCATTTACGAACAGTCGATCTGATTTAGTCATATTTGTACATTTTTGCCGTCTTCTGACACATCTGCCTCTGGAATGATGAGTTTTTACACACTGCCATCAATGTGATATTTTCATGGGTGGAAAGTTCTACTCATCACGTAAGTTTTTTATTTTTTACAAGTTTTCACTGTGGTTAAAAATCTACTAAAGGCTGAAATGTGTCGACCTATATAGAGAACCACAGGAAGTCCTCATTGTTTACTTCAGCAGAGGTACTAATTAAACTATAAGTCCAAGTTCTCCATTCAATACCTAAAGTTAATGATCAGCAAAATGAATCCTATAGGGTTTTAAAGAGTTTATGCAGGTTAAAATGCTTTCATTCACTTTAATTTGAAAAGTAACTCCAGCTGTTTGACCCTGTTACAATATTTACCTCTATAAATAGGTATAAAGTAGTAAAAATGGAAACTATACTCGCATATTAGCAGTATTCTTCTTTTACTGTCATTTCTAAAGGACTCTTATGCTCTTAATGTGTTTTATGTTAAAGTGTTTTTAACGTGAAACTTTTATTTTGTTCCCTAGAAGAAGAGATAAATACAGCATCAATAAAATAAACAAGTACTCGTACTACTAGTATAACAGTACAAGTACAACAGTAAATGAGTACCTCAGATTTGTAGTTGAATGAAAGTACTGTTCCGTTCCATCACTTCCCATTTGTTTTGTTTGGAATGTTTTAACTCCAGATTTATTCACTTTTCTGCTACGAACTTGTTGGATCTCTTGCTTTTTTCTTCAACTTGTTTCGTCATTTTCATCTTCGACACCACAAAGAGTGTCTGGCTTCCTCAACTTTCACTCAGGACCAAAAACCAGCATTCAACCCCTAAAGTCCTAGAAATACTTGTGTCGGAAAGTTGGACTTGGATATTTTAGACTTAAGAATTTCTCTCCACGTCTATCATTTCTGAAGTGATGTTATACCATGTGTTTTTCAGTGGAAATCATGTATTTTCCTGTATTTAAGTTATGGATCATGTAAATGTTCACAAAAGCGCAGAGGTTATTATATCAAAACTGAGAAAACTGAAGAAAAAGGGACTTTTTCAGTAAAATATAGCATTAACTGAACATAATTTGTCCAACTCCATGGGTTTTACTGGTCAATTATTGTTGTAGAAGATGATGGTGTTTCCACATTCACTACTCTGAACTCTGAACGTCCAAATGGGTCATATCTGATGACCATGGAAAGATGACAAACTGTATTTTTCACCAATTATTTACATGTAATGATAGGATTAATGGATCAGACGTTATTGAACATTTTAAATCAGTAGATGGTTTTCAATGCTTGGGTTCATTCCTCAGAACTTTTACTTTTATTTTCTAAGTTTGGATTCAGTACTTTTATTTTTGAAACTACCATGGCTAGTTCCACTTCTCCAAGTGAAAACATTTAAGACTTTTACAGTTTTTTTATAGAACACAAGAAGTAAAAGAACAAATAGACATGACATGAATTACTGTAAATGAGAACAGAAAATGTATGTATATTGTGCAGCGTCAGGCCACATTGTAATGAGTTTATTTGCATGCATTTCTAAATTACTAAGAGCAGTACTTGTACTTTTGCTAAATGACTACTTAACATGGATGCTGCTCTAGTTTGAGAATAGAACCCGTGCTGAAACAGGACTTCTCTTCATGTGTTGTGGAACTTTCAGTGAGTCGTTGCATCACACAAGAGGCAGATGAGGTGGACTCATTTTTTTTTTTTTCCCCTCTGCAGGGAGCGATCGCTGACAGCTCAGACCATCATCTCCTTAGAGGTCCCTCAGGTCCCCGATGAAGAGGAGGATGAGGAGGAAGAGGAGGACAGTGGTCGGGTCAGGAGTTCCTCACATGATTCACAGTCACGTCGAGGCGATACGGACGATGTGTGATGAGGAAAAACTGGGTCAGTGGGAGCATTTGGATCAGGTCGGACTGGAACCACCGAAACTGTTTACACCCGAGTGTGAAACTGTCACATGGGGATGTTTCCATTTTGCTCTAATTTTGACTTGGAATATATATCAGCAGCGAGAGACTGTTTGGCTCCAGGTCAGTTTTTTTCCTGGATTTTCCTGGCTGGTCCAGGATTAAGTCTCCTCTGGCCTGGATTCTACAGACATTCATATGTTATGGATTAAAAACATGGAAATGAGGATATAATTGAACTTATATGTGGATGGAAACTGCTGACCGACAACCAAACAGCTTAAAACCCAAAATAACATTCATTAAGTGAGCTTAGCCCTCGAGGGGTCTCCTGATTTTACTGTATTTATGTTTTTTTGTACTTCTTATTCTAGCAGTTCACAAGAAAACTCAAACCATTAAAGCACCGGTTTTACTTTTTTATAAGAATAGATAAATTTACTCTGGAATTGTGTTTTTTAATGTAAACTCAGATTGAAAACTTTTTAGAAACATGTGCCAAGATATTTTAGATAATCCAAATTAATTCAGCTCAACTCAGGTCTTTATTGTCCCTCGTGGGTAAAACATATTTAGTAGAAACATGGACACAACAATAAGGACATTAAACACTAGAATAAAACATACGATTGTTAAATGATCCGCCAGAAAAGATTTAAGTGCAACGAAACTGTGAAATAAGGATCAAATACAAATCTGACTTTACCTGAGCAGTTTACAGACATTTATTGTCTCAAACATCCCGGTGTTTTAAAGGGGTCATATTTAGCTAAACCCACTTTTATTAGTCGTTGGTTCATTTATTTGTGTATCTGGACCCTAATAGTTTATAAAATTTGAATTGGAACCTTCCAGGTGCTGCAAAGCTACCTTTATATTCATTTTGGCAAAAATGGAGTGGATTTCTACAACCCGTTTCGATTTCCAGCTTAATTTGTGACGTTTTATAACTAGTTACGTCACGACATCTGCACATATAAGGTCAAGACTTCCGACGAACATTTCTCCGAGTACGACATAACTGTTTGTCAGCAGCAGCGGTTGTAGTAAAAACTGAAAATATGTCCAAACTTCGAGCCGATTACCTAAAATGTTCAGTTGTTGGTTGTATTAACGAACACAAGTGGCTGAACGGGACAGAAAGCACGGTCAACAACCTGGAGGGGGCGGGGCGTGAAGTGGCTCATTTGCATTTAAAGGGCTAGCGCTCAAAACGACCTTTCTGGTGTCATTACTGAGAAATAGGATTAAAGATGAACCTGTGGAGTTGAATTAATGAAGAATTCAGACCCAAGCATAGCATTTATAGTTTATGCAGACCACAGGGAAATGCTTAAAATGCATAATTCCACTTAAAAAAGCTAAATATCACTCCTTTGAGAAAAAACACTGGGAATTAAAGCTATAGAACATCATAGGTGTTTCCTTATGCTCTGAATGTCCAAACAACACAGATGTGAAATCACTGAAACACTGAGAATCTCCACCGGGTGCTTCCAAAGTTTTAAATAGTTCAGAACTTCACGCGTTTTACCTCAGGTTTAACTTGGCTTGGGTGGGACATTCTACATAAATAATCATCTATAAAGCAGCATTATGGATCTCCAACCCCATAATGTTCAACATTAAATGACAAAAAGAAAAATGTAACTGCAAGACTTGTCTATGGTTCAATTTAAAAGGGTCTTTCTGCGTTTTTTTGAAGCCATTTTATTAAACTTCATGTATGAAATGTCCTATATTTTCATGTCACTACATAAACACACCATTGGTTTTATTCTATGTGGCTGATTTTAGCCGTAGCTCAATAGTTTGGGTGTCATGGCTGCACAAACATCTGATTTTAGTGTCAATATATTCAATGATCTGTAATTTTAAATAACGTGACCTCCGATCGTCAGGTTTGTGCCAATCGCGTAGATTTTATTTGGCGTTTTCTAGACAGTGTAGTGTTTGTGTAGAAAATGCTGCTGGCTAACAAGGTGCTAACCAGCATTGGAGATCAACTAAAATTATTATAACCGAAAAAGTTACACGCAAAACTCCTCATCATTTCACCTTTAAGCTATACTTTAAAAAAGTCTTAAGTTCTATTCCATGTGCTGAGACTTATTTTTGCAGCATTTAGCCACTTACATTTCACTTTCTCATGGCTACGAGCTAATAAATATTAACAAAATGTGATCAAATTAGTTTGTAACTTTAACACATATCACCTATGTACTCTAACATTTTTGTAGTTTTGCAGAAAATACAGGTTCAAAGTGTTGTCCTCAGCTGTGTTAGCTATACCCATAAGCTATCTAGCATCTTTAAGTGATAATGCACAGCCAGAGAGGACAGGTTTTCAGCAGTGACGTAAAAATGCAGTTTTTAGGTTCAATATATGAGTTTGTGTTATGGAGCTCGGAGCAGGTTGGTTGTTTGTGTTAGCCAACTCATTTTCTCAGCTAACAATGGTCTTTTTCTTTCATGAAAGCTCCTACAATCGTTCACAGCTTCAGTGTCTGTGTTCTGCTCCTCTACAGCAGCCACATTAGCTGTTAGCTAATGACATGAAAACAATCAGCTCCCTGCACAAAATAATCTAAGTGAACTGCTTGTCGAAGATTATCTTGGGTTTCAATGGACAGATTTAAGATTTTAAAATCAGATTCCCTTTTGTTTGATTGTTGGATAGTTGTTTGTATCAAATCAGTATCAAAGTACCGAGTAACACACATAGGCCACCTTTAGCGCTGTTATTTTTGCAGGGTTGTAATTAACTTATATATTTATTTCTGTCTTTATTTGAAAAGCACATAACAGTCTGAAATAAATTATATTCCTACAAAAAAATTGGTAACTCAATAAACATGTGATGTGTTGACTGAAACAGGAGCAGATTCATGCAGTTAATCTCATACTTGCACAAACCAGTTGAAGATATTAAGTGGAAAAAGATGACACTGTAGGAACTGTTTTTAAGACACTTTACATATCTATGTATGTTCTGGTCGGGTCATAAATAACTTTGCTAAAAGAAACCTCATTTTAGCCTCTGGCTCCAAATCAGGGGTGTCAAACATATGGTTCGTGGGCCAAACCTGGTCCAATCTGGGGTGAATTTGTTCAATGCAAAAATTACACAGATATTAACAGATAAGGATGTTAAAATCATTTTAATTTAGGGGCCTCATTCAGAACCACATGATTTCAAGTGGGTCGGTCCAGTAAACACTTTCATAAAAATCTTTTCCCTTTTCTCTGGTTTAGCATAAAAAAATTTAAATTACATGAAAAGGTTTACATTTACAACCTATCCTTTTGGGAAAAATGGGAATAACCTGAACAAATATGAACCTGCAACATCTTAGGAAAAGTGAGTGCAATTTTAACAATATTCTGCCTTTTATTAAATGTTGTGTTTGTAGATCCACTGTGATCTGTAAGCTGCAATGCACCTGTATTAATGATAAACTGAGGCGCAATAGAACATAATAAAACTGTTTTTTTTTTTGCAGAGTCTTCTTAGTTATTCACATTTTCATCATTTGACTTTTTTGTGCTGTAACAAAGAAAACCTCAACCACCTGAAGTTTCTTTAGAAAAATGAGTACAACTTTAAAAATATTATGTCTCAGTTTATCATTTTCACATGTGCATTACAACTTACAGATCACAGTGGATCTACAAATACACAAAATATTTAATAGGCAGAATATTGTAAAAATTTCACAGCTTGAAATTTGGAGTTGACATTTATAGGTTATGTTCTTATTTTACTGGTCCAACCCACTTTAGATCAACTTGAGCTGTATATGGCCCCGGAAATAAAATGAGTTTGACATCTCTGCTCTAAATAGACATTATGTGCATATGCATTTCTATCTTCTGGATATTAAAATGAGTTTGGTTAAAACGTCCTCATTTTGTTTTAATCTATCCTCACCTGATCAAGGAGCAGCATCAATAACCAAATGTCTCATAGTTGAGGTTGTCAGTTAATTTGAGGGGAATTTTCAGTGTTTTAACCACAGCCGCAACTTTCAGAATCTCCCCCACAGTGGCAACGCTCGTCTAAAGCAGCGTGGACGGGCAGGAAGGGGATCCTGTTTTTATATTTACACCAGTGACGGTGGCGCCGAAGAGTCGAGGCAATTACTGGCATCTCTGGCGGCAGTGCCATGCCATGGAAGAGGCGCTGCAGAAGTGAAACTAACTGTTTATCACAGAGACAAGAAATAGGAAGTGAGCTTGACAGAAATAATGCTGCGATGGGGCTTATTTTTTTTGCTGACGTTTATTTGTTTTTCTATAGGTTACAAAAGCAAAAGAAAGAGAAAAGTGATGTAATTGAGCCTATTAACAGCTACATTCACAGGTTATTGAAGAATGTGGACTTAAAGGCAACAGATGCACGTCAACTCAGGCAAGAAATACAAGCAAGTGATGGAAATAAATTAAAAATGCGATATGGACAGTGTTTTATTAACTGAGGTAATAAAGTAAAATCTGAACAAATATTAGAGTCAAAACAACTGAGACATGTTTTGGGGATTAAAAAAAAAAAAAGGACCCAATTATATCATCTGTTATTATGTGCACATTATAGGCTGGGAAGAAAATTCACAGAAGAACCACCAACACCTTTACTTAATCCACTACAGATTAAAAACACTGCTAATATCCCGACTTTATGTTAAACTATGTACAATAAGTCTTATGCAAATTAAAATCTGTCTGAACGGCATCTAAGGCAAATGTTTCCTCCTGACGTTAATGTTTGTGTGATGAGCACCGAGTGAGTTAAACACGCAGAAAGGCAGTGAGTACATCCAAAGCACTGAATATATACATTAATCATCTCCAAAAAAAAACAGGTTAATTGTACAAGCTAAAATATAGAACTGCTTTTTTCAGTCCAGAAATCGTCCTGAACCTACATGAACACACCTCTTGTTCCAAAGTTGCATTGATATTGTTGACTTTATGCAGGATGGAGAAATTAAAATTAAAGGAATAAACGAGGAGAAAAACCTGCATTTCTTGTAAATGTTGTACCAGATATAAGTCAGTTCATCATCTGCAGCCGTGATAGATGTAAAGATGCATTTCAAGCGCAAAGGGTTCAACCAAATATTTTACATCGTCTTCACCACCGGGCTTCGTTTGAGTTTTTCACTATTTTTCTTTTTGTCATGATTCGAGCCACGTCGTAATGAAGGTTAAAGAACGAATGAATAAATACCGGGGGGGGTTAAAAGCACAAACTGATACAATCGAGAAAACGCGCCGAGATGAACGCAGCGATTTAACAGTAAAACGATTTACCACCAAGCTGCTGTGAATGCAACTCGTTTCCGAATGTGATCAAGATGTTTCCTTGGCATAAATGAACTTGGCCGCAGAAGAAGAAGTGGAAATAAAAGAAGAAAAGGTGGCGAGGGAGCGTTTAGAAGCCCAGGGGGTGAGGAGAGACCACGCCTCCGTTCTCCACCACGGCCGCGGAGATGGTCTTCAGGTTCTTGAAGACCTGTCTGGTTTCGCTGGAACGCAGACTCTTGATGTCTCTGATGACGCGGTCGTAGGCCTGGGGGGTGGAAGGACATAGAGGTCAAAGCTTGGGGGGGGGGTCACTTTACATTTTGCTTCTTAATTTTTTGCTGTAACATACATATCTGTGTATCTAATGAGTTTAAGGGACAACTGTTACTGATAAACCCCGAGATACAGTAGATGTGTTTCCATTCAGCTGGTTGTAATTGCATTTTCAATTTGTGTAATAAACAAAAACAATTTGATGGAAACAGTGATATCATCAAAGAAGTTTTAACGCTCAACAGAGGTGGAAGGAATTCATATCGCTAAAAGTTAAATCAGAGTATTTCATATAGTAACATACAAGACAGCCTTTACTTAAAATGTACCTATTCATGTTTTTGATGCAGCTCCCATGTGTTTATAGGGTCAAAAAAAGTTGGGACATCTTGTAAAACTGGGAAAATACACCACGCCATCAAACTCAAACACCGTGGTCAGAACTAAACCATATGTGCATGTGTTTAATGGAAGGGGAAACCACGATGTGAATCAAAAAGGGATGCAATGATTTGCACAAACCCATATTTGCAGTAGAACATGGATGTGTTTACTGCAAATATGGTTTTAAAACGTATCATAACATCTGATATATTATCTGTGTTCTACTGCCAATAAATGGGTTTATGAGATTTAATGATCGTACACATTGCTTATTTGGCCTTTTTTGTATCATTTTGATGCAGCTAATCAACGTAAACTATCTTGATTATTCGACTTCAGAAAGTAATTAAAATGCCCATCCTTCATTTATATTCGGGATGTAATGGTACAGAAATATTTCGGTTCAGTACGTTTTCGAAACTCAGTGAGTTTTAGTTTCACTTGCAAATTGGAAACACAAATACCAACAGCTGGAAACAGTTTCTGTCGTCCAATATACTAAACTGAACTAAAAGGTGTAAAATATTGCAGGTTAAATGTCAGAGCTTTTCCATTTTCGTTGCGAGCCTCTTACCTGATGCATAAAAAAAAAATTTGTTTCGTATTTTCCAGTGATGAGCTGCTGCAGTGACGCGACGTAACGCGATCGCTGCTCACAAATAGACGATGGAGGAGGTCAAATAAAACCTCTGGACCGCTCACATGTCAGTTTACATCATGTTCAGAGTCTTTATACAGGGAGTGAAGACTTTAATAAAAGTTCACTTCATAACATGGTAGAAACAGTAATGCATCTCAGAAAAGAAAAATATCTGAAGAACAAAGACATCTCAGATAACCTCAAAAATGTATTCACTCTGAGACAAACTGTGAACATTGCATTGTTTCCTAATGAGACTCAATGCGTAAAGTGTCTTTATTGTTGCCAGTGTTTCATTAATAAAGACTATTAAGCTGTTAGTCCGTTAATTTGTCAGTTTATCATCCCCTAAACTGTGCTGATCCTCACACCCTCCTGACCAGCGCTGAGGACAAATGAGATTTAGACAGATCAGCACAGCTCCGTTGCACAATTCTTGCAAAACAACAAGTTCCAAAGAAAGTTTTCTCTATTTTTTGTCAGGACGCAGCAGAAATACACAGACGGATGTCACTATTTGCTTGTATGGAAGAGTTTTTGTCTATCTGAACTGATGTCAGAAACAGATTTTAACAAAAAACATTACAGACGGTCAATGTCAGACTGTCCATTTTTAATCCAAGGTAAATGTCTTGAATTAAACTCAGTGATTCAGTCTGCCTTCAGCATCTGTTCCATCTTGTTACCGCTGCTCCTTTACTGTCATCATGAGGGTTTTTTTTTTTTTGTGTAACAGGTTTTTTTTCCATCTTTGTTGCATTGTGATGTCTTAACTTGTTACATCATTGACACGGTTTTCACTTTGTTAGATTTTTTCCCGTTTTCGTCTCGTTTCACCTTTTACATAATTTTTGTCTTGGTTTCTTTATGCAATTTTCATCTTGTCACAGCTTTTAGGTCATTTTTATCTTGTTACATCTTTTAATAATAATAATGGATTTGATTTCTATAGCACTTATCAAGGCACCCTTGTTCTTTCATTTGACTACTTCTTCATCTTCCTGTATCATTTACATCTGTTTATTTTGTGTCTTTTCCGTGACCTTCATCTTGTCTTTCACGTTGTTTTTGTCTTGTGTTTTAAAGGTCATTTTCTTTGTTGTGGATATAGTGATCTTATATAAAAAATAATCACTAATACTCCTCCAGTACATGAAATCTAAACCAAAAATGTAATGATCAAAAAGTACAAAAGGTATTTGTCAAACTGTATGTATTAAATATATAAAATAAAGTCCTGACAGCTGTGAATCTGAAGTATTTGTGCAGTGCTTTGTATCTCAGTGCGTCTTACCTCGGTGCACCAGGTTTCACACAGCATCTTCTCATGCTGAGCTGATGGAAGGCCCTGACTCAGAGAGCGAGAAGCCCTGCAGAAAAAAGAAAAGAAAAAAAAAAGTAAGAGGAAAATGTCACTTGACGCTGCGTAGGATGACATGTGGAATAGAGGTCGACTATAAAGGCCAAATTGAGTGTGTAGGAGAGGAGGAGTCTGTTTATTTTTTACGGTTTACTTTGTGTTCGTACCTGGAGAGGACGACCACCATGGCGTACAGGTCGATGGCACAGTCGGCCACTCTCTTCAGGACAAACTGCTCATCTGCAACAACAAACGGGTGATTTAGTCCACGTCAAAGCCACGATGGACACCGGAGTCGACGGCGGCAGCAGCAGACGAATGCTTACCGATGATCTTCTTGCCGTGTTTAATCAGCAGCTCCTCGATGACAGTGCCGAACTGTTCAATGGCTTTTACGGTCTGAAGAGAAAAACCTAATATAGTTCAAATGACTCAAACACATACTTGCTCCATTCTAGCTGCTGTAAGTGAACAAAAAAAGACAGGAAACATCTGAAACAGGCACGTTAAACTCACTTTAGTTTTGGCAGAATATTGTTAAAATTGCACTTAATTTTCGCAAGAAACTTGACACTTTTCATGGTTATTCAGGATTAATCTTTGTTTTAGTGCAAAACAGTAAAAGTTACTTATGAAAATATTTACATTTACAAACTATCCTCACACAAAACGATGTGAATAACCTGAACAACCATGAATAACCTGAAATTTATTAAGACAAAAAGTGCAATTTTAACAAAACCTTGCCTCAGTTTATCATGTGCATTACTACTTACAGATCACAGTGGATCTACAAATACACTAAATATGTAGTAACAGGCAGAATATTGTTAAAATTTCAGAGTTTGGAATTTGGGGTTGTCATTTTTTTTCCTTCTTCTTCTTATTATTATTATGTAATTATTTTACTGGTCTGACCCACTTTAGATTATACTAGTCTGTATGTGGAACCTGAACTTAAATGATTTTGACATCCTTGACCCTTAATACGTCGGTGTAATTTTTGCATTTCCCATATTCATCCTACGGGCCAGACTGGACCCTTTGGCGGGCTAGTTTAGGCCCACGAACCATATATTTGACACCCCTGGTCTAAATTGACAAATCAACACAGATCTCACCAGTTCTCCGCTGTGAGTGAGTTCAGGATGGACTGATCCCTGCAGGGTCAGACCTGTGCTCATCCCTGCCTTCCTGCAAAGACACAACCAAAGGACAGAACCTTCAAAAAACATGACACTTCAATATTTCCAACGCCGTCCTGTTTTTCACTGCCAACAGATGTAAACGTGTTTCAGGTTGCATCAGCCCTGAGCTCACTCAAACATTTATCTCGGTATCATTTATTAGGTTTGTTCCATGTGAAAAGGTGCTTTGATGAAACACCCCCACGGAGTTTTAGGTTCTCATCCGTTCCACTTATTGTCAAGCAGAGGAGTAGAACTACTGTTGAATGCAGAACAGCAGCAATTATTAAATCAGAATCAATTAATCATGTTGAAAGGGACAATATGTAGTATTTCAACTTTGAAATGTTAAAAAATTACCTAAAATTATCATTAGTGTTGAGAATAAACAGTTGTGAAGTTCTGCCAAAGATGCCAAAGCATGGGTTTTAGTAAATGAACTGAATTTATTTACAAAGGAAAATAAGTACAGATAAAGGCGGTGTCACTAGATGATGAACGTAATTTTAATGTGTTAAATAAAATATACTGTCTCGGACAGGAAAATGTTATTAGCACGATGGAATGATATAAAAAATAGATTTTCCAGGGTAGGAACACATGAGGAGGAAAATTAGTGTTAGAATCTATTTATGTCCAAAACAGATGCAGATAACAAAAGGGAAGTTGAAACAAAACTGTCCCAGGATCTTTTTTTTTTTTTTTTTTATCATTGACAGGGTTTTTTCCTATCATTATGAGGCAAATCAAATACAAAATTAATGCATTAAATGTAACTAAATGGACTTTTTCCGAATCTAATTTTACAGGGTTTTTTTTGGCATTTTCTTTGTGTTTTGTTTTACCTTTAATTAATTTTTTTTAACCACACGTGGTAGGAATTTTGGTCCAAAATTATGTACATTTTTATATTTTTTTTAACATGCAGCTAAGTTGTCCTGCATTAGTCACATTCATACTGCCAAGCACAACAAATGTCTAAACTCTTAAAAAATATTATGTTAATATTATACTTTACTTTCATTGAGCTAATTTTTCCATCTACATGTAACCTAATGAAATAAAACAGTGACTATTTTTTTTTTTTTTTAAATAATTTCAACCACTTAAAAGCCAGGTTTTTGCCATGATGTCACCATGTTTTTAGATGGAAAATTTATTTTCAATATTATATATAGGCTTTTTTAGTGCTGAATTATTAATGCCTATAACATTTCAATATTTTGCAGCAACACTGATTTTTATGACTACTAAGTACAAAAAAATCTGTTCTTTGTAAGGGTAGCTATAAAAAAAAATTATTTTATATTGAATGGGTTTCAATGGCACATTTTTTACACTGAACAGTGTGAGTGTAACACTTGTTTGTATCTGTTTTTTCTAGACTTACTGTGGGGGCTGATCTAAGATAAAATAATACACAATTTTGCCAAAATTCATGTCATATGCATGAACACAGACAAAATTATCAAAAACTAAGAATGAAATGCACATAAAATGCACATAGACTAAAAGGGTTATGTCTTTTTCAAGGCTTTTCTTGAAAACCTTTTTATTTTGTCTGTTCAAAATGTTTTAGTCCAAGAAATATTATCTCTGGTCCACCTTCACACATGTCAGATGATATTTTAATACATTATAAAACAGAAAGAAGGAAGAGGAAGTCCTTTCAGAGCAGCTTTAGAAATATGGTGACTGATTCTAAGGCAACAAAAATGGATCGGTTCCCTTTTTCCTTGTCTTTTTCCTACACTGATGCTTTATAATAGTATCCCATTTTGTTGCAGTTGTCTTATAAATCCACTTAAGCCATAAAGACCCAATCTGACTTTTATGTCAGTTCCCAAATTAACTTTCCTCTCCATTTAACCTTTCTCAAGTGATTTATCACCATTTATTATAATATTATCCTCTGTATTTTGCATTTTTTTTCCATGAAAATCAGATATTTTCCTGTATTTAATTTGCTGATAATGTGGATGTTCATTGAAGCTCAGATTAAAGTTGAGGTTAATTTTATCAGAGAAAACTGAAGAAAAAGTGACTTTTTCAGCAAAGATAGACAACTGAATGCAAAAACAAGTGTCTACAACCACTGTCATTGATCAAACTCCATGGGTTTTACTGGTGAATTAATGTTGCAGAAGATGAATGCGTTTCCACATTCACAACTGATCCTCTGAACATCCAAATATGTCATATCTGATGACCGTGAAAAGACGACAAACTGTATTTTACACCAATTATTTCAAAGTATTGACAGGTTTAGTGGTTCAGAAGTTACTACAAATTTTACATCAGTAGATGGTTTTGGTTGCTAGTGGTTGTTTGGGTCTTTATGGGTTAAACCTGACACAATGGACTTTAAAGGGAGGTCCCCTTCTCAACCCCAACCTACATGAAGACAAAGAAAAGAGGTGTTATGCATGTTATGTGTAACCTTTTGGCTCTCTTGGTGATTTCTCCTGCGAGGAGGCCAGCGTTGCCCAGTGGGTTCTTCAGGGCTTTCTGAAGGCTCTTCAGCTGGATACCAGCGTTCTACAGAGGAACATAGACGTGACTTATTACTGACACGTTCTCCACTTGAGTCAAATTGAGGGAATTCCCAGATGTTTAACAGTGAAAACAGGCACTGTGTTCCCCTGCTGACATGACTTTACTGTTACAAGATGAGGCATGAAAAGTACAACTTCACCAGCGTGTGGTTTGAGGGCAGAGCAGTCTCTAGTTTTTGAAGAAACACAAAGTATTATCTAGAACTCAAACAAAATAAACAGTATAGATAAGAGGTTTAGCGCTGAATGCAGTGAAATTGAATCACAGGAGGAAGTTGTTTCTTATTTTTACAACTTCAAGTTGTTGCAATGCTTGGTGAAGCACACAGGAGGTACAGTTGTGTTTCCTGAAAGCCAGCAGTAATCACTTCCTCTCCTCACTTCTGTACTTTTCCTCTCAGACAGTATCACTTGGGCAGAACTCTGAGAATGACTATTTACCTGGAAGCCATTGAGGGCCACGAAGAGCCTGAGGATGTCGTTGGCACCCTCAAAGATCCGGAAAATCCTCAGATCTCTCATCACTCTCTCTACTCCGGTATCCTGACAAAAAATTAAAAGCAGAAGAACGTTAGTAAAAGGCAACGAACAAAGCCTGAACCTGAGTCCAGAGAAGAATGTTGATGTTCTTTCACATCTAGATGGAAGAAATGAGGCAATTTAAGAACATGCTGGCATAGAATGGGTACAAGTCAAGAAACCAATCACTGTCAAGTATAAGAAAATGCAGATCCAAGTAGATAATGATGGCAAGACACAGTTCACTGCCAAAATTGCAGCATCAACACAAAACTAGACTATGTGATAATGTCCTTAAAGCCTATCATCCATAAAATCTGTTTCCAAATAATCAGAGGTCCTAGTGACTCAGCACCTAATACAATTTATTTGGACTCTCTAATGATTGTATTCATGTGCTCCAGAGTTGAATACAAGGGGCAATTAATTCATTCAAATTTAAAGAATTGAAAGTTGCCACAGAAAGTAGTTCTAGAAGCAACAATCATTACATAAAAATGACAGTGAAGAGAAAAAAACTATCAAAATGCATATAAAACTCACTTAATGAAAGCTAATATCAGCAAATAAATTAAACTCATTGTGCAAAAAATAGTTTATTAAGACAGTCTACTGTACTCATAAGGATTTAGTGTAATATTGCACATGATCAAACTTTTATTACAAAGCCTGATCAAAAAAATTTAATGTGTGTGTGTGTTCTATAAACAATTGTCAGGCTTTTAGTAGAACAGCACCATAAAAGGAGATGATGATAATTTTCTTGCATGACAGGTCACCGGACATCATTTCTAATGATAGAGTATCTCATCTCTTCACCTAAAACAAGTGCAAACTGCAAACAGGAACCAAAACCTCAGATCTCAAAGCACAAAAAAAAAAAAAAAAAAAAAAAAAAAGCAACAGACAACCTCTTATCTTCACAAGATTAGTCGATGCCCAGAGCTGCAAATAAGGAAACCCTGAGTCAAACTGCACACAATGAGCAGAGATGATTGAAGCTCGCTGCATGAACACTTTTATCATTTTAAGGTTTTTTTTTTCCCCCCAATCACCAGCTACACTTTCCACTGTATTAAGCACATTGTAAAGTAACGTGTCTCCTGCTGGAGTGGCCTACACGGTCTGGTTTATTTTAAGCAGAGCAACTTTCTTGTTTACATAAGTTCACCTCGCCCCCATATCTTCACCACTGTATTTTTAAGAAGCGCAGGGTTTTTCTTCAGCGTGCCGGATACCGCAGTGTGGTTAAATGCTGACAGCAGCTCGAGTTTAGCAGCCGTGAGACTAAACCCATAAAGGCAGAGATAAAAACATGTCACGTATAAGACGCTGAATATGATGCACCAACTAAGAGGTGATTATGTGACACTCAGGAGAAATATTGACATATACAAGCTGCTGGACTGACATGGATGAAGGCAACTATAAATAAATGAGCAGTCACATGTTTGGAGAATTGATATAAAATGACAAAGCACACAGAGGAAGGCGGTAGGTACGGTCTGAATAGACAAATAAAAAAAATAAATATCGGGAAGGAAATGGGGAACTGTAAATCAACAGAACACACTGTTGTAACTGTAACACATGAACCAGATGCTGGGAAAGTTTGCTTGTCTTTTGCTTGTTACTTGCTGCTTCCCAGAGTAATTATATTCAACTAAAACTAAGCCTAAGGCACAAAAAACTTAAGAAAAACTGAACAGAACCGACAGCTGAAAAATAACTTTTGATTGTATAGTGATTGATCATCATTAAATGGAAAACATAATGTGCTGCACACTTTTAATACCCCTCAGCCAAATATTTTGTAAGATTCTGTTGAAAGTTACTGCCCTACAATCTAGACTAGACAGTCTTTGTGTTAAACTTATTACATACATATTTATATTTAAAAGTACTCAGATACTATAATCGTACAAGGCTCAAGGCCATTGTTCCTTGAAAAAGTCGGTCAAAGTGACCTACAGTAGTGGAAAAAATATTAGACCACCCTTGTTTTCTTCAATTTCTTGTTCATTTTAATGCCTGGTACAACTAAAGGTACCTTTGTTTGGACAAATATAATAACAAAAATAGCTCCTAAGAGTTTAATTTCAGAGCTGATATCTATCCATTTTCCATGTTTTCTTGATAACCAAAATCACTTCAGTTCTTACATCAATATCTATGGCATTGTACTGACAAAAACAGTGCTTTTAGGCATTCCATGTTTTCTTTTCTGTCTGTTTTAGTCACATGAAACACACATGAATTAGTGCTGGATTGCATAATGATCGTTTTTTGATTACTTTTGATGGTCTAATAATTTCAGCGACTGCATTTTCAGTAGGCTTCTGCTTCATGCCAAGATGCATCCACAGCATAAATTTGGTGCAGATATCTCAATGCATTCTTCAGACAGTGTGATTATATTGTTGAATGGACACAGACAAATGGATGGACAGACAGATGACAAAACGTTTACAATACCCCTCAGGGCTGAAGTTGGCCGAGGAGTAAAAACTATTTGGTCACACGTTGTATTCTCTAAACTTGTGTATTTTTGGGTGAATAAAATCCAGTACTTTAATGCTGTCAGCCTTTACAAACATTTGTGAGAAATCTGGATGGATACTGAACCCCGGTACTAAAGACCAGAGTAATCAATAAGATCAGACAGTCTCAGTGCTGGAGAAATAAAAATAGAAAACCAAGTCTCCTATGTCTTACAGCAGCAAACTTTTCTAGCACTTTGAGTAACCATTACCTTGTTTACATACACTATTTTATTGCTACTGTTATGTATATGATGTTGTATTGTTTTTATATCTGCAATGTTGGCGTTACTTTTATGTTTGGAGATCACAGATAAAAATTAGCAACTGTGCAAACTCCGGTGTATTTACAACAATTTTGTATTGTTTGTTCATTAATATGGCCTGTGCCACTTAAATACGTGAATTGATGAAACAATAAAAGTTTAGATACAGTCATTTTCAATCCAGATAAGAGACCTGATAAGAATGCTATTAAAGCACAAGAATCATAAGCAGTATTAATAAGAGTAGTATCGATAAAATTTAAAACCCAACACTAGTAAAAGAACAGGTTGTTTCTAAAGAGCTCATGGAGCTGGGAGCTTCATGATGTTGCTGTGGGTTGTTTTTCTAGGGTTGAATCTTACTGCTTTAGCTCATTAAGACGTTTCTGGACAATTCTATGCTTCCATTACATGCCCTTTTCTGTTCCATCCCGACAGTGACCGAGCTTTTGTTGTTGAAGAAGCCGACAGACCTGCACAGGACCCAGACCTCAACCTCAACCTCATCCAACACTGCTGGGATAAACTGAAACAGAGACTGTGATCCAGGCCTCTCATCCAACATCATGGTCTGAATTAACAAATGCTCTCCTGGATTAATGGGTAAAAAATGTACACAAAAACATTCCAAAATAATACAGTAAAGGGGACACTCTGTATCACCACCTATGGATTTAGAAGAGGATGACACATGGTGTATATTCTTACGTTTGTGTACATGTTAGAAAGCCTTATCCTTAAGAAAATTTCAACAGATTTTGACAGAAAAATAACACAATGTCGCAAAACTGCCTGATACGTTTGTCCAAATGTTGTACTACAGAACCTCTAAAGCAGGGGTGTCAAACTCATTTTAGCTCAGGGGCACCATTAAGCCAAATTTGTGTGAAAAAAATAACAATAATATATAAATAATGTCAACTCCAAACTTTCCTCTGTGTTTTAGAGCAAAAAAGTACAATTATGTGATGAAAATGTTTCCATCTAGCAACTATCCTTTAAAACAATGTGAATAACAACTAAGTGCAATTTTAACAATATTATGTCTCAGTTTATCATTTACACATGTAAATTATAACTTACAGATCACAGTGGA